>QVRM01004003.1:22500-210000 GCA_003439945.1 Dermanyssus gallinae
CAGGTGAAGATCACCTCCTGCACGCCCTACGGTTACAGACCCAACGTGTGTAGTGCAATTTTCGCCGCGGAAAATGGTTCTTCGGCATTCTCTTGATGAGGCGGAACTTATAAACTTGCCATTATTACCCTGACAAATAACAGCCAGCCAGCCAGCCAGCCATCCAACAAACAATACATCAAGCTACCACCAAACAAGGCATTCATTGCATCAAGCAAAAATAAGCAGGCTAATTATTTAAGAATACATAATCATTGTAATAGCCACGTAATTAGTTAGAAGCCAATGGTAGTTACCACGGCAGCTGTAATTGTCGGCAGCGGCCTGGGCTCTTTGTTTCCCTCAATCGATGATCGATGCGTCTTTATAGCAGTGGCAGCAGCAGAGGAACAACTAATGGCAACGACAGCTGCTACAAGCGAGCCTCGTTTGAAGACCATTCAACTACAGCCCGATGAGGTGCAATCAACTTCCGACCGCAGTGACCGCCCGCACGAATTTCCTTCTCTCACTGACTCTTTTTCCTCTTGTTTCCTTTCTTGTATATATATATAAGCCACAGTATCTGTTTATTTTTATTATATATATATATATATATATATATATATATATATATATATATATATATATATATATATATATATAGTCAACCCCTGACGTTCACGACGCCTAGTGTCAGGAAGGGGCTCTGGTCTTTGTCGACTCTGTCTTAGCCTGGCGCGGTCCTTCTTTTCCTTTTGATCTTTCTATTTCCACCCCTCCTCGCCCCCCGCCACCCCATTTAGATCAAGCGCTGCGGAAGGTCTCTTTCTCTGCCTATTTCTCTCTACTCTGCTACTACCAAGCATCACAGTGCCACAGTGTCGGTGCTGCTCTACAGATCTCGTAGTCGTTGTACTAGCAGTGCTAAGGCTGTTACTATTACGCCATTAGTAGTAGTAGTAGTAGTAGTGGCGTCATAATGATCTTAGTAAAACTAAGGGCGTATCGTGGCCAAGCGCCCTGACACTAAACAGGCTTGCTTCTATGTGGTCCTCCAATTGTAGCACTTAAGAGATCGATCGGGAGTAGTTCAGACAACAATTCCAGTTATTATTTGTCTTAGCGAGCGTGGGTCATCTGCTGGCTACATCTCCCCCTTCCCAATTTCCTTCTATCTATCTGTCTTCTATCGGTCGGACTCTTCATATGGCTCACTCGCGTTGTACTACTGGCTTTCGTGTACACTTTCTCTTGAATTACATCTGGCTTTCTCTCAGCCTGCCTCAGGTGTGCCTCTCCTTTTCTGCTCCTTTCCAGTGACTACCCGGGTCCACGACTTGTGCCTCTAGCCCTTGATCGCTAGCTTGTCCCATACGTACATGTAAATGTGCTTGCTTTCTTTGTGGCTTTATGCTCGTCACCTGGGGCAGTCGACCGCCATCCGCAACTGCCCATCGTAGAAGAAATCTCTCTCTCTCCGTAGCAGAAATATAAATTTCGTAAGATATATATGCACATAGAGATCTTGCCGTACACACACACACATATATATATATATATATATATATATATATATATATATATATATATATATTTAAACCGTTCACTTACTTGATTGCGCGTATGAGTATGACACAGCGTCCTTATTAAATTGTGGTTAGACCCAAGGCCCAAGGGACAGACCTGTCTAAAGAGTTCTTCCTAGTCTTGAACAGTAGCGAAAAAAGCGTCTTTGTGAAAAGGTATAGCCAACAGCCTTTAAAGAGTTCTGAATCACTCACTGGACCTTGTCTACATAACGGTGCTGAAACGTGGGAGTGGTCACAAATACAGTTTGAGCTACTGAACGAGCCAAACGACCGTGGAAACGGCGAAGCGCACGCAACACTGCCTTGACGTGCATTTCACGACGTCCCGTTGACTCGCGTGTGGCGGCGCTACGGTTTTCGATTTGTTTTCGTGTCTCTGTCGTTTGCTGAGTCTCGTTACGTTAGTTGAGTGACGCCCTGTAAGTGTTTCACTTTTTCCGTGGTTGCTGAACCGGGCGGGGTAGACACGTTAGCAGCACGCAGCCTGGGCCTCTCTGTGCAGCCGGCGCACTCCTAGAGGCCTATAAAAGCGTCTCTGCCTTTCTGCCCTCCGCCGGTGCTACACTCGAATGCGTGAGTGATGCGTTGACTATGATAATAGCTAGAAACAACAAAAGCGACGATTCTAACCAAGCCCAATGTCGTGCAAATTCTTCAGGCAGCTGTGCCAGCTGCAAGCGATCGCTCTGGTTTGACCCTAACAATGACAATCCCCCCTCTTCCCCTCCCCACACACACACGCAAATAGACGCGCACTGATGACCGAGGGATGAGAGAACAGAGAGGCGGAGAAAGAAACAAAAGGCCAACTCAATCTACATAATACATGCGGGTGTATCGGTGCGGGCTCCGGTCGGCTGAGGACAGATCTCCAAACTCCATGTTGTTCCATGTTTGCACCAGACGCCTGTTGTATAGGGGTGCGAACAGATGGAAGGTAATAGGTATATATATATATATATATATATATATATATGTTATATCAGGTGCGTTCGTATATGTTCGTTGATGCGAAACGTCTTTTGGCAAACAACTGGGCAGATGGTTTCTCATTGATTTGCAATTAGCAAATGACAAAAGGTTACAGCGTTGCCACTCGTCGAGAAGCTTCACTAGTGTCATTCCTCCCTATGCTGGTGCTTCCGAAACAGGACACGAGAAGGCAGAAAAGGAAGGCGTAGAAATGGTGGTTGTGAAAGTGCAAATTCTGAATGTTTGCTGTACGAGTTACGAAAAGATTCAAACGCTGCAATAGCTTGCCGAATCATTTTCAGCATCCTGGGAGACGACTCAACTATCGAACCGACCTGTCGAAAATGGTTGGCCAAGTTCCATAGTAAACATTTTGATCTGAATAATGAACCCAAGTCCGGTCGATCCTTTTTGCTGGAATGACTTTCTACGTTTAGAGATACAACAAAATCTCTCAACAAAACTCGAGAACACGAAACAAAGTTGAAGAAACCATTGTCAGGCGTCTGTAGTTTTCTATGGCCACTGTCAAACATCTTTCACCAGGAGAACGCGCAACCTTATGTGAGTAACACCAGCCGAAAATATATCTGACTTGGGCTAGGAACTTATTAAGCACCCGTCAAACTTTGTGGACATTACACCTTCAGACTATCGTGGTTTCGATCTATCAGTAAATTCAAGTCATTTGAGGACGTCCAAAGTGAGGTAAAACATTTCTTTGTCTCCGGGGAGCAAGAAATTTACAAAAAATTATTTTAAAAAGCAGGAAGGTAAATTGATGGTTAAATAAACTCACATTTTCTTGCAAAATCGTTAATATATATATATATATATATATATATATATATATATATATATATATATATATATATATATATATATATATATATATATATAGCCCGAACCGGATACACTGGTTGAGCTCGAAGAAGCCCTAGGGCGGTTAAATTTCGTTTTAAGAACCCGCTGCCCGATACGTCTTCCCTTGTCCAGAGCTGTTGCAAACAACAAAACTGACTCGGAAATGTAGTGTGTCGTGTACATTCTAGAAAAATGGTCAGAAAAGCCACATAGCCTGGTGACACCGACCCGTTATGAGCCAGCTACTTGTGAGAGCAATTCTCCATCCCTACTAGATGTGCCATCTACTACCGCTTGAGAAACTCATTGCGCAACCACCAGTAAACTGGTCACACGTTGAGCCTCATCCAGGAGCTTAAGGCATTATGTGTTTTTCAGGCGAGGTTGTAAATGTAGTTAAGCCAAGGGATTTGTTTTCTCGGGCGGGTGGGGTAAGTCGATGCTGGAACATGTCAGAGAGTTCAATTGCATAGCTTCTCAACAGTAGAGGTTATCCTAATGACCAGCTCTTCACGTTGCCCAGAATCTCGTAGATAGGAGCCTTTGAGCAACTTCAAAGAAAAATCGAGATTTGTTAACTCGCTGTGGCCAAGCGATCGACCGGCCCCGGCCAATTCACCGATTTTGGAAGGTCACGTTAAACTAATCGCGTACGGCAAAATTGGAGTGCGGTACTGGAATACCGTCATACTTAAACCGCGTTCTCGCAAGCATTTTATGGAACGCCTTCCAATACTCCAGTTAATAATTCACTCAGGAATGTATGGTATGCTCCTCCATTCTATCTTTTAGAGGGTATGTGTGGACCTATGATGTAGAAATTTGCCATATCAGTCCACACATTTACGGAGCAAAGCCGGATAAAAGCCGAAGCTATTAGTTTTATGCGCTGTGAAGAGTCGTAGAGTTATTATTTCGAGGTCTTGGACGTGAAAACTAATAATAAAATCCCAATTTTTTGACGAATTCTCTTCTAAACGGCCATGTCAGATCTTCTAGGCGGTGTCGTATGTTGTTTAGAATTTTCTCGCAATTACGATCACGGTGTGCTTATTCTCTGTAGTGATGGGCGTACAACATTGATGCAACGTTTTTGACTCCATCAAACTAATATTTGCAATGTTAAAGCACCGATCCGATTCATTTGCCACAATTTCTTTTTTTGACTGTGCAAGAGGCAACTCCCTATTCACGTAGGTGAGCCACGCGTGGTATAATAATAGCTCGTCTCACACCGATCACATACAACTCCAATAAATCTACTGCAAATGTTTTTCAGTGGAACTATATAAACACAGACAAACGTATGTACAAACTCGCATGCGTCTACCTGCCTGGCGCTTGCAGGAGGTTAATCTCCCCTTACAAAGGGATAATTGCACGTCCTCTCTCGAGTACATGCCAAGAGCAGCTAACAGCTGTCTAAGTATCAATGTTATACGCATAGTCAATATAAGTGAAACAAAGGTGGTGGTGATGATATGTCACAAACAAAGCTAGGCGACCATATGATTGCGCAGGACAACAACCTTCGAGCTATGACAGCAAAAATAGTAAAATAACACATCCGTTTCGCCGCGATATTTTAGGATTCCTGCTGCACCTTTCCTTATAAATAGCGTAGGTAAAAGAATTACCTCTATGTTCTCAATGTTTTTTGTGCAGCCCACTTGATTTGGGCTGGTAGCTGATGCTGCTATACGGTGTGTCGGCGAAAACCGGGCCCAAAGTAGAGCCTTGCGGCTGCACTTCAGCAGTGCCGCTCTATGTCCTGTCCCGCGGCCCGAGGCCCCTCTCGCTGCGGTGCAACGAATTTATCCTTTGCAGTTATGACGATACACATTTTTCCCCAGTTTGCTGTGCTGAGGGCATTCCGCACGCCCAGTGGGAAAAGCCTGATTGGTCTCAAGTTCTTCTTTAACCCGCTGATCGATTATGCTTATTAGTACCTCTCTTATTGCATCAAAAAGGCGGATAGAACGCAAGACCGATGGGCCTGTCCTCCCACCAGGTTTAGAGTCAAAAACTAAGACTACGGACGCCTTCTTCCACAACCCAGAGAAGGTTCCCTCTCTTATTAGCCTGTTAACAAGTTGTCTGAATACCTTCGGTCATCTCTGTTGTAAAAAATGGGCTATTGGGGAATTATGTTGGGCCCTGCTGTAATGATGTTTTATTTCAGAAAAAAAACAGATTACACATGTCGTACTCAAAAGTAGAGTTGAGTGGAAAATATAAGTTTTGCTCATTCAAACAAGCGTGCGTGGACACATGAGGTTTGTTAATATTTTTAGTTTCTAATTGCTTAGATTTATAGGACTCCCATATCTGCAATAAGCGATGTACCGCGTCAAAAATAGGCAAGTACAGTGAATAGTGTTCAAATTGTACACGCATCCGACATTTGTTCTTAATTAAACTTAAGTGCAAACTATACGTATGCTAAATTGCATTTTATTTAATCGAACATACAGGGTATTTCATAACCGTATGAACTTATTTTAAAGTATAGTAGAACTCAGCAAAAAAAATATTTTTCCAATGGAAGGAGGGGGCAATAACATCTTGTTTAGAAGTGAAAATGAAATTTATACTAGTGGTTATTTTGCCGTTTTGTTTTCCATATAGTTTTGCAAGATCTACGTCTGCAGGAGAACTAGAGAATAACACCAGACGCAAGCTAGCGAAAGGCGTATAAGCAGATTACGGAACGTCATAAAACGCCAATAGCCCAAAATTGTTATGTCTTACTTTGAAGCTTCAACGTGCAAACCCGTAAAATGTTGCCATTACGACCAAAAATTTACGCTCAAATCACTATTATCCGGCAATTGCAAATTTAGTGTCCATCATGTTTGTACCAACGCGCATCAGTTCCTTCTTTCATTAACTGGTTCTCTCGCAAACGTAGATTTTGCACAACCATGTAGGAGAAAAACAGAACACCTTAATTTATAAATTTCATCCTCACTCCTAAACAAGACGTTCCCCCCCCCCCTTACATTCGAAAAGAGTATTATCTTGTCGAGTTCTACCAAACCTTAGAATAAGTACATACGGTTATGGAAGACTCTGTATATTCTAAAACATAGAGCTCAGTAGCAATATACCCTTTTAAATGCGAGGGAATTCCTACTACCTACAAACCTTAGCTTCAGATCAGCAGAGTGAAAGCTTAGCCTACATACCATTTAATCCCGCCACTGTGAGCGAGACGCACGCATGCTTGCCAAGCAAAAGCATTATAGACACTCACTGTGCTTCAGTGTGAGCTCAAAGTGCTCTCTACGGAGCGCGAAGTCATAAATGCTGCAACTTGCAGCGAAGCCCAGCGGGGGATCGCGATTGTCGTAACCCCCGGTCTCCGTTTGTATACACTCACCGTGAGTTTTGCGTCGTGATGGTTTGATGTTGTCGTCGTTGTTGCTGCTGCTGCAACAATCTACTCGTATGTGACACTGCCGTTGGTGCCGTTGTATTTGTTGGGGTCATTCCCGCCTCGTTCAGCAAGGGAAAGATGTAAAAACCCACTGGCAAAGTTATACTATATATTTATATATATATATATATATATATATATATATATATATATATATATATATATATATATATATATACATAGTACTGGATAAAGTTAGTAAATCCACTGGATGGACGCATTTTCAGCGAGTATTCTGAGTGTCCGTATGTGCATGTTTGTATAGGCAGCTAGCAGGCCGACACGAGAGTTCGGGTCGATCAATCCATTTTCCTTGGCCATTGCCACCATTGGGAAAATGCTGAAGGGGACTTCTACGACGATTGGGACGAAGGATGAAGAGGATAGACGAGGTCAACACACAGACAGCAGTGGCAGTACACACGGTGTGCCAGCGATGCACCGCCGCCACAATTGGGAAACGGAAGGAAGTTCACGCTGGGTTCCGCTTGCCTTCGACTAAGAGTTCGCTAGGCTATCTTCAAGGATCTTTCTTCGCTGAGAAACGAGAAGGAGCGGGCGAACGGACGCACAAAAGAACTTTCGATGGGCAAACTAACCACTATTTCGCATTTGGCGTCGTCTTTTCTCTAGCGCAATAATAATGAAAATAACAAAAAAAATAACAATAATTATGCGGCGCATCCGCTCTATCTCCGCAGTCATCGAGCCGAAGTGATGTTGGCCGTACGCCAGGATAAATCCAATCAACAACAAAACCGGCCACATTGATCAAGCCACCGAGGCCAGATATGAGAGAAAGCTCAATTTCGTTCATTCCATTTCATTTTTTTTTGTTTTGGCAGCAACAAGAAAATAAGTTTGTTGCTAGATCTATCTAGAGAGTTACTTAGGCGGTTTCTAAAAGTCTACGACAACTTAGAAACGTCTTCGATGTAGAAGGGTTCAATCTTGTGTTGGTTATACGGGTTAACATAACTTCTTGGT
Source organism: Dermanyssus gallinae (assembly GCA_003439945.1). NCBI lineage: Eukaryota > Metazoa > Arthropoda > Arachnida > Mesostigmata > Dermanyssidae > Dermanyssus > Dermanyssus gallinae. The sequence goes on from QVRM01004003.1 coordinate 30,334, forward strand.
CTGAACAGAACTTACACTGCATGATAATATGCTTAAGCGTGTCGTTTCCACTGCCGCCGAATGGCCCTATGCTTTAAGTTGCCAAATCCTCGTTTGTCATTCATGCGTGTGCTCGTCAGGTTTATATTATATATATATATATATTAGGCTCGCCAGTTTGAAATGACCCGTCGGTCTTCTTTCTGTTCTTCTGTTGAGTCGAGCCCCATGGTGTAGTGCATTTGCGTGAACCTTGCGACCGGAGAAGACTCACATAGGCGCACATAGGGTTTGATCCCCGCCGCTGCATATTTGTATTATTTATGTAGTTCGTCTTACGAAGCGATGCGGAAGCAAATCCGTGACATTCAACTTTGGCTGAGAATCAGCCCGAAAAATACGTTTGTTAAACTGTACAAGAAGATCATTTACGCTTTCGAGTGGTCTAAGGCTTCTTTAATTAAAAGAATGTGTTTCAGGCTACAGATACCTGTAACTATCATCACGACAGTGCTGTGTTTGCTACAGCTTTACATTCCATTCGTCCGCGACTTTCATGGTAATTATATTTTTACCATGTGTTTTTTTCAGGACAGCGACAAATGGTTTTCAGAAATAAGCACTATATAGGGAAGTTCAACGAGAGTGCGTGCTCGATTCTAGCTTCTAAGCAACAATTGACCCACACGAAACGTCGACAGATACACGGAACGGTAATTAATCGTTGACTGACCAAATAAAGAATCGCCCGGTTATCTCAACAGGCGGTCTGCAGGTAAAACAATTAAACAGGTTCAGCATTATCGATCCAAGCGACTACTTCAGCAACCTGCCTTCTAGCAATAATAATAATAATTATTATTATTATTATTATTATTATTATTATTATTATTATTATTATTATTATTATTATTATTATTATTATTATTATTATTATTATTATTATTATTATTATTATTATTATATGTTTTGTACCTGCTTCGTATAATGCGTGTGGCAGCTTTCTAGTGTTACCTTCTGCTGGTGCTCTATTCCTCGCCCCTTTCTCTTTTCGCCCCCCTCCCGCCTGTTTTTACGTTCGCTCTACAGTACAGCGCCAGGAATTGAGCTCTAGATCACACGGTCCGTTTCTCTATCTTTGGCCTATCGTATTCCTAGTGTTCAACCGCCAGACGACGGCAGACAATGTTGGTAGGTATGCTTTGCAAGCGAACGGTGCCCAATCAGAGAGAGAGATCAGAGACAGAATTCTAGCCCACCAATATAAATATATATATATAGCTTGGCCGGAGGTTTTTCCACTTTCTCATCACATCCGGCTGATGGCATCTCGATTCCATCGGGCAGATCGATCGATTTCGAAATCAGACACGTCCTTCTCTGTGCGTCGGCACGTCAGGCCAAATAAAGCTGGCGTGCCGGCGACGCTTGTAGATGCTATGCCGGGCTACTATTTCCGGATGCTGCGCAGAGGACCGATTGCGTATGTGCCGCCACCTCGTCAAGAAGAGGATACGACTTCGAAGTTCGGGTGCGATCCGACAACAAATCCGATGTCGAAGTCGTCGACTACTCGAATAAGAAGAGACAGTACAACAACGAGAACAACAACAACAACAACCGCAGCACAAAATAAGAAGAACGCTGCGGTCACCGTGGTGAGCAGAAGAAAGAGGAGGCATTGCTCACTTGCCTGAATTGCGCCGCGTCTTATTGCCTCACACCGGGCGAGGAAAATTTGATTTGTATACAGAGCCATTAGGGCAAAACACGCTTGCAGCCACGCATCGTGTGCCCAAACGATGCATTGTTTCTCTCTCTCTCTCTCTCTCTCTATATATATATATATATATATATATATATATATTAATATACATATATATATATATATATATATATATATATATATATATATATATATATATTAATATACATATATATATATATATATATATATATATTAATATACATAATGTTCCGCAATCTCTATACCTCATATTTTAAACGCCGCCAGTATGCACTGTGGGTGTGCTTGAAGATATTGTTGAATGTCCGCCAAGACTCTGTTCCATCGAGTATATCCTCGTCACGGACAGTGTCGATCAGTGCCTGCCTCAGATCGTCTGCTCAGGTGACGGAATAGACGCCCGGTAAACAGAGGAGAGACTGAGCACTCCATCGTGGGTTATATTCCATAGGGATAGTCTTAGAGTGGATTTCTGGGGAACCCCGGCTGTAACTAGGTAAGCAGATGGCTAAGCAGTTGGCCGCAATAAAATATGTAAAAAAACATTTCCCCAAGGTCTCTGTTATAGCGTTTACGTGTATTTTAAATGTAATAGTCAACCTTTTCCAGCACAACGAAGGGGACTGTACTTCATTATTTTTTCCCCATTAAGTAGTTTCTACCGCGAGACAAACACTCCATTTGGATCTTCTCCTTCCATTAGGCTTTACTGCAAGGCCGTAAAATGTTATAAAATTATCGGCTGCTTTGGAGAAGCAGCTAAGTATACCTATTTGGGGGTATGCCGAGAGTGCTCCTTGAAATTGATCAAGTTTTCGAAGTCCTATGATAGCCTCCGCTAGTGAATATGCGTTATTTTGCTATCCTTATATGCCCTATGTAGGGCTGTAGGCTCTGTATATAAGTCCTCTCTAGACAGATTCCCTAAGACCTAAGAATCAAAGAACTGGCGTTTAAATGTTCTTCAATCAACTTCGGCACTGAGGGATTACTAATCAGCAGAAGAAATGCTATAGAGAAGTAGACCCAGCAATGGGAAGCAATCCAGCCGGGCCGCCCTGAATGGTGGACAAAATCTATTCTCCCTGACTCGCCAGGCCCTCGTAGAAGCGCTCTTTTGCAGTGCACACATCTGAATAAATACCTACTTGCTGTGTATGGACTTCGAGTTTTTACAAAGGCCAAAACTATATCAAATTGAGAAAATTACGGTGCGCATCCTATTTATGGCGTTTCATCTAAGAAACTTTACCTCCAGACGAAGCCTTCTTATGGGGAGCTGCAGTGTTGTCAATGAACTCACTGTGTCAGACTCTGCACCCACTGCTCGCAGGGTGTTGGTAAATAAGCGTACCTGATTGCGCTATATACATTGAACAGCACTGATATCTGTAAGAAAACAGATGATTCGCTTAGGAAGAACGTTTACACCATTAGAAGTCCAGACACAACTAATTTTTAACTTAACGTTTTTATCAAGGATTCCCGAACTCATTTATCCATATGAACTGCCACGCAATAGCGTAAATAGTCTCTATGCTAGATGGACAGGTATGCACAGTTAAGCGGGGTGGGACGAGTGCCTAGCTCTTTTATAGAGCCTGCGCGTTAGCCTTGCGTATATATATATATATATCTTTTGTGGGTGTTCTATATATATATATATATATATATATATATATATATATATATATATATATATATATATATATATATATATATATATATATATATATATATATATATATATATATATGTATATATATATATATATATATATATATATATATAATATATATATATACAGGGTGTTGCAGAATTTTTTTATAATAGAATATACAAATTGTAGAGCTCGTTAAAGCAAATATTTATTCCAATAGAAAATGGTCTCTGAGAAGTCTTGTTTCGGAGTGAGAGCGAAATTACTACAATTTTTGACACTAGTGCTTTTGCCCGACATAGGAGCATAAAATGTGCTGTTGCGAGACAACCAGTCTCCCTAGACAGAAACTAAACACACGGTCGGGTTCTGCTTCTTCTGAGGGGCATATAAGGCCGATCAGAAGACGCGATACGGTCGTTTAAAAGAGAATTCGTCAAAAATGAAGTTCTATATTAGCTTTTACGCCAAATACTTCAGAATCATAACCCTACGACCGCCCACGTGTTCAAAGCTAACATGTTCAGCGCATTTCATGACGATCATTTTGGTACCAAACTTATGGCAATGCGAGCTGTGGTTGCGGAGTAACTACGATTTTTCGGAGGGCATGTCCAGATTAAGTGCATGAAAAATGACGCGCTGCGGCTGTCGCGCGACACGTCGGCGGTAGTGAACGTCGCCACAGTCATTTTTCATGCACTTAATCTGGACATGCCCTCCGAAAAATCGTAATTACTCCACCACCACAGCTCGCATTGCCATAAGTTTGGCACCAAAATGATCGTCCATGAAATGCGCATTTGCCGAATATGTTAGGCTTTGAACACGTGGGTGGTCGTAGGGTTATGATTCTGAAGTATTTGGCGTAAAAGCTAATAAAGAACTTCATGTTTGACGAATTTCTCTTTTAAACGACCGTCTCGCATCTTCTGACCGGCCTTAGATGCCCTTCCCGAAGCAGAATTTTCTCTAGAGCACGACAGTGTGTTTAGTTTCTGTCTAGGGGGCCTCTCTGGTTGTCTCGCAACAGCACATTTTGATGCTCCTATGTCGGGCAAAAACACCAGTATCACATATTGTAGTATTTTCGCTCTCACTCCGAAACAAGACTTCTCAGAGACCACGTTCCATTAAAAAAAATATTTGCTATAACGAGCTCTACAATTCCCTATTTCTATTATAAAAAAAATTCTGCAACACCCTGTATATATATATATATATATATATATATATATATATATATAGACCCACTCCCTTTCCCTCCTGGGGGACACAGCCGGTCGGCTGGCGGGAGCACTGGCAAAAGTCGTCGACTTACTCCTGTGGGGCGTTCCTCCATCACACCTGCTGCCCATAATATTTGGAGCCAGGCTTTTCGCCCTACATAAGAAAGACGGGTCAGTGAGGCCGATTGCTTGCTCCTCCACCTTACGCAGGCTAGCCGCAAAGATTGCCTGTAATCGAACCAGAGATAAGATTGGCGAGGCGACGGGTCCTCACCAGCTTGGCTTTGCGGTACCAGCCGGGGCTGAGGCCGCGGTACATGCCGCCCGAGCTTTCATCGACTCACGCACGCTACCTGGGGTGCTTGTAAAGCTTGATTTCAAGAACGCATTCTACACCGTAAGACGGGATTACCCTTTGAAGGCGGTTGCGACATATTGCCCCCAGCTGACGCACCACGTCAATCAAGCGTACCGTACCGCTTCTTACCTGGCTCTACCAGATGATCTTATAACTTCGGCTACGGGGCTGCAACAGGGTGACCCTTTGCAAGGAGCTTGGAAAGAGAGTAACTGCTGTCACAAAAGATGCGCGAGCCGGGGAATACTTGGTGCAGCGTATCTCCATAGAAGTTCAACGTGGTAACGCAGTGGCGATAGTGGGGTCGCTTCTATCGACGGGGGAAGGACTGCCAGAAATGCCGTAGCAGTAACAACTATTATTTGACTAATAACATATGAAACATGAAATAAACTTAATGTTGGCTGGTATCTGAATGACGGTGTGCTGGCGGGCGATGTAGACATGGTTGCTGACGACGTTCGGCGTGTGATTGATTTCTATGAGACTTCGGGTTTGGAGCTAAATCCCAAGAAATGTGAGAGATATGTTACAGGCGATACTACACAGGCCCCGGACCTTCGCACGCTTCAAGCTTTACTGCCGGGATGTAAGGTTACCCACGACAATAATTTAGAGCTCCTGGGAGTCCCCCTTCGGCCGGAAGGGCTCGCACACACACTTGAAAAATGGCGGAAGAAGCTGAAGGACGTCGCCGATAACTTTGCGCCACTCGGCGCTCACCGCGCACTCTTTTTACTTTGATCCTCGTTCTCAGCTACGAGGGTCACCCACCTTCTTTCAGGAGCTGATCTAACAGGACGGTTGAACGATCTGCGTCCATTGAACAAGTTAGCTCTAAACGCCTTTGAAACTCTTCTTAATCTATCGCTGGCGCCTTTCGCTCAAAAATAGTCCCAACTACCGATCTCAAAGGGGGGTCTGGGAATCCCGGATCCGCTCGTTTCCGCAGGACCAGCGATCGTCCCCTCCCTTTTCCGATCCGAGAACAATGCCATCGCACTGGAGTACATTTTTATACGATGAAGCTTACCGCGGCTTACTTGCGGGCGCTATCGACGGCCCCGCAAAGGCTCGCATTCGAGGGGTCGCTGCCAAAGACTCTGGAGCCTGATTGCATGCACTTCCAAGTGCTCCACTGGGCACCCTCCTGGACGACGAAACAACTCGAATCGGGGTAGGTCTTCGTCTCGGCTGTGACCTGGTATCCCCCCATCAGTGTAAATGTGGCCACCCCGTTGACAAATTAGCCCATCACGGGACATGCCGGCATTAACGACATCTTCGGCCGAGCGCTTCGGTCAAGTGGATTCCCCTGCATTCTAGAGCCCCAGGGCCTGTCCGCCGACGATGGTAAGCGCCCGGATGGGATGACTCTCACCCCCTTCAGTAGGGGTGATGAATGATGCTTGTCTGGGATGCCACTGTCACTGACTCATTAGCACCTTTAATGGTCGGTGGCGGGGCGATCTCGGCAGGCCACCCCGGTAATCTAGCGGAGACGAGGAAGCTCGCAAAGTACGCCTCAATAGGTTACCCACATGAGTTTCAACCGCTAGCGTTCGAGACCTTGGGCGGCCCAGGCAACCTCACTCGCAAACTTCTCCACAGAGTCGGCGAGCAGCTGAACCTCGCAACCGGAGACAAAAGATCTGCGACTTCCTTGAGACAGCGCCTCGACCTTGACGTCCAACGCGGGAACGCGGCGTCCGTCCGGGGCACGCTGCTGAAGTGGTTCCAACCCACTCTATACGAGATAGAGTAATATTCCCAGTGCACACGTTCCCAGGAGACAATTGTAGCTCCATCAGTATTCTTAATATATATATATATATATATATATATATATGGAGAAAAAACAGATAACCTGGTGGAGGACAACGGGCGCAGTCCTATGAGAATCGGGTGTAGACTTGGATCCGCATGCAGTTTCCGCAGGGTGCCTCAAATTACAGGGAACTCTTTGATAAGTGCTGCTAGATGACTGAGTCTGATCGATTGCAACGCCCGGGCCTCCATGAATAATCGGTTCTTCTCTTTAAAGGAATACATATTTGGATTTGTCGTTGTGGGATCCCCCGCTATTGACGCAACGTACAGAGATGAGAAAAGCAGCCACGTTTGGTCTATCTCGCCACACTTTCGACAAGACTCTCTGCATTTAGCATCAATCCACATCTCTACCAATTAAAGCGTAAAATCGGGTAGTCAGGCTCCAAGACGACCGTGTGTTGCTAAAAATACCGTCGGAGGGGTTGGGTGATCAGAGGTGATACAGGGACCTCTTTTTTCCTTCTAAAGAGGGTGCGTAGAGATGTCAAGCATAGATAACGCCGTACGTCGAGCCCTTTGTCGCATCCGATTTGTGTAAACTTTGGGCTGACGCCTAGTTTTGGAAGAAGGAAGAAAAGGCAACATCTAACAATCACAGGGATACCATCAGATAAAGCTAACCCTGCAATTTGGCGAACCGCTATACATATATATATATATATATATATATATATATATATATATATATATATATATATATATATATATAAGCATAAATATGAGTCTAAATACATGTGTGCATGTATTCCGTAAGGTAATTAGCGCTTTAGGCCACTGCACACTGGATGTTCTGCATCCAGCGTCGAGAGCGGAGAATAGGTACAGGAAGGACAAGGAATAGACGAATGGACACGCTGGGTTGACATGCGTATGAAGAGTGTGGAACGACCAAGGTTTCTGTCGTGATGGGCGCGAAGATGATTATGATCGCCATTGCATCTCTGCGACGACGATAATGTTAGCTAGCCATTCGACAGCGGCGAAACCAGCCGGAGTAATTAATGAGGCTATAATGAAGCGTTGCCTTATTTTCGCTCACCGGTGCTGCGTTGCACTGGGTAGCGGTGGCGTTGGCGACACCAACGAGTACGACGGGAAGTGGCCGACAGGCTGGTATTGCACGAATGAGTGAGCAAATGGCATGGATGCAAGACGCAGGAGGGCACGGAGGACGCGTCGAGGAGCCAAGGCAGCAGGATAGCGCCGCGAGAAATGATGATGGCTTGCAATATCCTCACTGCTAATACTACTGCCGAGGACTAGACACGGGGAGAGAAAATGGGCAACGAGACGAGGAAAGAAAGAGAGAGTGGGACCCTCTGATCTAGATGATGCTGCTGCTACCAATCACCTGCCGCCGAGCCTTCTGTTTAATGGCGGTAGTAACAAACTTATAATCACTACCTGACTAACTAGTACACGGGTGGGTCGGGCGTTTGGGCCCGTAGTAGAAGATCGACAGCTAGGAGGGACGCGCGTTAACAGATCCGCCTATAGCTGAGACACGAGTTACCGGTAGGAGGTAGTCACGTAGGGCCGGACTTCCGACGAACAGCGGTAGTGGTTTGAATACGGACTCGACGTCGGGAACGAATTTGATTATCGGGCGACGTGAATTGCACTAGACGGTGCTCCACCACACTTCTACAATTATGTTTTTTGCAGTGTGCCTGCTTTTGAGGCAGTTATATGAATCATAATTTAAGTAAATTTGAGGTAGTTATTATAATTATAATTAATATTCGACAGTGTTTCTTGACGGCGCAATACGCAGCAACGGACATTCACACACACACATTCATCTAAGTAGGTAGACTTCCGTCTACCCAGGTGTCGTCGGTGAGCTACGTCAGAAGTTAGTGTGTATTAGTTCGAGTGGATAGATATTCCTGTTTCATGCAACCAATACTCATACATATGCAGCCTCTCGCCTCAGCTCAGATGTTTCGAGCTCAGCGTCAATATTCGTTCGGTATCACATACATCATGTCGCGCCGTGGCGTCGTTTCCTTCTAAACACATTATATTTTGCTGGTATGCCAATGCGAGAGAACGATGAACTAAATAATATACCTAATTATGAATACACTTATTCTCGCACATGATGAGTGCGTTTGCAATTTTATACAGACGAGGTAGGTGGTCCCCCGCCAGGGACATCTACTTCGTCCGATTATACTTATGCCCTATATACGCACTCTTAACTAAGCTGCTACAGAGTAGAGCCGGGTGCAATGGTGGTGTTCTCGTCATTTTTGAAGTTTTAATAGATTTGAATGTCTCCTCGAGGACGGTTGCCTGATCGTGGCCAAATGTATGTACCGCCTGCGCTCGTTCTCGATATAATCAGAGCATTTCCATTCGTGCGCCAAATGCAAACTTCTAGACTCCGCCGAAAAATGGAAAAAATGCGGAAATTGCACAAAGAAGCGTTTACGGGATACCAAGGTTGTGCTGTAGAGCTGAGGGGGATATGACGCACCAGAACTGTCGCGGAAGCACTCCAAAGAGAGAATATTTTATCTTTGACGGAAACCTGAACTGTAAAACGTTTTATTTTGAGCGGCTTCTACGGATATCACGCACTAGTACGAAAAGGTGAGAAACGGGGCAGACCAAGTAGGGGGGTCAGAATTTAAGAGAGAGAGAGAGAGTAAAAATTCAATAAATGAGAATTGGCATAGTAGCGGAAAACCTTGTAGAGGTAGCGTGACGGGGGTTGAAATTGTGGCAGTTTGTATAAAACCGGCAGGTGTGAAAATGAAAATGAAATCTTGACAGAACGTATCACACTCGAGGTCGAAGAGATGCCGAAAAAGGCACCAACTAATCTAGCTGAATCATTTTTAGAAATTTAACGGAGACTGAATGCAGGTTAGTAATAATACCTTCGATTGTCGTACTGGCGCATGAGTCATGACGTTCTCGTCACAGACGGAAGCGTGGGAAGAAGCTGGCCTTCGTGGAACGTGGAAGCGTGGAAAGAAGACACAGATCCATAAATTCATGGGGATGGCATTAAAGGTTAGCAGCAGTGGGAAGGGCAGTCGTAAACCGGCGACCGGGCGAGGGGCGGTGTACCGTCCGCATAGCCGTCTGTCTTACGGTAAAGTGTAAACAATAAATAAGAATCAGTGTTGGTGAACCCGCGCAGTTTGACTGTCTGTCCTTTCTACGATTCCGTTGGCAACCTATCTGGTGCCAAGTGTGGGGCAGACGGTGTTTGTTAGTGACAAACTGTGCCACGTCCAAGCTAGTCTCGATAGCAATAAGCCGCGCGTTAGTTCCGGTCGCAACATGCCGTCGAACACCCACAAGACGCCCAGTTAGGGTAAGTGCCGCGCCAGCGGATGCGCAACGAAGGCGTGTGGGCCTCGAAGGATAAAGCGGTCCGGTCGGCAAAGCAAGTGCCAGGCTAAGACCGATTCTGAATCGACTTGTGGCCTTCTTAAAAAAAGCCAATGCGACGGGCAGGATCGCGGATGACAGTCATCTCAGCTGCCTGAAGTTTATCGGCGATAGAAAACTGTTTCCCCAGTTTATTGACGATTTTTTTAGTCTCGTTCATGAAAGAAAGGGACTCTAGGATTTGCAATGGCACAAAATACTGCCTGATGTGTTCGAAAGGCTGGGATATCGTTTACCGTGACCGGCTACATACAAAACCTGAGTTATTTATGGCACATGAATATCTGGCACTCATGACGGAATTTATCCAGAAGGTGTAGGTATTCAGTTTCTCCCCCCCCCCACCTTACGCCTACCCTTCCCCGCGCGGTGTAAGCTCACTATAGAATATACTATACCTTTAGTGGAGGATATGAGAAACGCTTTCAGAAACTACTTACTTTTTGGCAAGAAAGATTACCTCTTGCAATGGGGGGTACGTAGTATTTAAATGCGCAAGTTTCTATCGGCCCGGCGAATCGGGCAAGCGCAAATTTCGGGAAGCCGCTTGGCAAGCTGTCGCGGAGTGAGGCAGCGGGATCTATTAAACGCACGTCAAACTAAACACGGTAACGCTTTGTATGCAGCGTACGTCCGAAATGAGTATAAATTGGTGTAAATGGGTGCAATGAGTATAAATGGAAAGTTAAAAAGTGTATTTTCTTTGCTGTGGTTTCGGCCCCGTAAACCGTGCCAGGCCTAGAGAGTGTCACGAGCGTGTATACGATGACGATGATGATGATGATTGCTTTTATTTTTACTGTGCGGCACGTCCACTGTTGTCTGCGTGCAATCAGCGAGCGAGCCAAGTCGATTTGGTTATCGGAGGAAGACGGCACAGCAGTTAGGCAGGCGGAACCGTTGCTCCGTTCCGTACGGTGTAAACTTGTGCACGTTAGGTCTATTGAAGGTCTATTCTAGTCTATTCTGGCAAGAATACGGTAGATATTATAGGAGTCGAGCTCGGTGGCGTGGTGGCATGCGGCCTCTGTATAAGACCCTGTCGGCCCAGTAGCGTGGTGCATTCGTCTGCGCCTCGCAACCGGAAGAGACACATAGATGCGCGGGTTCCAGCCCCACCGTTGCACATTTGTACTTATGGGGGTCCCTCTGTGAAGCAATGCGCAAAGCAGTCCCGTGGACGGTGAATCTTCGATGATCGCATGACGTCTGGTCAAATAGGCATTTTTTGATTTCGTGGTTAACAACCATTGTCTCATAATCTCAATAAATGCAGTTTTTGGCTCTCTAATCAATGCAGTGTTTGGCTAGCATAAACGCACAGATTCGATCGTTGTATGCTACTTTTTCTGTGTAAAAACTAAAGGCGTTCCGTTTACTTAAATATCATCATATTTATTTTACTTATAGTCAGTAATATAACACCAATACTTATACTGTTGTCAGCTGCCTCGGCATGCCATTTGAAAGAGGCACTTAGATATAAAAAGGTTTGTATACATATCAATGGAGAGAGAGATAGCGAAAACGTATATATATATATATATATATATATATATATATATATATACAGGGTGTCCGAATCATATGGTTTAAAACTCTACAGCATGGTCAAGCTCGATGAGAAAATCATTTTATCAATTGAAAGGGCGAGCAGAAAAATTTCGAACAGAAATTAAATGATTTCTTAATGCATTTTCCAAACTGTGACTTTAGGAAGGCTGTCCAACATAAGTTTACAGTATACACGGTTGTAAGGGAACGCATCGCTCAATAAAAAAACTCAGGAAAGAAATCGGGAGAAAATTCTATACGGATGTATACTTGGCCTTAGCTTGAGCAAGAACTATTGTGATAATTAGAAAAGTTTGCTAAAGTATATTATTGTATATAGCTTCTGCTATAGTATTGTATATAGTTCGTGATCTAACTAAGACCAAATATATTTTAGACGATGTCTTATATACAAATATATGAGATGATGAGGTCTGGCTAAGAGCTGGATACGGCAAGTGGCAACGAGTGGTGTTTCATGTAAAGCTGGCACTCGTTTATGGGAAATTAAAACACCAACGTAATAACAAATTGGTTTATAAAATACAAACAATGATGATGAGTTGGTATCGCTGACGAAAAACCTGCTAAAAAGGCGGACACGCAGTGTGAGAAGAACAAATTGCACCCTTGTTACATGCTGCTTGAACAAAGGCAATGCATACTATTCTAGATAATATGCTGTACTTCTTCGCCAGAATTCAACAGTCACTAATGTCTGGCCCCACTCTAAAGTGCATAGCAAGCGCATTCAACCCTTGCACCTGAAGAACGAGGCATTTAGAGTCAAGTTGCATGACTGTTGCCTGACATGTAGGTCAAGTTGCATGAGATGTAAGCTAATGGCCAGTTACAGAAACTCTGCCGTTTAGTGTTCGGCCACAACACGACACAAACGAATGCCTTCAATTTGCTCTCCGCTCAGGATACGGTTGCGTTCCGAGAACAGATGAGACGCTTGGTTGCGCAAAATTGGCCTACTGTTTTTACTAGCGGTCAGCTAGTATTGGATTTGGTCCTGCATACCAAACGGCGTTGTGTCTGATCCGCGATCTTGCCGCGATTGCTTGTTGTTGATCTCCCGCCCCAGTGTCCTGACGTTGGCCGTCCCGGGAAGTACACGCACCGGGACGCCCACGGCCCCGCTTTTTGTTCGTGGCGTCGTCATTGTTGTTGTTGTTGTTGTAGCTGCTATTGCTGTTGCTGCTGCTGGCGATGTCTTCGCTAGTTGCCGGGACGTTTTGAGGGGTATGCCGGTGAGAGAAGCAAATCGGTCCTAAGATGCGCCTCGCCGGGTGCTCGGTGGATCAGCCGAGTCACTTGGTCTACTTACATCCAGGCCAGGCAGTCCAGGCGGACAGGTGACAGTTGATAGCAGGTCAAATAGGGCAAATTCCTGAAATCGCCGTCCCTGAGTCCTCTTCTCCCTCCCCTCCCCAACAACCCCCCTTACCCCAACCCCACGCCGCCGCCACTCACGTTTTGGTCGTTCCCACCACGAAAAAGCTACTTTCTACTCGATTGCCTTCAACCGCATCTTCTGCAGTGGTCGCTGGAATTCCAAGGAGTCATAAGTCAGTAGCTGACTCCTGATACTATTACTAGCATGACGACCAGAACAGCAACAGCAACGACAACGAGAGGGAGACGACGACGACGACAACAACAACAACAACAACAACTGTACTCTATCCTGTGCGCACACGCACCTATATCCTGTCTACCCGCAAGCCTAGTACGAACCACCCATAATACCATACGATACAAAGGGACTTCCCACACGTTACGACGAAGATGTCTGTCTGTATGTGTCCACTCGACGGCCATTTCGGCCTTGCTCACTTTGTTGTTGATGTTGTTGTGTCGTCAGATGCAATGCGGTGCCGCCCATCTTAGTGTGATACTCGCGTTAGCCTTCTCTCCCCATCCCCATATTTCTCTCTCTCTCTCTCTCTATATATATATATATATATATATATATATATGTGTGCCTGTCTCCGTAAGCCATGTTGGTATGTTGCTCAGTTGCTGGCGTCCGTTCGTCCGTCGCAGATTTGTTACTGTTAACGGGCTCTCTAATAGAATTCCACGAATGTACACGCCTGAGCTGTTGTTGTGGTGGTAGTGGTGGTTGTTGCTGCTGCCCTTGTTGCTTGCTGCTCTGATCGAAGTCGGGCCATGATCGTGGTGGTGAAGTCGGGCCATCGATCGTGATATACGATTATGCGGCAGCCTCCCCGGCCTGACCCCAACGTCGCAACCAACTGGCGGCAGGATGGCCAATTGTTGCACACAAATGGCCACCATAACATGAGGGAGAGTTCAGGGAACGAGTCCAAGCGACCCAGCAATCGATCAATCGATAGACCCAATGGCTGGTTGGCAAATCTTCGTTCCCCGCAAGGCGATCAAATTCGTCGCGCCATGGGCAAGGTTGCTCGCGAACATTGCACTGCTTTCCCCGTTTTCGATGCTGCTGCTGCCGCCACGCGAACTTGTAATCCACACAGTCTCTATGTTGTGCCTGCACTGTCGCCAAGTATAATATCTGCAAAAAGTTGCAGTTTGAGTCGAAGTCATCGTTGTCGTAGTTATTTATCTAGAATTATGTCGGTGAGAAGCATGCGGCTGTCCGCACGTGTGCGTTTCAACCACTTACATCGTACGCTATAAGTTCCGCCGCGTCGGGGTTCATTTAGCTTCATATAAGCAAGCTTACTTTCCTGGATGACGTTTCCGCGTTTAGTTTTGTCTGTACTAAATTATTTTAGGCAAGCGCACCGTTAGTACCTGAAAATGTGAAAATGGCTGAAACCAAATTAAGTGTAGTTGTCTGAAATCCAAGTTCGTTCCATTCTACTACAGGCGTTCCAGGATGCAGTTAAAGTCACCAATATTTGGGCACAGTTTTTGAAGCTGGTCAAATTGTAGTAAGAGCCGTAGCTCAAAATCACTGCCTAATTTGCTAAGAAGTAATTTCTAAAGGGTTTAGAATAACCAACGATTTAAATCCTGAGGATCGACCTCTTTTCAAACGTTGTGGTTTTTAGGGTCGATAGGCGCACTGCGTTGTAAAAAGTGGGAAAAACGCAGAACTCAATTGTGGGTTGTGTTCTACAGCACCGTACTTAGTACAAGACCTTACTATACCACTACCAAAGCCATGTACATCTCATTGTTCTGACCCATTTTTTAGCAATTTTGGTAGAAGGCAAGAACCAAGCGCAACTGAGGTGAGTTTCTCGCGGATACCCGCGGAAGCGTCGTTCATTGCATCTTAGGCTGGCGCGTTGAATGGATCTTACGCATACCGTCATCTATATCAGTCAGCTTAGCTTACGTTCTCTTTAGACTTCTTCAGCTACTAGTCGCTTACTAAAGGCTTGTGCAGCACTAACGTAAAACATTAGTTCTCTCGCAAGCCGTTGCGGCAAAGGACTGACTACGCGCGAGGCGTTTTCTCGCACCTTTTTCTACCACCGACACGATTTTGTTTGCTGCTTAGTTTTCAAACGACGCTGTGCTTTTTCTGAATGCCTGCCACAGTGGAAAAAGCTAGGCAGGTGTCTTGTACATTGACACGTGAATATTTTTTACTAACATTCCTTCCTGGCCTCTGCTATCTTCGAACCCTGGTTAGCTAGTTTCTAGTATCGAGGGCATCGAACAGCCTGTTGAGCATTTTTGAGATGATAGCAAGCATGTAGACCTAGAAAGAGAATACGCGGTGTCAAAGTTCGGAGCAGAGACATTTTTAATCGGGCAACGACAGACACTGTCTAAAGACGTTTTGTTCTAGGAGAAGAATATGTATTTACATATTATTATCTCTAGCCTACAGCCACTAGATTTCAGTCTCTACTCTTTGCTGGTGTGTATCAGCGCCAGGAGGCGCAATCCGACCAACGGTATGCAAAAACGCGGAAGAAATGGTGAAGAGACCGCTCGAATTCGTTCAGCGATATTCATCAACATCGATTAGACACCATTGCGGGTATGGTAACGGCGGTGCGATACCGTTGTTGTTGCTGCTGTGAGAGTGGTTTCTATGCGGCCACTGTCCGGATATAGACACTTTACCGTTATGATTATTATTATCAGCAGCAGCAGCAGCATAGACATCGTCGTCGCCCCTCGCCGTCGGCCCGGTCGCCAGCCACACGATAGATTCGTCGCGGAGGTTCTCCTGTTTCCTCCATCTCGGCGGAACCGGAGGAAAGGTATACACCTCCTGGCCTCGCAGCTTTTCTGCGCCCCCCCCCGCCCCGCCGCTGTCCGCCGTCTGATGTCCGCCGGTGCTCGCATATGCTAATCATTGTGAATCGCCCTTTCAGCTCAACAACAACAACGACAATCATGATGTAGAACGCCGACGGTGATGCCGGACAACGCAGAATGGCACAGGACGACGCGAGACCGGGGCACAGGACGACACCGCCATGGCCAGCCAGCCAGCCGGCCGGCCAACCGGTCGGATACCGCGGCCACGGCATGGCCTCTCGGGAATCAGTCAACAACGGGTCCGCGCGGACGCGCCGATATAACGTCACCACCCTCCTAAACCATGATGGCGGGCTGCCCTCGTCCACCACGACGGTGGTAACAAGCCTCGTCTATTAGCTTATCGGGTTCTGCCGGTGGCCGGGTCTCTTTCTCCTGATGATACTCGAGCTCTATCTAATTCATTCCATGAGTTTCCGACACAGGTCGGAACGACAGCTGGAGAGATGGGCCAACGGACGGACGGACAGACAGATGGGCAGGCAGACATGCAAGCAAGCAAGCAGTCAACGATGACTGGGGGCGTCGCGACCCACAAGGGGGTTGATGCCCCCGGTGGTGATGATGATGATGATGGTGATAATGATGCTGATGATGGCGATGATGACGACGACGACGACGACAAGGATAACAACGGCGGCGTTGACGAAAATGACCGCCAGTCAGTGCACAGGCGGTCGCTCGGGTGGGCAGGCAACAGGGAGGAATTATCATAATAATATTGCCATCAGGATCTAGGAATGCCCATGGGGGGGTAGTGGGGCCTGAGTTGGTGATGGTTGTGGCGGTGCTGTGTGGTGGTGGTGGTCGCGATGGAAGGAGAAGAAATACGACCGCCGTCATACGCTGGTTCGCGGACACACTTCACCAAGGTAGAAGTGGCACGAATCCTGGCCCCCCGGGTTCTGCGCCCAGACATACGAGTAAGCACATACATTTATCATGGCGGAGTGAGCGAAATTCAGCGCAAGGCAGAGTAGGAAGGAATAAGGTGGGGTGGTTGTTAAGTGGGTGGGTGGGTGGCGCGGCTATACGCTGCCAGATCTTGTTACAGGCTAGTCGTATTACAGCAACAACAGCAACCACTATGACTACTACTATTACTACGGCTACACACAGTGGCACAGGGCGTAAACAGGCGACAGCGCCAACGCCGTTGTCGTTTTGACATCAAAAAGCCGGGTTTTGGGGTACAATCTTTATCGCCTATACCTTTTCTCCATTACCCACTCTCTTTCAATTGTTTCACAGGGGACCAGGAACAAAAATGCATAATGCACACCCTTTGATCTGGATAGTGTGGGACTCTCAAACCCACTCAAAAATCTGGTAATCCTCTATCTACATGACCGAAATATTTGTTGTGTTGCTTCAGTGCATATGTAAGGTGCCGCTAGTCTGGCTTTTAGTCTTTAGTCTGCTGGCGACGTTTCGTGCGTTGCCAGGCGGCAACTCTTCCGTCATTTTGTCTTTGCTTTTATAACGATTTAGAAAAAATCAGAGCCCGCTTCCCAGCTTTTTTCGAACTGAGCGTTCCTTAGGGTCTCTCTCTCAATCATCTACTGAATACAATTGAACATTCGATATATATATATATATATATATATATATATATATATTTACGTAATATTGTTGCTATCCTATTTTTTACATGTATACATGCAAGCTCCTACTTTATGAATAAAAGCTTTACTTGTATTTTTGACGCGGTTTTCTATTTTCAGAGGTCTCTCCTATGTGTACCACTAATATGATGATTTGTCAAGTCTTATATACACCTCCCCCCCCAGGAAAAAATCGCACGCAGTGCAGTCAGTCACTCTTGCACTTCTAACGTTTCAAAGCCACCGCTAACCGCAGCCGAACGTTAATCAAAATCTTGGTCAGTTTTCAGTGAAGGCTAACGGCAAAGAGATCTCCAAAGATGGCTTTTGTTAGAGGCGATCGCGATGGACAATAACGACACGGCGCCCGCCAACTTTTTCTCAGTCAGCACCATTGTGACCCACGACAACGTCACCAGCCAACGCTGACGAACTTGCTCACAAAATGCACAGTTACGGCAGCCCGGGAGCAGCAGCGGCGGCCATTTCCAGGAGCAGGAAATTCAGGGGAACAAAGAAGCGGGAACAACCCCTTCCCGCCGCCGCCGCCCGCTTCTCGGGATTAGTCAGCAGCCCGACCGCCGCGATAGCCACGTCAGCACTACAGGGTTGGGCTCTTGTTTCTGTGTCCCATCCAGGTACAGCCCTTGACCTCCTGGCTTGTTGTCGCTTTGTGCTCCTCGTCGTTCTCTGTCGCTGTCCCTGTTGTGCTCAGCGTTGTCGTCACAGGCGCTCCAGCCTGCCTGCCCTTGGCGCAAGTTCAATGGGTGGCGGACAGATAGTGAAGGCTGTGCAGATGAACGCTTCTACTCTACGCCCCTACCAGTACTACAAGGACAACTACCACTCGCACTATTACTATGTGTTACCACCGGCCTTTCCCCTGTCATACGACCGTTGCTGCTGTTGGCTTTACTTTGCAGTGCATGCAAAATGGCCTGCCGCCCAGGGGGAACTTTAGGCCCAAAGGAAATGTCTTGTCGGTTACTTCGTTCTGCCAACTCTGACTTGTTGGCCCTCGCCTCCTTTATCCCCGATCTTCTTGGTCCTAACCAACCTATCTAATCTCTACCTGTCAGCCAATTACAATTGCCGAACAAGATAATACGTACACTGACGACGTTCCCAATCTGCCGTCTCAAGCAGTTATCTAAGGGTCATCATCCTTCGGCGCGACGGCATAATAAGAACGAACTAAGTATTTGACATGCGTATGCTATTGCGCTGTGCCTATTGAGACAGCCAGCTTAGAGAACAGAAATTGAGAGAAAAACGGAAATCCGGGCACATCGATATTATCACCATTCACACCAATATCTAGCGCCTAGTGAAAGTTCGAACATGCAAACGTAGAATTATAATTTTGCAAACTCTTCTTAATATCACAATAGGTTCCCCTAGGGTTGTATATATATATATATATATATATATACATATGGTGTTCAAAACGTATCGCGACTTTTGTGTTTTTTCAAAAATTATTCATTTATTCATGAATATCTATTTTGTCCCCTTCAAAGTAATCCCCATGAGATATTATACACTTGTGCCAACGGTTTTTCCAATCTTCGAAGCACTTCAAAAAACCATTTTTTTTTATCTTGTTCAGGTCCTCCTTCGATGCCGTCTTTATCTCGTCAAGCGTAGCGTAACGTCGTCCTTTCATGGGCCTCTTCAGTTTAGGGAACAAGAAAAAGTCACAGGGGGCCAGATCTGGGGAATACGGTGGCTGCGGCATCATTAGTGTGTTGTTTTTGGCCAAAAACTCGCGCACAAGCAACGATGTGTGAGCAGGGGCGTTATCGTGGTGCAAAAGCCAATTTTTGTTCTTCCACAAATCCGGGCGTTTCTGGCGGATTGCTTCGCGCAAATTGCGCATAACTTGCAGGTAATATTCCTTATTGACCGTTCTACCCTGTGGCAAGAACTCATGATGCACCACGCCCCTGCAATCGAAGAAAACTGTCAGCAAAACTTTCACATTCGACCGAACTTGGCGCGCTTTTTTCGGTCTTGGTTCGTGCGGCAGCTTCCATTGAGATGATTGAGCTTTGGTTTCCACGTCATAACCATAAACCCACGATTCGTCACCAGTTATGACCCTCTGGAGCAAATTTGGGTCGTCGCGGACAGAGTCCAACATCTCATTAGCAATGTTCATGCGATGCTGTTTTTGGTCGCAATTGAGCAATTTTGGTACGAATTTCGCGGCGACCCGTCTCATGCCCAAATCATTGATAAAAATCGAATGGCACGAGCCAATCGATATGTTTAGGTCCTCAGCAACTTCCCTAACGGTGATTCGACGATTGGCCAATACCATTTTCTCCACTTCATTAATTTTTTCGTCTGTTGTTGAAGTGCTCGGGCGTCCGGCACGCTCTTCGTCGTTCACATCTTCTCGGCCTTCTGAGAACATTTTGTACCACCGATAAACGTTGCTTCGGTCCAAGGTAGCTTCTCCGTATGCCACAGTCAACATTCGGAATGCATCCGCGCACGTAATTTCGTTTTTCACACAAAATTTGATACAGGTTCTTTGATCCATTTTTTTGAATAGGTAAAAATCGAAGACGATCCAAAACACGTGCAAGCAAAGCAGCTGTCAACAATTAAGTGAACATTCAAAATGGCCGAGCTTGTCGGCATAAGTGAGAGACATGAGTACCAACATAACGCCACAAAAAATCGAAATTCGAATATACGTAACCCGCGAAAATTCAAAAGTCGCGATAACGATTGAACACACCTCGTATATATATATATATATAACGCTTTATTCAAGGTAGAAAGAAAATATACATTTGCATATATGCATGCATGTCATGTTGTATATATCGAACTCCACACAACCGCTACCTACGACCATCAACGTATATATGAAAGCGTTTTATATATATATATATATATATATATATATATAACGCTTTATTCAAGGTAGAAAGAAAATTTACATTTGCATATATGCATGCATGTCATGTTGTATATATCGAACTCCACACAACCGCTACCTACGACCATCAACGTATATATGAAAGCGTTTCCCCTCTTTAAGAATATATTATCGGACACACAACAAAGTCTTCTTAGCGCATGGCAATTCGGTTCACAGTGCCGGCAATTAAGTTTTTCGGAAGTAGGTGATCTTAGTGTTCCTTTCAAGAAGCAAACGAAGAAAAAAAGTGCAGGTTTTTAGGCGATTCACCATGATATTTTCGGTAAGCCTATACCCATGTACGCTTCACGTTGTTTAGCGCTACCGAGGTAACCGAAACACCGCACCACCAACGCGCAGTTTAAACCCCACAGACAACATAAATATTTGCCGATTGGACAATAGCATTTAATCGTTCGTGATCATGATAAAACATAATTTCACACAGATGAGCTTTTGTAAATGCCATTTTCTAATTTGTCTATAATTTCACAGACGCTGAATCGAGATAAGTTTAGTGGAAAATGATTCCCTAATTAACAGACTACAGCAGTAGCATACGAATCTCGTTGACAATACAAGCTTGCTTCTGCCGCATTCTGGTATATATATAGAACCGTTTCTAGGCCGAACTTTTTTTTCAGTCTAAACCAGCTCGTTAAGAGCCAAACCTTGAAAGACATAACTCGTAATTATTGTGCAGATATATATAGAACTTTTCTAGCAAATGAAAGTTATGTGCTAGAACCAGTTATGCTTTTGAGTAACTATCTGCTTCCTGTAACGTGTTTTAAATTGGTTCCAATCCAATATAAGACTACCTCTTCATGCTTTGAAGCACGAGCGCCTTGTTCTGTGAATGATAATACAATTTGTTCAAATTTTAATTTCGCTTTATAGAAGGAAATCAAATCTGTTTAGATTCATATAGGTTGATTCTGGGGAGATAAACTAGTCGTTCTGTTGAGATCTAATGAAACATTTTACGTTTTGTGTTCGACTATTTTAGAAGGCTTTTCTAAATATATATTTATATATATATATGCTTGCTCTTAGGGGTTTGATATAAAAGCCATATTCAATGATTTTGCTTTATAAGCGCAGAGAACCTGTATGGCCATATTTGAGTTTGATGGCAATGAGAAACTGTTTTCTCCACTTCAGCTGCTCTGCTTTTGGAACGTATCCAAGCGGTTATGTATAGAGAGGGTTGATTAATTTATGATGGGACGTTGCGAAATGGCTCCACCTCCACGGGTCGTTAGAGAAGTCACGGTAAGCACTGAAGGGGACTTTCTTCTCTGGCTCCGGAGTAAGAGCGGAACGAACAACGAAGCAAACACGTTGAATAGGCTACGAGACGGAACCTCACAAAGTTTCACGTCAGCCTCTCGAGGCCGGATGAATAAGTAACTTGCTTATGGTCATCACCAAGGCGATACACTCACTGCCAGTACAAAAGCAAATAAATATTTAATAAAACTAGTTGCCAAGTTTGTTATAGTTTTGCAGTGAAAATGGTATATTGTTTAGTGTATCAACATATTTGCAGCTATTCTGTAGTCGCAGTAGCCATTATTTAGTACCTATCCCCAATTGTCGGACGAACTTCACGTTATAGAGTTTAGAGCTAGCATAAACTATGGCTGCATCCAAACATTGCCTGTAGGGCATTTTTCTGTAATGCAATTATGCTTATGTTTAAAATAAACTAATATTTTATTAATAAATAATTACTGAAATATTCGAGAGACATTGCCACAGACTTCACTCCTATCTGAACCGATTTTTTAACGGTGCACTGTTTGACCAGGTAATTTTCTATCTCTATATTTCTATAACTGCCTCCTTGAATACATGTAGAACTCTTTGCACTGCTCTCCTATACGTGTTTCCTCTCACTACACTCCAGTATCTAACGAAATAGTTCGACAAAATACCGTGCAAATACCGTGGTCAGCTGTTTTGACCACATCAAAGGGCATGCCAAGCCCTAATTTAAGAGTGCGCGAACTTAAAAACAACAAGTCTCGTGTTTAAAACACTTAGGCTCAGGCGGAGCAAGGAAAATGCTTGTCAATTCATACTTGAAAAAGCACAGACGTGGCACCTGCAAGGACACGACGCTGACTCTGGAAGATAAACGTTGCTGATGGGAGATGAAAACACTGATGTATAATACAACAACAGGAAAAAAGAAGGGCGTAAGACTGAACCTTGAGACACTCCAACAAATATAATTTACTGTTGCAATAAATACTTGTTACTGTTGCGTTCTCCGAAAGCTTTCGATCAAACCTTTCTTAGAGATTCTCGTCCCTCGGATGCGAAGCAACTGACCGAGATACTGCGCCGCAGAAATTACAACCAGCTATATCGCTAAGCGGTAATTCAGTCGAGCGCGCGGCGCCGAAGTCATAGTGCTTATCTGCAAGCCAGTCATAGTTTGCAACATCATTAAAAATCTGCTATTTAGCAGCACATTCAGACAAGCATAGCAAGAAATTTCAGAAGAAGAAGAAAAAGTGGGCGGTAGCTACATGGATCAGTTCGGAAACCTTTACCGTTGCACAGCGAAGCAGTCTAAACTTCGTTAAACGACCTTCCGACATTTTGCTTGTCGAATGCTGGACTGGATATTAATTATGTGAGCTGCTGGCGCTGCAATATAGTGTATTACATTACTTAGTATCTTTTGATAGGACATCATTTAAATACATTTTTTAGATATGCATTTATTGGCTTTGCTGACGAATGCTCTTGGGGCGATCTAGTTAAAGCCTCTAAGGGCGGCACCAATTTGACTCAAAGCATAAATTCACGTGGACTATTCGCAATCCGTGAGCAATACGGCTTAAGTGAAGTGTGCCGCAAAAAGCACTTGTGATAACCTTCTCACCAACGTCTTCACGCCAGCCTACCCGCAGCATCCTGAAATCTGACTTAGGTTTTGCAAGTTTGCCGCTTCCCTTAAATCAGACTTTTCAACCTCCGTAAAAGCGCATGTGTTTATGAGCCTAATTGATTCCTATAATAAGCCTAAAATTCGTCTTTTTATCTTATTTTTGCCCAATCGATTTTTTACAGGAGATCAGGAACAAAAATGCATAATGCACAATGCTTGGTGTGGGTAGTCTTGGACTTTCAAACCCACTAAAAACTTGGTGGTCCCCCAACCTACATGACCGAGTTATTTGTGATACACAGTGTTTATAGGGAGCAGCTGGTCTGGCTCTCAATTGTTAGTCTGCTGGCGACGCTCCATGCGTTGCCGTTTCTCTTCCGTCATCGTTGTCTTCGCTATCGTAAGGACCTCCACAAAATCAAAGCCTGCAACTCCATTTCGAGCTGAGCATTCCTGAGAGTAGATCCCTCGTCGTACCGCTCTGCACATCAAATCGTGTACTGCTCTGGGCTATCTGCTCGTCATCGGTCTTCTCGGCGTCGCGCAATAATGTCTACCCCAGCCTTCCCGATCTTCACCTTATAGGTCTGGAGGCTGCCATGGCCGGTGAGAACTTGGGCTACGTATTTTTTTCGTGAGATCCTGGATTATTGACATCGTCCATGATTCTGCTGCCTCTCGTTCCGCTCAGCGTCCTTGCTCTCTAGAGTCTTCTTTTTTGTATCGTCTTTTCTAGGTGCCTGATTCCTGTATAAGAATATACTCTTCCCTATCAGTCTTGACCAAGACCAGCACAGCGTCTGTAAGCACCGTCCTGTACGCTCTGGTGACCATTATGGCCGGCAACATCTGCGCCTTTTCTTGTTCGTTTTAGCTTTCGGTACAGCTAGTTCCCACACTGATGACCTGTAGAAAACTGAGTCAGCGAGTTATGCTAAATAACGGCGATTTTTCTCAGAGGGTCGCTTTTTTATTGGCGTTAGCCTGGCTAACTTATTTGCCACTTGATGCGTTTCGCCCGCTATATAATCAACGTTGGCTGTGTAGCTCAAGTTTCTCTCAAGCATTACACCTAGGTAGTTGGCCTGTAGCATGTCACCGTCCACACGGATATACAGTTTCCGGCAGTGCTTTAGTTTAATAAACAAACGCGTCTTGCTCGTTTGCGATGCTAATATTAGGTGGTGGAAATTTATCCACCGATTGACCTTTACTAAGACGTCGTTTGCCAATCCTTTAACAGTTCCGTGTCCCTTGTGGTGGACAAGATTTCCAGTCGTCGGAATAAGCGTCGAACTGTGGATCTCTAGCACGCTGTTGTATGCTAGGTTTCACGTTAGCTTAGGTCTTAAAACAGACCCTTGTTGGTGCATTTGCAGTCACCGCGTACTCCCTGCCGTCGTAACTCACAACCAGGTCGCATAACCAGGTACGAGGCTGTCAGATGCCAAAGATACGTTGCTATTTCCGTGTTCTCCACTGCACTCAGGATCACCCCCAGTTTGCGCTGTCAAACGCATTCTATACATCCAGCAATATTACACACAAAGATTACGAGATCTGGGGCTATTCTTCTTATTTGTTCGGAACACCTCCGGCGGAGCGGTGCCTACCGCCGCGAAACCGGGGGTGCGAGGATAAGTGATAGTCATAGGTACATGTGTCAGGCGCCCTTCACTAAGACGTCGTTTGCTCAATCCTTTAACAGTTCCGTGTCCCTTGTGGTGGACAAGATTTCCAAGTCGTCGGAATAAGCGTCGAACTGTGGATCTCTAGCACGCTGTTGTATGCTAGGTTTAACGTAACTTAGGTCTTAAAACAGACCCTTGTGGTGCATTTGCAGTCACCGCGTATTCCCTGCCGTCGTAACTCACACGTCGCATAACCAGGTACGAGACAGTCAGATGCCAAAGATACGTTGCTATTTCCGTGTTCTCCACTGCACTCAGGATCACCCCCAGTTTGCGCTGTCAAACGCATTCTATACATCCAGCAATATTACAAGGAAAAGATTACGAGATCTGGGGCTATTCTTCTTATATATCACAATGACGATTTTTTTAATTAAATAACATCTACAATATTGCTTGTATTAATATTGCTTGAGTGTCGGTGATCACTCGGCATCATCTTGACGTTGCATCTCTGTAGTTCCAATGACACCCTCTGTCGGAAGGACGCAGTCGATCTTGGCTCCGCTGTGGCCCCAAAGAGCTTCGTTCCAAGCTTTTTCGGCTGTCTTAGTGCATCCTTGCCCCAAACGCCAGATCACTCAAGCCCGAACGCCATTACAACGTGGTCCTCAAGAAGATGCGCGTATAAGCGCCGTTCGTGCATCTCATGTTAATAATTATAATAATAATTATTAGACCCGTTGCAAACAATTGTTATCACCTTCGTATAACTATTACTATATTGTGCTGCGTCAAATGTCCTGAGGTTGCCATGCAGGCATGGGTTGTGCACTAAACTGGGCGTTGCCAAGACGGCGGGCTCCAAGAGCCTGAAGGCAAACAGACAATCAACACAGTCATGCTTAGAGACACAAGAGACAAGTCGGTGCGTCAAGACTGCAGGGAGGCGCCGTATTGGCTAGGAATAGGCTACAAACGGAAACACGCGAGGCCTTTTGCTTCACTAGTCTGCAAGTCAGAAAAGCCAGACACCAGGGCTATTCCCTCGTCGAGTTAGTGAAGTCGATGAAATAATCGAGAAAATAACTACCGAAGCAAACAGGTTTTAACTTGTGGCCATGTGTGTGGCTATATTTAAAAAAATGGAAACTAATGAATAGCATGAGAAAAATCAGTATACAAGAAGCTATCTGTAAAAGTTGGTAAAATGATTATTATTATTATTATTATTCGTATAGTTATTGGTAACATCATTATGGTTTTATTTCTATTGCTCTAACAAAAAAAGGTAGTCAGTATTGCCAATATTATCACCACTCGGCCATTATCACTGCCGATCACCGCCGACGGGAAAGCATTACGCTTCACGGCACGTACGCTAACGAAATAGATCAGTACGAGTAGTTTTCCTTCTCTATTATTTATCTCCATCCCATCTCACTGTGTGTGACGCCTCTAAGTATGAGTAAGAGCCAGCTCTCACCGCAGCAACCGATCTAGCACACCACCACTACCATCACCACGTTGGCTGCAGTGTTCTGCCGGACAGACAGGTTGGCAATTCTTCTCGCATTCTCTGTCTATCTCGTTTTTAACACACACAGACACACCGCCACACTCCCACCCACACATGTGTGAGAGATCCACACATAGACACACATGCACGTTTCTCTCCACCCGATCTTCCTCACTTCACTCTATCTATCTTCCTTCTGTCTCTGTGTCAATCCCTTGCATTGTCTCTGCGTGGGTCGAACGTTCTATATAGCTCGCTCTATTATAGCCTGGCCGCAGCGCACAGCATGCGCCACGTGACTCAGCTGTCAATTGGTTGGCTCCGCCAAGCCGGCTTTGGGTAGAGCCCCCCCGGTCGTCCGGCCGCGGTGATGGTATTGCCTGCAGCGGCAGAAGCAATACTATTATTATTATTAGTAGTAGTCGTAGTAGTAGTAGTAGTAGTAGTAGCGATAGTAGCAACAGCAGCAGCAATACTCGGCAAGTCAGAGCAGTAGAAGCCGTACATTATCTACTCGGCGATACGCTGCATCGGGATAGCACCCTTTTCCCCGTTTCCCTACGTTTGAGCCATTCCCTACCACCTCGCCCGCCCCCCCTTCTGGTGTCCCAGCGGCGCGTTCACCTACCTCATCAGGCGACCGCCTCACAACCAGCCTCCACGACCGCCACCACCACCACCACCACACAGAACCACCTCTATAGATTGAGCGACCGTCCAACCCACGTGCTAGGACCTTAGCCTGCGAACGAGGCCATTTACCTATCCAATTGGAAACAGCCATCTGGATTGTCGTTTGCTTCGGAAGCTACCACTCACTGCCTATCGGCGGTTGTACGTTTCCTCCTTTTGTAAGGCCGGGGGCAAGGAGTAGAGGCTGAACGGAGCGGCGGTGCACCATCTGCTCGCATGAGAAAAGAGAAGACAAGACCAGCCGCCGCAAGCCAAGCCTTAACCTCAGTCGCCACTGTCGACACTGACACTGGGGTAGCAGGCATTGTCGCAGGAAGGCATTGCCGGAAAGCAAAACAGTAGGTTCTGACCTGAACGGTAGGTCAAACCGCTGCGACGACCGCCGCTGGTTCACATTCATTACGAACAGCTTCAGCATCCGGCCGTCGGCGTTTGACGGGGTGTGCCGATGTCCCCGGCCGTCTGCCGATACGTTTCTCTATATCGCATGGCTTTTTCTGTGTTTTAGTGTTGCTTTCACGTTTGCTCGCTGGTCCACACACAAACCGCAGCGGATGGTGTACTTGTATACACGGACAGAACGATAACGAAAAAGCGAATTACCTTACTGAAGCTGTTAGACGATCGGTATAGTTCTAAGGCTGAAACGCTATGGGTTTGGAAAAAGTCTAAGGAACGAGCATATATATATATATATATATATATATATATATATATATATATGCCTTTACGCTCCACTTCCAGAGTCCGTGACCTAAAATTTTACACCAGACGAAATTAACCGTATGTTTGCAATAGGTTGGCCATCATTTGGCAGAGCCACAAAAAATGCTACTCGAACGAAAAACGATGGAAAGTGCAACAGGCCGTCGATGATGTTTTGCATTAATTTAATTACAGAGAGCCATATGCTCTCTGTTAACTAACTCTCTTTCAAAGTGTCTTGTCGTAAAAAAGGGCAGCCAAGACTATGATTATTTAAGCGACTCTCCCGCATTCGTCGCTAACTTGAGTTACTACAGTTATCATATTGGTGCTCTTTATTATCAAGAAATTTGCTCTTATATATATATATATATATATATATATATATATATATATATATATATATATATATATATATATATATATTTGTATATAGTCAGTGCTTGTGTTCTTACAGCTCATATGAGTACAATTTTTGTTATTTATAATTGTGCTTTATACATACTACAAAGCACATTTATTGATAAAAAAAATAGTACTAATATAAGCTGTAAGAACACAAACACTGACTATACATATATATATACATATTCCAGCATGCAAACGTACATTGGAAAATTGAATGTGACGTGTAACCTGTATAAAATAAGCGTAGTTCCTCTGTGAAAATATGCCGA
This sequence comes from Dermanyssus gallinae, assembly GCA_003439945.1. Classification (NCBI taxonomy): domain Eukaryota; kingdom Metazoa; phylum Arthropoda; class Arachnida; order Mesostigmata; family Dermanyssidae; genus Dermanyssus; species Dermanyssus gallinae. Next base: position 59,052 of record QVRM01004003.1, read on the forward strand.
AAACGCACACTCATCGTTGGCCAACCCGTTTGACCGTGCACGCACGCGATGCCCTCAACCAGGCTTGGAACGCCAATGAACCATTTCAACCACGAACATGTTATTAGTTATATCAGCGATAACGGCGCCGTTTCCGCTACGCGATGTGCCATTAGCCGCGAGCTAAGAGTACACACGATGTCGAAGAGTTCACGCGTATCTGCGAGAGACATGTTTTTATGTGCACTGTCTGTCTCTGTCTCGCCATCTGTCGGAGGATGGTCTTGAATTTTTTTTTTTTTTTGAACAAGGTTATTTATTTATTATATACACAATTACAATAGTATGTTGTTTCATACATTTACAAATATTTGCAAGGATGATATAGTAATTTAAACCTACTACAGTTACCATTGTGTTGGTAAAAAGTTGCAGCCGGAATAAAATTACTTGTGTTTACCTCTATGCGAGGGTCAATTTAGGAAGACTAGTGTATCCATTATTGACGGGGTAAAATGTGTGACTTTAAATTCTCCTTGAAGCTATTTAAGGATTTCAAACAACGCAAGCTAACCGGAAGAGTGTTCCACTCTCTGACAGCTCGCACGCCAAAAGCTTGGCTGCCCTTGCTGCTTCGATGCATGCGAATCTTCAGTGTGACCGTGTTAGATGCTCTGGTCTCTCTCGCCCCTCCAAGGCGATCAAGTTCTAGTATCTTCGGCCCAATCCCATGGATATTCTTAAAAATCACTATCAAGGTTAAATAGCGCATGGTATTTTCTATATCTAATATATTGTGTTGTTTTCTCTCCCGACTGGCCGATCCCCGAAACATACGAAGAAAGCGCCCCTGTGCTACACTCAGTCGCTCCGCCCAACCCTTACTGCAGGCAGTCCAGAATTCCGATCCGTACGTAAGGTGACTCAAGAAAAAGGCGTTGTAGAGCAGCTTGCATGAAGATGCTCCGATTTGGTTCTTGATGTATCTTGATGAGTTTGTGATGACAGCAAGTCGACGGATAAGGGTCTCTACATGCGCGTTGCCAGAGAGTTTTGCATCTACTGTTACACCCAGGACCTTGACACAGTCGCTGGGTTGTATCAGGTGGCCATTTATGACTACAGGTGGCATTCGAGGAATGGCGTTACCCTGTCCGAAGACCACCACTTGAGTTTTCTCTGCATTGATAGCAATACGGTTTGCTGCACACCAAGCGTTGAGGGCAGTGACATCCTGCATCATCACCCGGTGTACCTCCTCACCAGACTGCCCAATATATTTAAAGGTGAATTAAAAACGACCTCTTTACATCTTCTTTTATTACATTTACAAACAACCTCTTTTATTTTTTTACATTTACAAACAACCTCTTTTATTTTTTGACATTTACAAACAACCTCTTTTATTACATTTTGAAATAGGACCGGACAGTTGACGGACATTCATTGTTCTTGGTGTTATAGCCAAACCGTTTAGGCGTTTGCTCAACTCGAAGAAAACAGTCTTACATGTAATTTTTGTAAATCATCACATCGCATGGCTTACACCAATTCAATTCTTTTGACTGGCTGACTGAAATGGCAGAAGAAGTGGATACCCATGTACGGCTACGTAGAGATGGGCAATAAATGGAGTAGTGACTAAGGTAAGCTCTCTAAAGCTGTTCTCTGAATAAACAAAAGAGCGCCGGGGAGTGAGACCTCGCGAGGACGGAGTAAGCCCTGCATGCACTCTTCCCCCGATCAAGGGAACGTCTTGATAGACAATCTGTGGAGATCTGCCACCCCTTGCATATTTTAGCGGATTAAATTTTATGTTAGATCTTGATAGAACTACTATAGATTAGAACACTCGTGACCTGAAACTTCTACTGCTAATGCTTCCATGGCATATATGCATGTGAACGTACCTATGTGTGTATATACGTATAAATTGAATGGTATATATATATATATATATATACAGGGTCATTTATATCATTATGTACTTATTTCGAAGTTTGGTAGAACTCGGGAAAAAAATAATTTTTCTCAATGGAAGGAGGGAGCGGAAACATTTTGTTTGGGAGAGAGAGAGCGTGATATTTATAAAATTAGTTATTCTGCCTTTTTTCTCCTACATAGTTGTGCAAAATCTGCGTTTGCGGGAGAACCAGTCAACGCATGAAGACATCGATGATACTGGCGTGTTCAGCGGAAAATTCTGTACAATGGAAGACACTTCACTAGTTTGCGTAGCGAAAAGCGAATAACCAGATTTAGGGCAGTCATTAAAAGTCAATATGTTACGTTAACGCTTTTACGTGAAAATTTCTCCATTTTAACCATAAATGTACGTCCAAAAGACCACTCTCACGCAATAGCAAATTTCATGCCCGCAATTTTCGTACCAAAGTGATGGTGCTGCGTTACGTAGGCTTTTTCGACAGTCATAGTTGTTATGTTTTACGTGCAAGCGTTCACGTTCAGAACCGTACAATTTTGCCAAGACGTTTCCGCCCCCTTTTTCCATTAGGAAAAATTATTCTCTTGCCGAGTTTTACCAAACCTCAAAATATGTACCTAACTTTCTCATACACCTTATGCAAGTATGCACGCGTTCGTTTTCGATATGGCTATCGAAAAAGCCTTGTTACTTGACAACTACCTAACGCAGCACTATCTTTGGTACGAAAATGGTGGGCATTACATTTGCTATTGCGTGAGAATAGTCTTTGGGACGTACATTTTTGGTCGTAATGAAAAAATTATACGATTTTTTCGAAAAAGCGTTAACGCAAGACATAACAACATATCGACTTTTTATGACTTCCTTAAATCTGACTATTCGCGCTACGCAAGCCAGTGTCCGTTGCGTATAATTTTCCGCCGAACACGCTCGGTTCCTTCATGCGTTGCCTGGTTCTCCCGCAAACGTAGATTTCGCACAACTATGTAGGAGAGAAAAAGTAGAATTACTACTTTTATAAATTTCACTCTCTCTCTCATAAAGAAGACGTTTTCGCCCCCTCCTTCCATTGGAATAACTTATTTTCTTGCCGAGTTCTACTAAACCTTAAAATAAGTACATAACGATATGAATGACCATATATATATAGCAAAAGAGAGAAATACTTACACTTCCGCCGCCCGCGATTTGTTACGCGCGAGCCTATGACGGGAGTGCCCGCCAGCCCGAATAGACAGGCCAGCAGCTCCCCCACCCTCCCCCCCATCGAGGTTCGGAATGGGGGTACCACATTACTCCACCGTACCGATTAGACGCGTTCACCTCGCGATTCCGCGTTACACACCAGAATATTGCACCGTCCCCCTTTTACAGGGGAGTTAGACCCACTCCAGCGCAGGGGTTCCCCGTGATTACGGGGCCAGAAGGTCCTCTCGACCGGTGGTCTGCTTTCATGTGGCCACTTCTCACTCATTTTTCCTATTAAGCCAAGGCAGCAGGCGTCCCGGACGGTACCACCGGGTGTCACCCGGGGCATTAACCGTCCAGCCCGGGGGTCCTCGTGCAGAACGGTCCCCCCGTATTGGCAGTAGCCTTGGCAGCCCTCGAATGGGCCACGATAGGATGACAATATAAATTCGTTGACACCCAAATCTATCGTATGCCTTGCCCCCCGGTTAGTTAAAACACGGGAGTGTTACTGTTGGGAGTTTGTACCGTCTGACTAACTTACATAGGGGCCAGTGAAGGTCCCCGCAGCGCGTGGTAGTCACGCACCAGCGGACCAAGGCCGGTAAGAGAGTCATAGTTACTCCCGCACACGTTTTTGTTTCTCACTATCTTACTAAGAAGTATGGTAAATAGATGAAACTCCAGACTAGAAATATTAGTAATAAAAATAATGCACGGTGATAATGTTTCATGCACGACGACTGTTTCCTGTTCCGCTACCCGTCCATGCAGCACAACTCCGTCGAACCAATGTGGCTAGCGGAACATGCGGAAACTATTTTAAAAATAAAGCAAACATCCTGAACTTGCTAGGAGACACATGTTCGCACCTATTGCAATGAAGGCCCTGGGACTTATCAGTAAGTCAACTGATTCGTTCCTGAAATATTATAAATTTCAATCTCAATGAGGAATTACTGAATTTTAAAAAAAATGTAGTCCGGAGAAGATGGTCCCATTAAACAAAATATTGGCCAGTGCGACACATGAGTAGATGGCATATGGAAAATATTTTTAAGCGAGCTCCAGTGCCTTTCAGATAACGCTATTTTTAAAAATTATAGGATACTTTGGGAAGTAGCAGGTGTTCAAGGAATTCAATATTTTAATCCAGCGAGTAGATATCGACAACATGAACTCGGCCCTGATTATCGCGCCCTTCGTGGTTGCTGCCGTGGCCAAATTTTCCGAATCGTGTCCGACCGAAGAGAACATGCTGGACAACGCCCGCGAAGGCCAGTAGCTTGATTTCATATATATATATATATATATATATATATATATATAATATATATATATATATATATATATATATATATATATATATATATATATATGTTTAAACGCGTGTTGTAAAAGCCTTGCTTTAACAATGTGACATATGTACATGACGCAAGTGAGTGAATTGATTACCCCTAAAGACGCTATATTTAATGTACGCAGTCATTGAAAAAATGCATTTTAATCATTGGGCTACACTAACGAAGGTAAATCGACATATCAATAATTTTTAACATGGATAAATACAATGTGGAAAAACTGATTTATATACATGAATAATTGGCAAATCACCTACGGTCCAGCCTTGCGCTAATACAAGAAATTGATACATGTAACATAACATAAAAACACTTACATATCATACATTTACCGGTCAGATAGGTGGTTTATCGGCAAGTTTCACCACACATGAAACCTTATAACAAGTTAGATTTAAAAAAATCATGGGTTCAAATTTAGTACCCAAAAAAAACGGTAACAACAGCACAGGTTAAACTTCGATCTTCGTCGAGACAGTCATCAGGACACGTATGTACTCAAGTCAAATCAAGTCAAACGCACCTTTATATATGTATAAAAATAAAGTAAGCAAGCCATATATATGATATATATGATTTGAAACAGAATATTTAACATCTAAATATTGTACATGAGGTCTGGCCATTTCGCAGACCTCGTGGAATTTGCCACGATGTGTGTTTATCTTCACTAAGCGCGCAACCCCCAATAATCTAAAATTTACTTCACTTCGTGTTCCATTATCTACATATTTAATTATGGTATGGTGTCAGTCTCGAGACAGCACAACTTTTTGTACAGCGATAGATCACCTCGTTCGTGTAACCTCTGCATAGGCACAAGAGATACGCTTTCACGAGGAATATTACATCTTTTTGAAACTCTTCTGATAAATTTGGTCTGTACCCTCTTAATGGCATTTATATATTTTACTCTATAAGGAGCTCAAACTCTGATGCAGTAAAAGAATTTGTTCAAGACGTTTTGCACAAATTTACATGGAAATCTTATTTTTAAGACTAAACGTCTAAATATGGTGGCTGTAGTATGTTCATTAAAGTCAAATGTAGGGGTTACAATCACAGCAACATTACGAAAATATTTAACTACGGGATTGCGTCATTACCGAGTGTATACAGTGGCGTGCCGTCTGATGACACTACAGCACATTTAGGCACTGCTATTTGCATCCTGTTCTCACAGCACCAGTTTTCAATGTCTTGAGTTGCTAGTTGAATTATACTTGTGGGATTGTCAGTTGCTGAGTATATTTTTAATCTTCTACAAATAAGAGATGAGTGACGCCTTTTGGAATCACTGTTGCGAGATCAAGAGCGTATATTCTGAGGCGCAGGGGCCCACGATTCTTACAGCACTCCTCAGGAGCAGGGGAGGGAGTCAATTTCCGCGTTACCGACTTTGATGATAAATTTTCGTCCGGCAAGTTACGCTGACACCCATTATCAAGTTGTGGAATCAGTGTCAATACTGCCTAACTTTTATAATATCAGTTTATGATTCGCCTTGCTAAATGCCTTCGAATCCAAATATATGCAACGAATTTTTCTACGATTATTTATGTGTTTCTATGGAACGGCCCGGGCGAACCCATGCTGATTTGTGTCAATCAATTCGTTAAACACTAGAAAGTTTTCAATGTGCTCAACAATCAACTTCTCTATTCAAATACATTCAAATACATGTGATGAATACTTGAGTCGCCGGCCGGTAGTTATCCACCAAATTTGTAGCACCTCTTTTAAATACAGGCGTTACAATTGTCCTCCGAAATAACGATGGGACTGGAAAATATAAATAATGGTTCAGTGATAAAAGCACACGTGTTTTAGTTGTTTAAACACTGCACTAGCCCTTGAGTGTTTTGATCTTTTTACTTATGACCTCAATTAAAAAAAAATTAAAAAAATGTCTACGGATTGTTTGATTATGATGTCTCTCTATACGCACGTGATTTGTCCGTGACGGCGGCTAATCACCGGAGGTGTATATACACAGAAGAGCAGTTTGAAGAAAACCGCCGCTTTAATTTGGTTATTGTCATTAAGCACATGATTGACTTTTAGTGGAAGGATTTTCTCACTACCTCGGAGTCGCTTACTCACGCAGCGATAACAGAATTTAGTGCCACGCATGTTAAAATGGCCAACCACACAAACAGGTGCTACTAAGAACCTACCGTAGCTCTTACCCCCTTCCCCCCCCTACTCCGAGCAGTTGTACTAAGATCACACGATATCGTCCTCAGTAAGAAGCATTGAAAGTTTCGTAAATGAAAGAAGACCTTAGAAACGCTCTCACCGAGGTCTTTTGTAGGGTTCTGAAAGCTTATATTGCCGGTCAATAAAAATGTATTGGACATGTCAATAAGAAGTAAGATTGATCGGGAAGTCTTTAGATGCTCGTCTATTATCCCGTGTGTACAAATAAGGGTGACCCAAGCAGCATGCCCTAGCTGACTTTGTAGCGAAGTTGTCCGAACGCTGTGTGAAGGTGCAGATAGCGGACAACATTAAACACAAATTGCCCTGTCGTCCGAAAGCCAGTATGACCTTCGCGTGGCGAGATCAACCGAGCTAGCTCATAGGTGAGTTTTTTAGAGGATGGGGGCGATATTGACAAATTTTGTTTTAGTTGTAATTAGGCAAGTTTTGTTTAGGCTTGTGACTATTATGATTTGATTCTATTAGGTTGATACAAAAGTTCTTGCCGGTTTAGTATCCACTTGTTTCGAAGGCTTACACTAGATTCGCAATCAAGATAAAATCAGCATGGGAAGGGTGATACGTTTATGATATAGACAGACCCGTTACTTTATCAGCCGGGTGGTTCCAGTTTGTTTCCAAAAGCTTAGTTGATGTCTGAGAACTCGCGGAACAAGTTAAAGTTGACCAAGCAACCACTGGCAGGACTTTCGAAGAACTTGGAATGACTTCTAAGCTCTGTAAGTGGGCTTTCAACAAACAGTGTAAGGTCAACAAAAGGTGTTGTTCACAATGTGGTACAACACTTTTTGTCTCTAGGAAACAAACAACGCTTTTACAAAATACGTATCAAAGAGCTGGTTAACCGTTATAAAGATGCTATTAAACGACGGAGAGACTATGTCGATGATTAAACAAATGCAATAAATTACATTAAATTAAACAAACAAAGTTCTTACAAGTGTGTACTTCTGCTTTAGGCAGAAAGACGACAACAACTTTTGAATCAGCCCGATTTTTAGTGGCGTATGGCTATATTGAACCTAGCGTTCCTGTAATCCCGTTGTCGTTGATCTGAGCTAATATCTTTCGTGCCCTCGTAACGAGAAATAGCAACAACGTTGCAATATTTTTTTCGGCCCACATTTAACGTATACGGAATTGCTCTCGCACTGCTTCGTAAGGCGGGCCCGGAAATACAAATGAGCAACGGCAAGGATCAAACCCGTGCATCTCTGTGTCTCATCCGGTCGCAAGGCGCATGCGAAGACAACACGCTATCGGGCTCCAGAGCGTTACAACATCACTAACGGTGTGTCAACGCCGTTTCAGCAGGTAGCATTGAACGCATCATCCTAAACAATTTTGGCCCTCATTAGAAACCCTTCCATAGCCATCACCCCAGACAAGAATTGCATAACACAACACGTTTTGTACACTAACAGTAGGGTATATGTAGGTATTCTAATGCCTTATGCGTCTTAGTGCGCAAATTATCGCATAACATTATGGAGCCAGAATGTGAGGCTACCATTTTACGCATTGAAGTATACGCCCAAAACATTCGGCAGCTCTAGAAAGTGACTTTATCATTATAGCCTAGCACCCTCCGCGGTGATCTAAAAACTGTAAAAGTCGTTTTGCTTGAATTCATCGCTACCTGGTTAGAGGATGCTATCTTGATGAGGAAACACCGTCTTGTCCGAGCATTAATTTCCCAAGCAGTGCCTCGGTACAGCGTAAAAAATAGCTAGTGAAGCACATTCTTAAAGACCGTTTAACTACAAATTCAATTTGCATTTCGACCCACGCCTTAGGATACATCAATCGAGTCTGCTGTGTGCGAGACCAAAAGGACAGTCTCTAACACGAAGACGAATGCAATGACAAATAGGGCCTTTCTTCTGAAAAATAAGAAAACGCGCAGTCATCAACGAAGAGAGAAGATGCCAAAAAGTCTCGTCAAAATGATTGCACTTTTTATGCACTTTCGTTTGATCTTAAGTTCCTATTAGCGATATCAGTCCGATGACATTCTACAAAAGAAATGGGCGGATTTCGAATGTACAATCTAGGTCATCATGAGCTCGATTCGATTTGGGCTATGTACTGTTAGCAGGAGACGAAATAATAAGCAGGATATTGAGGTCACGTGATGAGACATTACAATGAATCAAATTTCGCATTTAATGAATATTCAAATCAACAGTGGCATCTGCGCTGGACCGAAACGATGCATAAATTTGTTTCGTCCTCGCTAATCTCATTCAAGATGAGAGCCACTCCGTCAAAACAATTAATGACAATATCTTTATAACTCGAACAATCGTCCTTCCGTATTATTTTGATCTCCTGATCTAAGCACTTGACGAAAATCTATAGGCGGTTGAAGATCGACACACGAGTGGACCGCATGGTCGGAGCACGGGAAAAATACGCTAGCAGCCACAGGAGCGACGGTCCGATACGACGTGGGCTATGTCGTGAAATGAAGTCGGCGACGACGACGACGAAGACAACAACAACAACTGGTCGTATCATATATTCCCCGCTTTCTCAATTACCGGAGCTGCAAGGTTGAAAAAACGACCCGGCAAAGGATTGCCAGTAGGAAGTGTACTAGACACCGGAGCGGCGAGGTAAACCGCGAAGTAACGAATCGAACACGAGGATCGATAACGATGGCCAGGGTAGGCTAGCTTTGAGAAGCTATCCGAGGGACAACGATATCACGGCACGAGAAGAAGCGACGCCAGTTGGAGCTTGACGGTCAACGGACACAGACGGTACACTGTACTTGTTGTAGATGCTAGAAGCAGCAGGTACAAGCGTAGAGTGTGTAAGCGTAGTGTGCAACAGACTATTAATCAACCTCGACACTGCACAACTAGGGTCGTGCGTGATAACAGTAACGCGATTGCCCAACCGCAGGGCGTTCAAAGGCATACACTGACCAGGTGTGGCTATGCCAGTCGGCGGGGAGAGGACCGTGTCAACAAAGGTGCACATAGCAATTTCTTGCCGTCCGCCGCGGTTAAGCTAAGAACACGCTTCATATGTGATGCGTAGAACTTTTCTTTTAGAAAAACAAATTAAACTTCTTACATAGTACTTTCTTAACATACCAATAAAGCGATCTATGGACAAGTGCTGACCTTGTCTACTTTCTTGGCTTCAGGATACACTGGTAAAATAATTGTACCAGACGTATCTCTGCTGTTATACACAGATACACAGCAATAGACAGCAAATAGTCGGTTAAGCAATGGGCGCGTTTATATTTATATATATATATATATATATATATATATGTGGATTGCGAATTTTACTCATAGAAGTCACGCCGCTTAGATTGGTTACTCGGCGCCGACTGCACAAATTGTTTTGTGTGATGTTGAGAGCGAGTTAGTATAGCCGATATGAGCGTTGTCTGGCGAAACCGACCGCTGTCAGTAATGAGGACTTACACCGTGGCACAGTTAGATGTTCTAGCTGAATCATCTATGAATGCTACGTTGCAAAAAGGCTATGAAAAAGACATAGCAAATGCGTCGCTCTAAGTCGCGCCATGCCGTCGGTCTCGGACACGGTCCCACAGTGAGCGTACAGAGACGGTAGTAGCGTTGACGGACACGCCACGAAGACGCGCCGGACCAAAAAATGCGCGCTGCACTGGCCGAGTGACCTGAACTACTACACTGCAGTAGCCGATTTCTAGTCAGCTAGTAACCTAACCAGAAACGATTACGACGGGTAGAACGGCACTCATCGTCGTTACGGAACTACGAAACCTTAGCGGCGATCATAAATAGTTAGTTCCTCAGTTCCGCAGTTCGAGCAAGAGTTCCGCAGTTTGGTGCACGAAAAAAACCTACTTACCTTTCAACATTAAGGATTTTCCGTGACGTGTTAGAAGAAGATACAACAAGCGCGGTACCGGGAATACCGCTGACTAAAGCGAACTATGGACAAGTGCTGAGCTACTCGCCGCAAACATTTGGATCCGCTTTGGCCATTGTTTGTGATGTACATTTGTGTGAAATGATTTGACATGCTGAGGGTGCAGCGTAACTGCGATGAGGTCACGAACATCTCTGATTTACAGGGCGGTCAGGGCAGAACAAAGCGCTGTTAACGGGTCCGCTTCTACCAGGGGGCGCAAGATGCACAGGTTCCTGAGCGACGGTCGTTTCGAAGCAAACGATTGTTTCGAGACAGGCGGCAATAGCGTTCCGCTGGGCCGCCCGGCGTCCTGGTGCTGAAGACAAAACATTTGTCAGGTAGCTCTAGTTCCGACGCAAAATTTCGGAGAAGACAATTCACCAGTTTTGTCATGATCATCTTACGATATTTCGACCCGATACCAACGGCAAAATTTAAATAAAAAAACCGGCGAAGCCGCCCATGACGGGTCGCAAACAAAGGACCTCAACCTCGAAATAATCTGATAGTGGAAGGGAATACATACTACGAATATGTCCCCGAACTTAGACTTTTGCGCTATTAATGCAGCACGGAGCAGTCGTTCGGTAGTGCTCCATAGGTATCATGTTTGGGGTGGGGACTCACAAAGTATAGTAACAGAAAGTTTATATTTGGATACATCATTTAGTTACAGCGCCGCTTCCATACATGATTAATTTTAACTTCAAATTAATGAAATAATAAAATAATTTGAAGTAAGAAGAAAATGAAAATCTAGTTTTTGTTAGGTATTTTTCAGGTTTTGATGGCAGTCATTAGGCCTGAATTTTTTTTTGCCCAGAATAGCCAATAATTCCCGATTGTTTCCACGAAATATCTGCATTGGTGCATAAAAAATAGTTTTCACACCGCGCGTTGAATAGTGCCTAAGACATATTGTACAAAGCTAATATTGTGAACTCAGGCCTAGATAATTATTGTATTTCTATCACCAACATGAATTAAAAATAGTTTTGTTACGAGGGATTCCAAAAAGATATATAATGTTTTCTTGGTCGGAAAATCGGACATTAAGGATGGCGTCACGCACTCACATCCACTCCAGGAATGAATTAATTGCCGAGCTGCCGGGCGTCCATCATACCTTGTTTTTACTAATATTTGCTTCCTCTATCTGCGCGGTTTAGAGTGGTTAGAAAATGCTTACTTTTTCGCGCCGACCTTCAGCCAAAATTTGACGTCTACGGGTTTGCTTTTGCATTGCTTCGTACGACGGATCCCATAAATACAAATGTATGTACAACGGTGGGGATCGAACTCGTGCACCTACCGCGAGGAGCACGCGAATGCACGGCGCCACCAGGCTCGACGCGAGAAAGGTGCGTGACCTAAAACTGGGAAATAAGTTACCGACTTTGAGAATCGGCCAGATGCTACCCCCGGATAAACGGGGGTAGCATCTGGCCGTGCAGCGGGAGAAAAAGCGGCAGCGGTTCTAGCACCTCATCCAAATAGGCGGTGCCCTGCCTCACAATATGGTGAAGCGGTCTAGGATCTTATAAAACGTTCACATTTCACGTGACGAGCGGCATGCCCGAGCGGTAAACTGATCGTTTGAATGATCGCTCAGCAATATGATGTGGATTTTTATTATGAGGGGTGTATTTAATACTTGGCTGAAGGGTCTACCTATATATATATATATATGCAAAATTGTCAAACCAGCTAAACAAAAAAAAAGAGTCGTGAGAGACTAAGAAGACTGTGCTGTGTCACGTGCCGGCTCCTTATTGTTGTTTTTGCTGCTGCTGTCGTTGTTGTTGCAGATTTAATTAACTACAAGTTTAGTTGTAGGTGCTGACTTGTTGTTAACTAAACACCCATGCGTGGGGCCGGATGATTGCTCTGAATTAAGGCTCGGATATAAGCCCACAGATTTCTCAATCCACTTGAGCTACGCCTATCCGCGGAGAACGTTCGATTGTTTCAGGTACTGTTCAGGTAGTTCTATATGCTTTTTTCTTTTCTTTTTTGTCCAGCTTGGTGGCCTAGTGCATTCGTCTGCGCCTCGCGACCGGAGGAGACACATAGGTGCGCGGGTTCGAGCCCCACCGTTGCATATTAGTATTTATGGGGGTCCGTCTATGAAGCAATGCGAAAATCTGCCCCACCGACGTTAAATCTTGGCTGAGAGTCATCCCAGAAAGTATTTTATATGCTTTTATAGAATCTGCCACATCGAAACAATATCGTAACGACACTTGTTCACGATGTCTACGAGGATGTTTCTCTGACCGCTCAACCGGGTATGTAGAACTCAGTACGACGGCAACTACATTGCGAAGAGGCTAGAGCTCGGATGAGCGAGAATATACGGGCGTACGTGTAGTGCCCAGCACGGCTCAGCAGAGGATCGTTTGAGGTCATCCTTTCTCGATTGGAACTTCTCTTGGTTGGTCGAGACATAATGTTATCGGCTAGTGATCGTTGCCATAACCGTTGAGCACGTTAGGGTTTTAGCGGGAACGCTATAGCCGTTTGACGTGGTCGGTTAGGACCGATATGAATTGAACCATGATGCGTAGACAGTGTAGTGCGTGGTTGGATTATCGTTGTACTGGCCAGGGGGTGGAGCGCTTCGTAACAGTATTCTTCAACAACAATTTTCGTCTGTGAGACGTCACGACGATGAGAAACTGGGCAGATGAATATCTCTTATCACACCCCTCAGTAGTCGCCTATATTTCTCATGCATGGGGTGCCCCAATTGGGAAGCATACGTCAGAATTGGTGTAACATAAATATCGAATAATTGTATTTACAATTCAAGCTTTTTTAACAATGAAAGATCTGAGGATCCAGTTGCGTTTTTTCAGCGCATTTGGTACGATTTGTCGACACTTCTCTGAAAAATAAATGTTGGGTGCCATCATTCTACCTAACTTCCTCATAGCAGTTCCTCGATTCGTCATCTCTCCGAAGTACTGCTCACACACCAACAGCTGTAGAACAGTAGACCTGCCGGGACGGTAGACAAACTGTTCTTTACAAAACAGGTTTTGTGAATCAACGTTTCGATAAATGGTGGGTTTCTTTACTAACACTCTCAAACAAATTTGATGGAGTGCATGTCAGTGAAACATTTTGTTTATTTTTCATCTCATGTTTTATTTCCTTTCCTGTGCACGGATCAAATCAGGAAGCAGACCATCGTTTATAGTTCGTTTATCAATAGTGTATAAGGGACAAAAAACATAAAACCCGCATCGTTTATAAAGATTGCTTAGTAGGCTGTCCGGTGTGACCCTAAGTTCCGACTTGCATTTCTTTGATGGGGTTTTCATGAAAGGTGTCAACAGTGTCTACGTAGTAGATATCATCAGCAACATCGATGTGAGGCGGTGGAAACCTTGACCTTCGTCAGTTGGGTAGGTGCATGCGACGTAATCCCTCAGCAATTCCGTCTTCTGCAAATCCTTTGTGATCCGTTCTGGTCAACAAAAGTATAAAACTGATCTCAGGAATTCATACGCTTTGATATCGATGCATTTTTGTCATATCGCATGTAATCCTGCTTGCAGAACAGGGATGTCCACATTCTGGTTGTTCAGATGGGTTAGTTAATCTGCACTTTCACGAACCGAATGCTCTTCTATTACTACAATTTCTACTAGAAGTTGCCTACGCATGTCCAGGTGACGAATTAGAGCACGCTAAGGACTGTCGCAAAATGCGGAGAAACGTATTATGGGCGTATGGGACACTGGGAGCGCTTGCTATTGCATTTTACGACAGAAACATAACTTAAGTTTTGCTGGGGGGGGAGGTGCTTGGCAGCAAACGCCTAAGATAAACCTGCCGCCAAGTCATCACCGGCTACACCGTTGTTGCCAGAAGATGTTGAGGGATTGTTTATCAGCCTGTATATCTGTCAACCGTCGTTTCGGCAGCGCTGTTTGCATATGATTGGTGATAAATTAACAGATGAGCTTACTATGATCATTTATTTTGTACACCACAGTGTTCCTATATATATATATATATATATATGTCGCCAGATAGATGGTAAAGGTTGCGGCATCTTTACCACCTACCCGGCGGTCAGTTACATACATTCTACAAACGATTTCTCGCAAGGGATGCAGGTTTTACATTCAAGTTTTTAATTGGGTTTATTCAACGGAACTACGTTTCACAACGCTTGAATTCTCAAAAAGAAAAGCATACACAACTAATAAGAAACTATGAACTTAAGGCGGTAGTCTCACAAAATATACAATTGCGAGCATCGAGACATGTTTTGTACTGAATATATGTTAAATATGTATGTTATATATAAAAAAAAAAAACAATTAGTACATGCGTGTCGCATCCAATCAACGCCGTCCCATAAATAAATACATCACGCATATATATATATATATATATATATATATATATATATATATATATATATAATAATTATTTTATTTATTGGTTCACAAGACACCGTGGCGTACTGACACCCCAAAAGGTGTCAGACTCCACTCTCATATTAGTCGAAATTTACAGCATCTTGTGCTTGTTTTGTATACGAATACAGGTTAATTAAGATTTAACTCGGATTGAGCGGCTTAGGTCGACCCTCCCCCATCATCCGCCGGAGATCGTTTGGACGGTGGAGGATGTTGGGCTTTCGGCGCGCAATGCTGTGGCCGTCCGCTGCTGGCTGGTTGAGACATGTACGAGTATTGGCTAGCGCTGACGCTGTGGCCGTTGGACGTGGTCGGTTAGGATTGATTTGAGTCATGTTGGCGGGGTCGCTGTGGCCGTTGGACGTGGTCGGTTAAGACTAATTTGAATGACGCTATGATGCGTATACAGTGTAGTGCGTAGTTGGATCATCGCCGCACTGGCCAAAGGGAGGGAAGCTTCGTCATAATGTCTTAGACTGCCCACGCATCGAGTGACTTTCCGCGGCTCCGCTTCTGGGGTGGCGGCATCTTATATTTGACGCCATTTGTTTAAGTTTGCTCCGCCTAAGCTTGTCGCTAGCCGACGCCGTCTATGCCTGCGCTGTTTAGCGGCCGCTACAAGCTCAAGGATACAAAAGGCACTACGAAGTTAGTTCATTGCGCGCCTTGATCTACCTGAGGCAGCAGGTCGAAAGCGAGCTCTCATGGTGCAAACATAGCTCGGAGCTATTCTCTTTCTAAAAAGGGGTACCGTTTTTAGAAGGCGTATTACAGTACCTGCAGGACTTCGAGTGAAAAGCAATCCTGGAGTGGAAGTGGAAGTGCAGTGTTTGTTTGGCACCTGCAGCAAGCGCGGGCAGCGAACATTTACCGGATGTGCTCGACCATGGACCGTTAAATAATGAACGCAGAAGTTTAAGTTTTGACGGCCAGAAAAGCAAGAGCTGCGGAAATGAGCTTCTTTTCGAGGTAAGTGGTGCCACGTAGCCAACAGCAAACAAGGCCAACAATACTATACTACTCTACACTATAGAGAGTACTGTTTATTGGTAATGGAAAACTATGGCCAATTTAGGGAGACATGGAACTAAAATGGTGTCGGAACAAAAGTGGCATAATGGGTCTTTTGGGGCATTATGGGAGCTTGGAACCAGATGTTTTCTTTTATCTTTGGATACGTTTTTAAAAAATAGCCGACATTAATGAAGATGATACTGCACTGTGAGTACAAGTAGGGTTTTCGTTTTTTTTTTATCAATGGCAAGGAAACTATCGATGTTTTTGCATTGCGCACGAATTATTATTAAATTGAATTTAAAGGTCAACGTGAACTGCTCCGAGAGGGTACGTAATCGAAATATCGCAGACAGTTGAATGCGATTACGGTATCCGTTTCGATGTAGCTCAGACTCCTTCAGAAGCCTTCGGTCATGCGGCGATATCAGAAATCAGTGAGGAACTAGATGCTGTCGAACTAGGCACCAAATATTTAGTTCAATTAAGATTCATCGACAGGCTGCCGAATCATCTGACTCTAGCGAACACTG
This sequence comes from Dermanyssus gallinae, assembly GCA_003439945.1. Taxonomy (NCBI): domain Eukaryota; kingdom Metazoa; phylum Arthropoda; class Arachnida; order Mesostigmata; family Dermanyssidae; genus Dermanyssus; species Dermanyssus gallinae. Next base: position 75,655 of record QVRM01004003.1, read on the forward strand.
ATCTTCTGGAGCATTGTTTTGCACTTTATAGTGTGACACAAGCTCTACACCGCCACGACCAATAGCACCAATAGCGCACTACACCAGCTGCGCAGTACTGCGCCAGCAGCGCACCGACGACATTACCGTTCATCCATTACGTCGACCAGGAGGACATCGTTCACACAGCTACAGCATTGCCACTATCATCAGCGACCCCGACAGCACCGTCATAGACTTCATACTCGGAGCACACAGCATCATGCCAACCACGTCGCAGAACAGCCTCCATGTCGAGCCGTAACTACACCATCCCTATTACCGCCAGGCCATACGCGCCTCGCAGCAGCTCTAAACGTCAAGAGTAATGAATGCAATGACGATGCGCATCCGAACCGACCAATTAGCGAAGATGAGCGAAGAGGAGGAATTTGCGACGGCCGAATCAACCGAATACATCGATTAAGACTAGTATTCCTCCTACATGACGTACATCCGTGTGTTCTAGTTCAACCGAACCTTGCTTCCTCGCAGTGTTGTTGTTGTTTCCATCCATGCGGTTCGCTGACGGCGGATCGGCTACTATAATCGCTGAGGTAAGCTCAAGCGCACCTCGGATTGGTGCAGAGCGTTCATGCCGCAACATTGGTCCACATATGGACAACCTCAACATACTTTGGTGGTTTCTTAAGAGCACGCGACCCCGCTACCGTCAGCCTTCATTCGAGACCATCGACATCGAGCCCGTCGCGCTCAACGACACAGTCTTGACACGGCAACCAAATGACAGTGACTGCAGTGAGCCATTTCCACAAGTATTTAGTCGCCGACGCCTTGCCGATGGGCTCGGCCGCAGAGGTGGCCAACGTTCTAGTGACTAAGATCATCCTAGTGCGCATATAAGTATTTGTTTTTACTTTCACTATTATTTATATAATATCACCACTTGGCATGATCAAATATAGCATAGTGCACTGAATAATAGCGGGTTACAGTGTGCTGATGTTCTTGAGAAGACAGCGTCCAGTATCTAGCTGTAAAGCTTGAATCGATTGATGAGGTCCTGGATAACTTGTGTCGATTAGGAGGGACAGCAGATTAGGCGATTCTGGTTGCTCTTTAGTGGGCGGGGAGAAAACTTTCATGTCCTCTCTCATCAGTGAAGCGACCACCAGTTGTCCAACAGCGACTATGGTGTTACATCACTGCACCACTCATTCACAACCCAACGGCCTCGTCGCAGTAATAATGCTACTCGACATGCTCAGCAAATACTCTAAATAATCGACAAACAGCGCGATTGGGACGATTTCTGCTCTTTGTCATCCAAAGATAATTGAAGAACTGAAGAAAAACAATTTGTATAGGGCTGCTAAATTCCTTGGCTAGATAGAGGTCAGATAAGTAAAGCGTGAGCGGCATCGCCTGGCTAAAAACATCTGAGGCGAAATAATGGCATTCACAAGTCTTTTGCCGGCCAACGCTACAAAGAATGGGTTGAGTATCCTTAGAATCTTCCCAACGAACGAATGGCAACGGTCGTTTCAAGAGAGCCAGGGGAACTTAAACTTAGATGCTTCAGCTGGGTGTAACATTTTTTTCTGCACCTTTTTTGGGTAGACGCATCTCACCGGTTGATAGCAGTATGTTTCGTTCAGTGTGTTTTCTGCGGCATTTTACTGCCTGCTACCATGAGGTTTTATTTTTCATTTTCTCGCACATTTGCTTTTAATTCTAGACATTTTCGACACCTAGTCAAATCAACATCTGCACGTATGAACTTTTGAATATTGCTCACCAGTTTGGAGCCAAAACTTGTGCAAGTACATAGGAGATTATACATATATATATATATATATATATATATATATATATATATATATATATATATATATATATATATATATATATATATATATATATATATATATATATATATATATATATATATATATATATATATATATCTATTAGGTATACAAAAAGTTCTTCTGATTAGTGATTCTCTACGGACAAAACCGAAAAAACTTTTGTAGCCCTATATATATTATATTTTCGTTGACGACCCGCATCTCGCAGTGCTGCCAATTGAAAAATTGCTAGAGCTTATCATCGAATGTCGTGCCGAACTTATCTCTGAAATCGGTCGAAGGTCAGTTACATCGGTGTGAGGTTGTTGTTTGCTTCGTATAGGGCTACTAGTTAGCTTTGCTTCGGAGATCTCGGGCGTCTTGAATATTCAACCCATCACCCCCCCCGCCCGCTGAATGGTCTCGGTTGGTGCCATATCGTCCGGTTTGATTCGCGCCATCATAATGCGTCAAAAATCTAGTGCGCAGTTGGGCCGTTGGTGTATTGCGCAGAGGGTGGAGCGCGTCGTGTCACGTCGTGTAGTTACGAGGACGATGCACTGAGTCTGCCGGAACTGCAGAACTCAGCACGACGGCACCTGCAACGCGAGTGGACGTATATCGGAGGTCGTCGCGTCGCCGATCGTGCTGCTGACGATGCTGATGAAAATGAGGACGCTGTTAATGGTTTTGGCGCGGAATACGTTAGCCATTGTAGTGCGGTTTTGCCGTTACACGTGGCCGGCGGACCGGTCGCCGTTCTACCTACAGTGTAGACCGTCTAATGCGTAGTTGGACGGTTGTCCATACTACTGGCCCGAAAGGGTGGAGGGAGAGCTTCGTCACAGCATAGCTTCCGTATATCTTTCATATTTCCGTCCAATCACTAATGCTCGTGGGCTCTGTGATATGTTTCTCATCATAACTCGGATAGTTGGCGGGAATTAGTTACTTAGTTATGTGGCGGCGTGGTCTAGGGGACTAGTGCGCTGGTCATGGTTGTCATCTACCGGTCCCCGGTTCGATCCCTGTTGTTGATCGAATTTTCTTTGAGCGATCCTTATTGAGATTAGATGATTGACCATACCGCTGAGTGTCAGCGGCCATGCTGCCACAAGGACTGTTAGGGAAACCCTAGATATCTTAACATGTCCGGCCCTTGGTGCCTTGAAGATATGCCTCAGGTTGAGCTCCAAGCCCGTAGGGGACGGAGGATAGTCTAGAATTAAAAACAACCTCCTTAAAAAACGTTTAATTCTAGTTAGTTAGTGCATGCATGGCTTAGGATGTATCGAGGCACCTGTGAGGGTGAGGCATGCTAAAAGCACATATACAGGACACACACTCCCGCTGCGCAAATGAGCAGAAAACTCAACCAAGAAACGCTGTAAAATTGAAGACAACGACTGGATGTCGAGCATATCGAGTACTCAAGTCGAGGGCGAGAGCATAAGTTGACTTTCTCTCTCTCCCGACCGACAGTTTGGCGGGTTCACCGCGGCCTCACTAGGTGACGTGGCATTTGTTCACTGGTCGGACTTGCCGATACGCGTGTTACTGAACCGTTATGAAATAATTTGCCGTTTCGTACAGATAGACATATCTCGAGTCGCTATCTCTTGTCTGAGTTGATAGCAAACAAAGCGTAAATGCACGTTGTTATATGTGGAAGCATGTATGTATAACAAAAACGTGGGCGTACAAAATTTAGTTAAATCAAACAAAATTGAATGTTTTTCCCTATTTTAGTCTAATTGATATTTTATGAATGACACATTTGTTGAAGACAGTGCTTGTTGTTCGACATAAAACACCACGTTTTCACGTCGCGGGTGAGTGAAATAACTTTATAATTTCTAAACAAGTATTCGATTGTTCAGCAAAACCCATCAGATCAAATGCTTGTTGTTCGACATAAAACACCACGTTTTCACGTCGCGGGTGAGTGAAATAACTTTATAATTTCTAAACAAGTATTCGATTGTTCAGCAAAACCCATCAGATCAAATTCAATAGACGCAAGTAGACACACTGATTTAATTGCAGAAACAATTATGCTTCATTGGTTGGTCTCATTGGCTACACAAATATTAGTATCATGTTGATATTGAGGACAAAGTGAATTTGCAACTAATGAAATGAACGTGATTCGGTCTAAGTGCGATCGGTCATACAGAGAAGTCTAAGCCTAACGATGTGAACTTCGCAGTTTGCTTAACCACGAGTAGGCTTAACGTGGGAGTTTGTCTTAAACGAGCATTGCAGAGACGACTCGGCATTCTGGTAAGATATCACCGATTATGCGCCGGTCCGTCTCTTCTACCTAGCACGGCACCTTGGTTTGGCAGCAATTTGCATAACTCGGGTCGAAGCGTCACCGCTGTCCTGTCTAGGGAAGTCATATAACACTAAAAACATTAAAACACGCATCATCACCGTGGCTTGGTTCTTCCTATGGCTACTATGGTTCTCAGCGTTCAACCGCATGAGATGCGCGCTCTCTTCCTTTTTACGAAACGAACCGATAGTTAAACAATATATAAAAGGTGAATTTGCTCGTACATGTTAAACAAATCTTGTCGGGCTATGGTTAACAAGTCGTGCCGTGCCCTGGTTCCTCGGGGCAATTACAGGGAAGCTGTATGGTGTATACAATCTTTGTCCTTGGCATGAAGATATATTGCCCATTACATATTTCAGACGACACAGTCTGGAATTCGTTTTACGCGGAAGCCTGAAGGCTCTAGGGCCTATTGGCTTGACCTTGCAGTTACGTTAGCCAAACAAACCAATGTCTGCACATATTTTTTTTTCATTTGTTTGCACATCTGTTTTTATCATTCTTGGCTTTATGTTGCTCGTGAATAGTTTTTTTTTTTTAAATTTATTTTTCGTATAATACATTATGTATATGTTACATGTATTACACGTACAATGATTATAATTATATGATATTATCGAAGCATTGCCTTCGATATGTCAAATATTTAATGCAATATTTTTGGCACACTTATGATTATAAAGCAATTGTCAACTACTAGCTTCCTAACTTGCAATGAATAGTTTTTAAATCATTATTTTTCTTTGAGTGTTTTCTAGAAATATATTTTAAATGTACATGTGGTTATTGACTTACAGTCCAAATTATTACAAGGCAAAGCAAAATTACTGGTTGCCGTAAAGGCGTCCGTGATGTGTTGGGGCTTTGATGAGGATAAGAGGCCCCACACATTTGAAGATATCCCAACGGAGGTAACTAGATACGTATATATAAGCTTATTAATAGCGTATAACGGTATAGTTCAAATTGTTTAGTGGCTTATCTGTATATGTATACATCTACGGTTACAAAAGTCTAATATTTACTGACCACTGTTAAACAACTGCCACTCTTGCGTATCAAGCAAGAGTGGTACATTTTTTTAATAGTTCAATACATAATATATCGTTTAACACATAATATATCAGTAAGTGACGAAAAGGTTTTGAGCACAATGACAGAATGATGTCAATCCGAACGCATTACCTTGAAAGCGCTTCTGGACCTTGGGAGTCGTACAGGAGGTATGCATCAAATACACGCACTTAGAATGAGAGTAATAATAGCCATTTGTGGGCAACATAATGTTGTTGGCTTGTAATAATTAGCTGCGTTTGATGGTGATAATAATGAATATATAGAACCGCGTAGGCTCTACGCGGACAGTCTGAGGTTCTTAGAAGAGAAGGAATTGTTTGACTTGTGGCGATCATTGACAGATTTACGGCAGTGTTCTATTTGGCTAGGATACCTTGTGTACTTGGGTCCCCAGGTCTTGAACGAATGGTCGGCTGGTCCCCTCGACGAAATGACAATCGTCCTCTTTGAGAAAGATAAGGTGCTAGTTTTGGATGGGACGGTGATGGACTTCTTCATAGCCTCGGTCCCAGGGTCTCTTGGCGTGACTTTCCAGTTGCATAAGCTAATCATATCAACGTCTGCACATTGCGATTCTGGGCAACATCTCTGCCCCTCTGGGTTCGAAGGTCAGATGTGAACCACTCAGCGTAAAGCTATTCTATAAAAGTGTCCGATTGCCTGATTAATGCCACCGGAGAAGGAAAAGCCAGGGTCCTATATAAATACTTTCTGGGCTGACCCCTCAGCTAAGATTTAACGTCAATGGGGCTGCTTTTCGCATTGCTTCGTAGACGGACCCCCATAAATACAATTGTGCAACGGTGGGGCTCGAACCCGCGCACCTATGTGTCTACTCCGGCTCCGAGGCGCAGACGAATGCACCACGCCACCGGGTCGACAGGGTCTTATATAGAGGCTGCTTTTCGGCATACAAGAAATACCAGAGCGGTTTTCGGGAGCGTGCACACGCATGACGCTGAGAAGGTGCAGAGGTTGAGTTGAACAAAGATTGGTGAGAAAGTTGATTTAAGAAGACATTGTCTCGAACGCACTTTTAACAAGGAACACAACTAAGTCTTAGCCCATATTAGTTGCAGTATTTGGGCTCATGTTAGCTTCTAAGTGGTCGCCGGAAATGTTAAGGTACACGATTATCTCCTCTCTGTGCCGTGGACACTGCACCTTCAAGAGCAGTACAGTTTTGACTTCGAACCAATAACTCATTTCGTTCGAGGCCGAGATGTCTTCACCGCGATGCCCCAAACGTTCGTCCTATGTACAGCAAGTGTATGAGCATTTTGAATTTCTGCGCTCTTAAGAAACGTGCGATGCTCTCACGGTAAACATATTGCGGACATTGTTTCCGTTTGTTTTCGTACAATTCCTTGAAATTTTTCCCCACTGACACATGATCACTTTCGTCGTTTGCTCATGATCAGCGCAGATTGGCTTTATACAAATGGAAAACCCCTAAATTGCGTTTAAGAGTGTGGTTCATTAACGCAAGATGTATTCCGTAACTCGAATATTCACTATCACCGACAAGCGCCTATTAACTGCAGATTTATATGATGTTTTCCGGTGTCTCTACACATGGTCTCATCCAAAACGCACCGAACGCCGGGTTCCTTTTATAATGCGAATTTCCTCATCTATATTGCCGAAACACTGGACATACGGTTAACTTGTGACACGGACGTCAATATTAAAACCGGTGCTTGCTCTCATTTGGCTCAAAACCGCTAACGTCATAAAGAAGTTTAGAATCGCCGTAGAGAAAATGTGGAAGGCTATAAACGGCTAGCGGCACATGACTCCGCTTAGACCCCTTACGACTCTAGCATGTACATGCATCAAACTTTGACGCAGGTTCATGCTACAGACATAAAGGGTCTAAAGGGAGCTATGTGCTGCCAGCCTTTCTCAGCCTTCCACATTTCCTTTACGGAGAATCCAAACTACTTTATCAACGTCAGTGGTTTTGAGCCGAGCGAAAGCAAGCATCGCTTTAATATCGACATCCATGCCGTAAGTATATCGTATGCCCATAGTTTCGGCACCATAGAATAGAAATTTCACTTTCAATAAAGGGGACCTGGGGTTCGGTGCGTTTTGGATATGGCCACCTGTAAATGCAAATGAATTCATCATAAATATCTGCAATTAAGAAACGTTTGCTGATGGCTGTCAATAATTCGAGGTAAAAGAATACATCTTGCACTTATAGACCAGACTCTTAAATTGGGTTTAGGAATTTTTCTTTTATTTAAAGCTAATACCTGCATAGATAATGGCCAAATGACGGAGTTACCGATGTATCGGAAGAGAAATCCATGTGAATCTGCAGTAAATTAAATCGTTTATATAATCACTATTTTTAATATATTCTTAGTAGTAATCTAGCGCGAGTAAACTCTGTACAGAACGCTCTGAAAGCTGCTGTCATAAAAGCAGCTACTTTCTGAAGTAAAGCACGGCGAACATAGTCTAACACCGATGTAAACAGTCCTAGTTATCAGCACAAAATGCATAGACACTTTATGCCGAGGCCTCTGGTCATTATAAGCAATATTTCCAGGAATCGTACGAAAACGGACGTAGACATTGCCCGCAATATGTTAACCGCGCAAACAGAATATTGCACGCGTGTTAAGAGTGTATGAAAACCAAATTACTCGTATATTTGTTCTGGATGGAATGCACGTTTCGGGCGTCGCATTGAACATATCTCGGCCTCGAATGAAACGTGCTATTGGTTCGAAGTCTAAATTCTGTACCGCTTCTGAAAGTGCAACGTCCACGGCACGCAGAGGAGAGAATCGTATGCATTCACGTTTCTGGCTACCTCATAAAGATTCACATGAGCCCAGTGCCTGCAATTTATATGCTCTGAGACTTACTCTGCACTTTTGATAGTGCGCAAACAAGTATTTTTGTATATAATTTGATGCTCATTGAGTTTTTCTCTAAGGCAAACCTGTTAATGCCAATTGCGTGTCTACATGTTATTTTGCAATGTTTCGTCCATGAAGTACAGGTGAGAGAGCGTATAGAGAAGACAGGTTTATTGACCAGACGGGTCTGTTCCAAAGTAAACCAAACAGAAGGGCGGAGCTATCGAAGTCGGGTTGACCCCAAGTCGCTAGTGGGTCAAACGGTATGTTTCTAAATGCGCTGACAGCATGATAACATATACGCGCGTTTATGGATGCAGCTCAGAGCCTGCGGGGTGCGCCGAAGCCGAGCACGCGCGAGAAACGAACTTTGTATTTGGAAAAGGCTACTAGGTGAAAATGTGTTGGAATTAGCAACATGTTCGACTAATGAGTAAGCGCGCATTAATTACTGCGTGGCCAAGGCAGACCAGTTTAGTCATCATTGCAATCAGCAAAGGCCAGTGGCAGCCGGCTCTACTAGCCACAAAGAGCTAATCTGGAAGCCTGAAATGCTGCCTATCGTTACAAGCGGATCCATAAGTGCGATTATAAACTGTAACGAACGTGCAGAGAAACGTTACCGATAAGCATTCCGTATTTTATATACATTTGACAGCAGCCCTACAGCTGTCCACACATTCACTTGGAGTAAATTGCCTCTCCTTACCATAAGGTGATTTGAAAACCGGCTAAGATTACTGCAAACGTTTCATCTCCCTGGTGTGGGACATCCGTTGAAAATCTTCTTCCCCCTACTTCTTCTATCTTCGGCCCCACTCCATTCTACGGATGGGATAAGATGAGAAGGTGCAGAGGTTGAGTTCGAGCAGAGATTGAGAAAGGTGAGATGAGAAGGCTTTGTCTCGAACGCACTATTTATTCATAATGAATACAAGTAAATTTCAGCCCATATTAATTGCAGTATCTGGTTGATGTTAGCTTTAAGGTGGTTGCCTGAAAGAGTAAAAGTATACGATCCTCTCTGTGTCGTGTAAACTGCACTTTCAGGAGCGGTACAGTTTTGACTTCGAGCCAATCGCCCATTTCGTTTGAGGCCAAGACATCGTCACCGCGGCGCCCAAAACGTTCGTTTCATGCCCAGAAAATATTTGAGTATTTTGAATTCATGCACTCTCAAGGACCGTGTGGTGCTCTCACGGTAAGCGCATTGCGAACATTGTTTCTGTTCGTTTTCGTACAATTGCTTGATATGTTCCCTCAAATGGTCCAGAAGCCTTTGCATAAAGTGTTTAAAAAATCCTTTCGGGGCTGACTCTCAGCCAAGATTTAACGTCCATGGGACTGCTTTTCGCATTGCTTCATAGACGGACCCCTATAAATACAAATGTGCAACGGTGGGGTTCGAACCCGCGCACCTATGTGGGTTCTCCGGTCGCGAGGCGCAGACGCATGCTACCACGCCACCGGGCTCGACAGCACAAAGTGTTTGTGGGCTCATGTCTAGCACTGTTGAACTATGTGGGCCGTGTCTTTATTATGCGAATTTCCTAATCTCTATCGCCGAATCAATGGATTTACGGTTAACGTATGGTACGAACATCTATATTAAAGTCGGTGCTTGCTTTCGTTTGGCTCAAAACCGCTAAAGTTATAAAGATGTTTAGAGTCTCCGTAGAGGAAATGTGGGAGGCTGAAAAAGGCTGGCAGCACATGACTCCGCTTAGACCCCTTACGACTCTAGCATGTACACGCATCAAACTTTGACGCAGGTTCATGCTACAGTTATAAAGGGACTATAGGGAGCTATGTGCTGTCAGCTTTTCTCAGCCTTTCATATTTCCTCTACGGAGAATCCAAAGTACTTTATCACCGTCAGCGGTTTTCAGCCGAGCGCAAAAACAAGCACTGTTTTAATATCGACATGCTTGCCGTAAGTATATCGTATGCCCATAATCTCGGCACTTTAGATTGCGGCTATTGACTTACAGTCCAAATTATTACAAAGCAAAGCAAAATTACTGGTCGCACTAAAATGCGTCCGTGATGTGTTGGGACTTTGATGACGATAAGAGGCCCCACACATTTGACGATATCCCAACGGCGGTAACTAGAACACGTATATATAAGCTTACTATAATGATAGCTTATAACGGTATAGTTCAATTTGTTTAGTTGCCCATCTGTATATGTATACATCTACGGTTACATATGACAGCAAAAGTCGAATATTTACTGACCACCGTTAAACAACGTCCACTCTTGCGTATTAAGCGAGACTGCTATTCATTAATAGTCCAATACATAATATATTGTTCAATACATCATATATCAGTAAGTGACGAAAAGGTTTAGAGCACAATGGGAGATTGATGTCAATCCTAACTGATTACCTTGAAAGCGCCTCCGGGCCTTGGGAGTCGTACAGGAGGTATACATCAAATACACGCACTCAGCATGAGAGAAATAATAGCCATTTGTGAGCAAAATTATTTTTGTAGCTTGTAACAATTAGCTGCGTTTGATGGTGATAATAATGAATATATAGATAGGCTTATATGTTGGAGTGTCTTAAGGAAGTCTTGTCGACTAAAAGGGAGGACCTGCGCTGCGAGCAAGGCTGTCCGTATATTTCTTATCTGCAAATCTCCGAAGCACCCGTGTATGGAAAAATCTGATGAATTAATGAAATATATGCAGTACTAAGAACTCGAACGGTTTCAGCTGATCTTTGAGGCTTACCATGGTGTATTTTACCTTTATGCAAGGTATGCCAAAGTGGTTCTCTGGAGCGTGAACACGTAATTGGCATAACAGCAACCTACAGCTGTCCACACATTCATTTGAAGTAAATTGCTCCTCCTGCTAAGGTTATTTGAAAACCCACCTAGATTACTATAAGAACGTTTCATTTATCAGCTGTGGGATACCCATCGAAAATCTTTGAATCCATTCTATTGAAGGGCCGAGATGAGAAGGTGCAGAGGTTGAGTTGAACACAGAGATTCTTGAGAAATTTGATATAAGAATACATTGTCTCGGACGTACTTTTAACAAGGAGCATAAGTAAGTCTTAGCCCATATTAGTTGCAGTAGCTAGGCTTATGTTAGCTTTTAAGTGGTCGCCGGAAATATAAGGGTGCACGATGCTCTCCTCTCTGTGCCGTGGACACTGCACCTTCAAGAGCAGTACAGTTTTGACTTCGAACCAATCACTCATTTCGTTCGAGGCCGAGATGTCTTCACCGCGACGCCCCAAACGTTGTTCTATGTACAGCAAGTGTATGAGCATTTTGCATTCATGCACTCCTATGAAACGTGCGGTGCTCTCGCGGTAAACATATTGCGGACATTGTTTCCGTTTGTTTTCGTACAATTCCTTGAAATTTTTCTTATTATGGCCAGGAGTACTTGCATAAAGTGTTTGTGTTTTTAGGCTGATATCTACGACTGTAAGATTATGTGCGTTGTGCTTTCATTTAGAAGTAGCTGCCTACAGAGTTTACACGGGCTAGATTACCGCTGAGAATCCGTTGCAAGTAGTAATTACATATATGGTTTATTATACCGCAGATGCACATTGATTTCTCCACCGACACATGATCCTTTTTGTCGCTTGCTCATGATCAGCGCAGATTGGCTTTATAAAAACGGAAAATCACTAAATTGCGTTTAAGAGTGTGGTTCGTTAACGCAAGATGTATTCCGTAACTCGAATATTCACCATCATCGACAAGCGCCTATTTACTGCAGATTTATATGATGTTTTCCGGTGCCTCTGCACATGGTCTCATCCGAAACGCACCGAACGCCGGGCTTCTTTTATAATGCGAACTTTCTCATCTATATTGCCGAAACACTGGACATACGGTTACCTTATGGCACGGGCGTCGATATTAAAGCCGGTGCTTGCGCTCGTTCGGCTCAAAACCGCTAACGCCATGAAGAAGTTTAGAATCGCCGTAGAGAAAATGTGGAAGGCTATAAACGGCTAGCGGCACATGACTCCGCTTAGACCCCTTACGACTCTAGCATGTACTTGCATCAAACTTTGACGCAGGTTCATGCTACAGACATAAAGGGTCTAAAGGGAGCTATGTGCTGCCAGCCTTTCTCAGCCTTCCACATTTCCTCTACGGAGAATCCAAACTACTTTATGAACGTCAGCGGCTTTAAGCCGAACGAAAGCAAGCATCGCTTTAATATCGACATCCATGCCGTAAGTATATCGTATGCCCATAGTTTCGGCAGCATAGAATAGAAATTTCACTTTCAATAAAGGGGACCTGGGGTTCGGTGCGTTTTGGATATGGCCAACTGTAAATGCAAAAGAATTCATCATAAACATCTGCAAATAAGAAACGTTTGCTGATGGCTGTCAACATTTCGAGGTAAAATAATACATCCTGCACTTATAGACCAGACTCTTAAATAGAGTTTAGGAATTTTTCATTTATTTTAAGCTAATACCTGCATAGATAATGGCCAAATTACGGAGATACCAATGTATCGGGAGAGAAATCCACGTGTATCTGCAGTAAATTAAACCATTTATATAATCACTATTTTTAATAGCTTTTTAGTAGTAATCTAGCGCGAGTAAACTCTGTACAGAACGCTCTGAAAGCTGCTATCACGTAAGCAGTTACTTTCTGAACTAAAGCACGGCGAACATAGTCTAAAACCGATGTAAATAGTCCTAGTCATCAGCACAAAATGCATAGACACCTTATGCAGAGGCCTTTGGTCATTATAAGGAATATTTTGAGGGATCGTACGAAAACGGACGTAGACATTGCCCTCAATATGTTAAGCGTGCAAACAGAATATTGCACGCGTGTTAAGAGTGTATAAAAAAACAAATTACTCGTATATTTGTTCTGCATGGAATGAACGTTTCTGGCGTCGCATTGAACATATCTCGGCCTCGAATGAAACGTGCTATTGGTTCGAAGTCTAAATTCTGTACCGCTTCTAAGTGCAACGTCCACGGCACGCAGAGGAGAGAATCGTATGCAGTCACGTTTCTGGCTACCTCATAAGGATTAACATGAGCCCAGTGTCTGCAATCAATATGCTCTGAGGCTTAATCTGCACTTTCATATCTCGGTCCTTCCATAGAATGGAGTGGAATTTCCTTGGATTTCCCAAGATTTCAACGGATATCCGATCAAACATTGACGCCGGTGGACGCTGTCGTCATAGAGGGTCTACTGAAAAATATGTGCGGCCGTTTTCAGCTTTCTACGTTTTATTTACAGATATTCCGACTTGCTTTATCATCGTCAGCGGCTTTGAGCCGAGCGAAAGCATTTTTAATATTGACGTTCATGTCGTAAATTTACTTTATCCACTTCGTTTTGGCATTATAGATTCGAAATTTGGAACAATAAAGAGGGAAGAAAGAAAGCTGAGACTAGGACCTTGCGTCAGATTGGCGTTGTACAATTAGTTAAACAATGTTTAACAGACATAGGCTTTGCGGAGAGAAACTCAAGCCCATCCCTATTTGTTCTACACTTTTTGCCTTCACTGCCCCCGACTTAGTTATATCCTCGCGCACATCATTGTCACGACGTGCGTTACTCTAACTGAAAGTTGTGGAGCATTCCTGTCATTATGGCAGTGCTCAAACGTAAATTTCCGGTTTACACAGGAGGGAATGTTTGCGTTTGGGTCACATTTAGCTTGAATTCTCTATCTAGCTATTCGTTGCCTCGTGATGGCGTCTTGTTTGCAGAGTTCCTGCTTTCTAGCAACATAACCCGTGCCTAGGAGTGCGCAAGGGTACTAACCTAAACGGTAACTAGAGATATCATCATTACATGGCGGCCCGTGAACCTTTAAGTGAAATTAAAATAAACTGTATGTACACAATCTGTTACTATGCATATACCTACATCTACTTCTGACTGCCGCTCTGTTGAGCTTTTGATGAGGACAAGAGGCCCCACATCCGAATACATTTTTACGGAGGCAACTAGGTATGTGCTAATCTGGAAGCTCAAAATGCTGCCTATCATTACAAGCGGATTCAAGAGCGCGATTATAAACTGTAACGAACGTGGAGGGAAACTCTACCGATAAGCATTCGGTATTTGATATATATTTGACAGCAACCCTACAGCTGTAACCCATATTGCAGTATCTGGTTGATGTTAGCTTTGAGGTGGTCGCCTGAAAAAGTAAAGGTATACGATTCTCTCCTCTCTGTGTCGTGGAAGCTGCACTTTCAGGAGCGGTACAGTTTTGACTTCAAATCAATTGCCCATTTCGTTCGAGGCCAAGACATCGTCATCGCGACGCCCCAAACGTTTGTTTCGTGCCCAGCAATTATTTGAGTAATTTAAATTCATGAACTCTCAAGAAACGTGCGGTGCTCTCACGGTAAGCGACTTGCTAACATTGCTTCTGTCCGTTTTTGTACAATTCCTTGAAATGCCCCCTATAATTGCCAAAAGCCTTTGCTTAAGGTGTTTGTGAGCTCGTGTCTAGCACTGCTAAACTATGTGCGCCGTGCTTTTATCATGCGAATTTCTAATCGATATTGCCGAAATGATAGATATACGGTTAACTTATGGTACGGACGTCGAAATTTCAGACAGTGCTTGCTTTCGTTCGGCTCAAAACCGCTGACGTTAGACAGAAGTTTAGAGTTTCCGTAGAGGAAATGTGGAAGGCTATAAACGGTTAGCGCCACATGACTCCGATGAGATCCTTTACGAGTCTAGTATGTACATGCATCAAACTTTGACGCAGGTCCATGCTACAGTCATAAAGGGTCTAGAGGGAGCCATGTGGTGCCAGCTTTTCTCAGCCTTCCACATTTCCTCTACGGAAAATCCAAACTACTTTATCAACGTCAGCGGTTTTTCAGCCGAGCGAAAGCAAGCACCGCTTTAATATCGATAGCCATGCCGTAAGTATTATATCGTATGCCCGTAATCTCGGCACTATAAATTAAACACTTCATATAATAAAATGGACCTGGGTCTTTGGTGTGTTTTGGATATGGCCACCTGTAAATGTAAATGACTCCATAATATACATCTTCAATGCAATAATATACATCTGTATAAGCGTTTTCTGATGGTCGTAAACAATTTAAGTAAAGGAATATATCCTGCGTTTATAGACCAGACGCTTAAATAGGGTTTAGGGGTTTTCTATTTACATCGAGCCAATAACAGCGTAGATCGTGACCAAATGACGGAGATATCCATGCATCGGTAAAGAAATCCATGTGCATTTGCAATATAGGGCAGCTACTTGCTGAACTAAAGTACGGCGCACATAGTTTAAAACCGATGTATACAGTGTTAGACATCAGCACAAAAATCATAAACCTTTTATGCAGAGGCCCCTGATCATGATAAGAAAAATTCAAGGAATCGTATGAAAACGAACGTACACAATGCCCGCAGTATGTTAACCGTGCAAGCAGAATATCACACGTTTCTTAAGAATGTATGAAAAACAAAATACTCAGGTATTTCTTCTGCATGGAAAGCACGTTTCGGTACTGCTCCTGAAAATGTATAGGGGCTAAAAAAAGTTTTTCGGTTTTGTCCGTAAAGAATCATTAAAAAATCCGACGAAAAAAAATGTAGACCCAATAGCTTCCACGGCACACAGAGGTGGGAATCGTATACCTTCACTTTTCTGGCGACCACCTTAAAACTAACACGAGCCCAGTACTTGCAATTAATATGATCTGAGACTTATTCTGTACCTTTTAATCTCTGTCCTTCCATTGAACGGAGTGGGGCTTATCGAATTTTCAAAGGTTTTCAACAAGATATCCGATCAATCATCATTGACACAGGTTCACGCCATCGTCAGCTGTTTTAAGCTGAGCGATAGCAAGCATATTTTTTATATTGACGTCTATGCCGAAAGTTTACTGTATGCACATCGTTTCGGCAGTATAGATTCGAAATTTCGCATAATAAACGGGGTCCGGTGTTCGGCGTGATTCGAATGAGGCCATTATGTGGTTGGTCTACGGAGAGCTTTGGATAAGTAGTGTCCTACTTAGGCGCTGGCAATAGTATAAGTCTACAAGCTTTCCACGGCAAAATACGCCCGTGAGTATACAATTGTTTCTTACAATTGTTTACTGCTGAAGTGATAGCCGCCGCTGAGTCTAGGGCCATACTTCACTCGACATCGTCATTTAGTAGACTTATATAGACGAGTGGCGGCGTGGTCTGGGCGACGAGTGCGCAAATCATGGCTGTCATCTATCGAAGTGTCGCCGGTTCGATCCCCGATGTTAGTCAACTTTTCTTTGAGCGATGGTCAGTGAGAGTAGATGAACAACCATTAACAATCAAAGCGATGGTGCACAAGCCCCTTTTACTCTGCCCGCAGTACGTAAGGAAACGTTCTGAACCTTTGTAAAGTTAGCGACTTCATTGCCTATTTCAACAAACTCACTAAAACCATTTAACCTATGCCGATCTAACCCGACTGTTTGGCCTAGCTCTTGATGCTATGAGTGGCAAATAGTGCTTGTCTTGAACGTTATGCTTTTCTTGGCTTTGAATTAAGCGTAGATTATAGTTCGATATTTTCTCTGTGTGTGGGTGGATTATGATATTACAAAATTTACGCTAGATGACTCATTAGTAAGAGGACAAGTATCGAAGGCGATTCTTATGACACGTGTCTATGATTAAGAATAAATTATTAGCCACACGTTCTATTTTTCAATAGATATTTAAAACGTTATATTTTATTTGATCATTGACTAACTATTGCTCTAAATATATATGGTGTTATCGATATCCTTTTTCAAAAACCCGTGTAGCGCAGGGACTTTGCTGAGAACAAGAGACCCCAGGCACCCAATGCTATTCAAGCGAGGGTAACTACACACATATGCTCACATTGTATATATATGTATATATACACTAAAAAGAGTCTGTATTTAGTATACGTATGCTCAAAACGCTTTTCGCAGTAATATATTGCCTCCGATTCATATTACTTAAGCTAATATTAGACAACTTTAAGAATCTATATTAAAATTATGTTTCTTAAAAGAGTAATTGATTTATCAAGAGCCGCCTCATCTACGCTGGTACTGGATACGTGCAACGAACCCGCTTTAATAGAAGACCTACAACACCGCAATTACCAGTTTGACCACGACATACTTGAACGCGCGCAAACAATACAGAGAAAGGCGGAACTGGAATTTTGCGACCCAAAATTTTACAGGCGAACCTGCTTTTCTTAGCAACAGCTGGAAAAAATATCTGCAACAAAACAGAGCAGTGATCTTCAAAATAACTTTGCACGGATACAACCAGTACCTCTGTCTGAAGGGAAAAAGTTTTCCAAAACAACGAATGTTTGCAAATACTGTGGTAAAATCGACATCGCCGATATCATGTAACGAAATGTTTAGAATTGAACACCAGCCCTTTAATAGCTGCTGAAATTGACTTGCTGGAGCAGAACAACCGCAGCTATTGTGAGGATCCATGGTTAACGGTAAATAAATTCAAAATTACACATGTATATGTAATCTTTCAGTGTTGTTGTTCCCTTCAATATCATTTAATGTTTTCGCCCGCTGCAATGCATTCATGCCACATTGTTTCCATTCTTCACAAGACAGTTACAACTTATCCATAAGATATATCAAGTTCCTCAGCTATCTTCCTCATAGTAATTGGGCGGTTGTTAAGTATGATATCAGGAACTTTTTTAGCGTTTGCTTCTGTTACTGTCGACGAAGTTCTTCCTGAACGGGAGTCATTTTTAATGCTACTTATATGTAGAACCGTCGCGAAACCGACGGTTTTACGTACGCGTAGCAGCATTTGATAATGAACACGGCTTGATCAACATGAGTAGTTCATTACTTTTCCACAACTTTAGAACATCAGATTTGGTTTCTCACACAAAATTTGGTCAGATGTGTTGCTTCTCGATTTTCAACTCTTTAAAAATCGTCGTTGATCCTTGTTGTCTACCTGACACATTTTAGCTTCCCACTTTAGTAGAAGCTCTTCATACTTGTAAGTTAGCCGCAGGTTAAAGCGATCCTGGAGGTCTGTGAAAAGTAGTGCCAGCAGCCTGGTACACCTATACGGAGTCTTCGTGCGGTCGAGTTCTTGGGGCTCTAAGATGTTCCCAGATAACTAACTTCGATCGCATAGCTCGCTGCAGGGGCAACTTTCAGGGTAAGTAATTTAAAGTTGTCCGCAATTAAAGGAGTTTCCGATTATTCATTGAGTAGATAGCGACCAGCGCTTTGCGGACCCTTTCCTCTGTCTCCTTCGAAAGAACGAGGTGCCGTTTGGCGTAAATTCTAAGCACAAATATGAAAAATGGTTGACAATTTTTTTAGGTTGGCCGTGGAGCTTTGTGGTATCAGCTCTTTCAAGGTGTCACGACGGAACTTCATTGCTTTCGTTTATGAAATGTATATTATATAAAGACGAGCTGGTCGCCAGGATAAGCCTCGCTGCTGATGCCGTTCGAGCAACTCCTGGAATATTTCAAGACGTCCAACGAAATTTCTGCAGTCGCTACCAAATGTGTATAGCGGTTCGTGGAGATACCTTCGAGCAGTTACTGTAAAATATTAAATAGTGGTGTGTTTCTCTAGAGCTATGACGAGTAACTTACCTGAGTAGGTAATTTATGTATGCAATCAATATCGACATGCGCTCCGAAAATATTAATTACTCCGCAATCATGGCTCGACTTGCCATAGATTTAGTACCAAAATGATCGCTATGAAAGATGCGTTTGCTTGTTTGGTATCAATATGATTAAACTTGTGCTAACAACGCATTTTATTTTTGCTTGAATGCTACTCTATTTTTTTTGTAGGGGGGTGGTACTTTCCGGAAGGTCACCCAGTAGGGCATCTTCCACATATGGGATTCTAGATATCTCTTCGATTATATATTTTTCTTTGCAGAGCAATTTGGGAGTGCGTATACGTTAGCAACAGCAAATGTAGAACTTAAAAAACCACTAAGCCCGTGCTCTTCACCGCCTTCACAGTCAGCGGCCATGCTGCCAGAAAGACCGTTGGGGAAACCCTAGATATCTCAACGTGTCCGGAACTCGGTGCATTGAAGATATAAGCCGTACGGCAATTGAAAGCTTGTAAGTCTTGAATTAAAAGCAGCCTCCTGAAAATTTTTAGAGGCTTGACGAATTATGTTGCATTTCGTCGGTACCGAGAAGGAGTAGTAGTACCTCTGTATTACCATGGGTTTGCTATTCCGGCTTAGAGTTCGTCGGCACCGTATCGAAGGTCTACGCTCCCCCTTTCGACTCTTCGTCTTAATGCTACCCCACAAGGATGCTAACCTAGCCATTCCTGTCTGACGCCCTCAGTGACGGCTTTTAGTGCCACAATGGAGTTCAGCGCAGCCCCGTCTTCCGGCGCCGTTATTTGCGCTAGCATCTCCATCAGCAAGCGCCCCAGGCTTATCTGGAGTGTAACACAGTAGATAATAGATAACACACTGGTGGGCCCTGTGATTGCATATTCCGCGCGAGATTTGTTGTTTGCACCATCGCACAGGGGAACGGCTCGCAGATAGAGGCATAGTTTTTTTCTATTGATACCTCAGCTATAATGTCGTTTCAGGTAAAGATTTAAACAAGCATTCTTCAATTTTCCTACGAATATACTTCGATCTGTTTTTCACAAAATTGGAGTTCTTCAGTATCGGAAATTGAAGACTAAATTGGAGACTCTTCGAATGCTAAAAGTCAATTTATGATTTTCCAGTAAACGTTTCTCTAGTTATGTTTGCCTTGCTGATTCCCAATCCCAAGCGCTGGCCTCGGAAATGTAACATATTTTGCGGATAACACACATTTTACAGGACTAAAGACTAAAGACTTTCGGCATGTTTCAGAATCTTGTTTGCCATCATTATTTCGAATACTTTGCGGATGATATTACAGTAAGCAAATCGGACTGCTTGTGTGAGCTTTTTCGAGCTGCAGTACTGGGCGGTATTAGTTTGTTCCGTCTTACAGCATCAGTAGTTTCCTTCCATGTCATCTCTCCTCGTTGAGTATTTTCGCTATGGAGCCGAAAAATCATGATGTCTTGCGAGTTGACTATGCTTTGTTCCAGAACAGAGCTTTGCCGTTCTACTGCCATTTCTAGTTCTTTTTGTATTCTGCTGCCGATCTGGGACCGGCGTACCCAAAAGTTCGTTTGCAATCTTATTCCGAGTGTTGTTCAGTTATTGGCAGATCAGTTACCCTTAGAAGGCGTTATTCCCGGCAATTGACGGATGATGCCGCGTGATTTAGTAATAATCGCTCTGATTTTAAGTGAAATAGGTCTAGCTCTTAGGCTTCCTTCACTTTGTTCATTAGCACGAAGTGTATGCCTGAATGGCCGGATTATACACGAATCGAACACGCCGTTACGCCGTATATACATCCCGCATCGTCGGTACATAGCTCTGGATCAACAAAGTTTCCGTCCGTTGGTCTCGTACAACAGGTCATCGGCTGGTAAAGACTATTCAGTAAGCAGAGTTCAAGAAATTTTATTCTCTCGGTGTAAAGTGGTTTTTGCATCTTTGATTTGCCTAAAATATGTGAGAACTGTTCAGATCTTTGACTATTATCATTTGGGTGTCTGCAACCTTGCTGAAATAGCAAAAGAGTTATGTCATGTTTCGCATTCCCTGTAACATTTTTTCAGCGCTTTATGTACTAAGGCTGTAGGCCACTACTAGTCTGCTGGCTATCGATTGTGCATTATCGTGTGTTTAAACACTTAAGCTTTCTAAGCGCGTTGCATCTCTGTGTCTTTTCCCTCCATTGTTGTTAAATCCGGCTGCAATTTTTCAGTTTTTAGCCTTTGAAGCTTCAAGATGTTGTCAAAATGGCCCATTATCTTACCTTGCCATTTTGCCGGATTTGGAACCATCAGGGACTGATATGCAAAGCGATGAGTATCTGTCAGAGTGTATTACTCTAAGCACCTCATCCACCGAAGTGTAGCGGCGGAGGCTCGAGCTGCTGACATACCGTTCGAAACGGGTTATGTCATCTTTCCGACATAATCATCGTATTTATTTCACTCATATTGAGTATGCATATAACATGTACAATTATACATATTATACAATTATACACTCAGCTCCTCGCGGCATGTTATACGAGAGAGGCAGTGCAGTGATCTCTTCGCAAGGGCCAGGCAGGCAGATGCATGAAACTTCGTACACGCCTGAGAGCACAGTCGACGGACGCACTCGGTGTATTCTTCGTGGAAGCTCGTATTCGAACAAACCAGGTGATGATAGCCATGAACTATGTATCTGGTATAGACGTGGCGATTGTCACACGCAAGACCAGACCAGAGGTGAAAGGCCCTGAAAACTTCCAGGTCTCCGACCTCTCGTCGGACTTGTTCAACTTTATTTTCCCATCCCGAGATAAAGCTCTCGAATGGTACTGTACGCGGCGTCTTCAACCTCAATCGAATGATCTCAACAACTGGTGCACAGCCTGACATTAGGTACACAAAGCGGCTCCCTGCCAGCATTGACAGGCAAAGTACTCGCTTCATGTACAATGTAAAACACCTTTCAAGCAAACCAAAGTTTGCCCGAGTGAGGTGTTCCCATACTCTGTCAAGACCATACATCAGCGCCGGAACAACCTTGAGGTAGAAAAGCGCCACTGCCGTCGGGACAGACAGTCGCCGGACATCGCCTATTTCTCCATAAAGAGAAATTAGGGCTGTGCGCGCTGTCTCGACGATGTGAGCAGTGAAGGTCGTCCCAGTATAATGAAGCCGAAGCCCCAGATACCGGAAAGAGTTAACGAATTCCAAGGATTGGCCACCGCAACGTATAACGTCTTCATAGCCTTGGTCTTCATGGCGTTTATTTCCAGCCCTCTTGAGACAAGGAACACCTCCGCCAGAAAAGTGATGCGCTTGATGGCACCCAGGTCGTGATGAGCGACCACTATGTCATCTGCGTACATCACAACTGTGGCCTTCTGGAACTCTTGTCGAATATAATCAACAAAATCGGCAAGCAGAAGAGTGAAGGAGACGCAGCTCAATGGGTCGCCTTGCGGGGTTCCCACATTTTGCCTTACCTGCAACACTTCCTGCTCACCTTGTACCAGTAAGGTGTCCTCATCAAAGAAACTGGAAATTACGCTCAGAAGAGAGCCACCAACCCCTGCGTATCGGAATGACTTCACCAGGAGATCTCGAGGTGCTTTGTCGAAAGCCTTGACGCAGTCTATAAAGACTGCATACAAATGGCCTCCGGGCTTTGCCACAGCTCGCTCTATCTCTGACTGAAGCACATGGGTTGCATCACGCGTTCCTCGACCTCTTCGAAAGCCGAATTGATCCGGTGGAAGGGTCTGGTCGACAACGTACTCGATCCGTTTTATAACCAATTTGCAGAAGATCTTCTTCAGCGTCCTTTCAGACGCTATACCGCGGTATAAGTTTGGGTCTCGTCTGTCATCATCATGCTTACCCTTAAATAAAAGAGAAAGCCTGGCGATATGACCAAGTGTACTATGAGCACTGGGTGCAGAACCGCCCTCGCTCTGGTCTAGTCTCACTGCGTTAATGAATAATCGTAAATCATTTTTTGCGCCAGTATTTATTTATTTTTATATTTAGTCACGCGGCTTTTATACAAGAGGCTGTGTCTGAACGCACTGAGCAGTGGCTACTCGCTTCCTGACTGTATTCGTATTCTACCTATTTTTTGCGGTTGTTGCAGACACATTTCACCCTGAACGCTCCGGTGCAGAAGCCGCCGTTCAACCCCCGGACCGCGCGGCAGTACCTATTGCAGCTGCTCGGTTTGAACGGACACCCGATGCTGAGGCCGTACACTGAAATGTTCACCACCACCACCGTCACTGTCGTGATATTACCGAAAACCTTGACGTATGCAATGCATTAGCTTTGCTGTGCTGCATTTACTATCAGTGTTAGAAACTAATGATATGCCGATTTACCATTTTAGTGTGGCCAGTTTTCAAAGATATTGTTTTTATTGTCCATTAACATGACATGCAGCGTCCCTGAGAGTACCCATTTCACCCTTTTGTGTCATTTACATTAAAATGCTGAAACACGGTTCTTGCAGCACGTATTTCTCTCTCTCTCTCTCGCTGTCTTAGATAGAGAGCGATATTTACAAAAAAGTAAAACTATTTGACTGACCTTCGCCGGCGTTGTCCACCATGTTCTCTTCGGTCGGAGCCGCTTCGGAAAAGGTGGCTATGGCAGCGACCACGAGCAGCGCAATAATCAGAGCCGACCTCATGTTGTCGGTGTTCACTCGCTGGAATGAAATCTTGATTCACTCGAAATGTTTATACATCAATCGTATAGCTCATCTAAGGCTCAACTCGTCGTTACTGCCCCAAAATATATAGCTGAGGAAGGTCCCGGCGGAGTTTAAGGGATTTGCTATATCGCAAAGAAATAGCGCGGCTGATCTCGCTCTCTGTCACGTTCCATTTTGTTTTTATATTGCATTTTGACAACGACGGTAATGCAACTGGCCGGCGAGGAACGAGCTAATGGGTTTAAATATGGGCAATCTAACGTCTGATGTAGTCCTGAACCTTCATTTTTACAGAAATCCATTTTGTATGATTAAAGGCATATAGTTAAATATAATAACATTGATCTAATTCACGATTCTACCGAACATTCCCCCTTGGCCGAGAGAGTGGTTGTTATGTTTTAGCTGAAAATCTGTAATTATATTTCTTAAAAAGAATGTCCTGAAATGACTAACTTTTTATATGGAATCGACCTGTTGCTAATAAAGTTATAGGTTTAGGTTTACTTGAAGGGCGAATTGCGGCGAATTGATTGCACTGCCAAACATTCTCCGCTTCTAAGTGGGAAGAGGCAGATTTTCTGTTAAATCAACGTTGACCGACATACGATTATGTTTTTGACTATTTCGGTTTGCCCCGGTAAACAACGTAAGTCGTCACATAAGTAACAGTCTGTCTGGTTAAGCTTGATAATATTTGACAAGGGAAAAGAGTTCTAAGAATGTAAACATTCAAGTTAGTCACATTTACTAGAGTCATCGCTTTAGATTGTACCTTTGAGAATTACTAACACTAATTGGTAGCTGCTGTCCAATAGGATTTATGCCTCTAGATGACAGTACTCCCGTATGTGCACGATTTGTAGTTATATCATGGTAAATGCTAGTTTCTACTCGTTAAGTATTTTTAATGCTGACTCGGCTCTTTCGCAATCCACAAAATATATGTTCCTAAAATTACAGACAGGCTTTTTGCATGAATCCCTACAACAAGTACCGCTCGGCGATATATAAGTGTTTTTTTTATTTAGTTTTTTGAACCAACCAGTTGCTAGTTTTGTTATTGGCTTCCATGTTGGTAGTGAGGAGAAAGCATACAATTACATATGCTTAAATTGATTACAACTGTAACGGTCAGGGCAACGGAACTGCTTTATCGCATCGTTGGAGGTGACATAAATAAAATTGTCGCCCACAAAATGAAACCCAGCAGACCGACATATTAGATGGCGGATTCCTTGAAAACTGTCGAGAGTGGCGGGATGCCGGCATAGACAGGGAGATCCCTTCCATGAAAATCCGCAATCTCGCCGTACAAGTATTGTAAAGATTCTTTGTAACGTGTCTGTCACCTCTTCCATTATGCAATCTTGAGCGGCCCGTACACGGCAGAACCCGTACTGCTTGTTCGAGAACACCCGGTTTTTAATCAGATTACAATCGCCGGATGAAAGGGTTGAACACCAGTTTGTATATGAAATGTTTCTTACTAACGTCCTTCTACGACATCTTGCTCTCGATAGGACAGCCCTGTTCTTTCAGTAAGATAATCATCATTACGGTGTCCGCATCATGCAGATGGTTTCGATCTGACCTTGCTGCAGAAAAAAATGTTCAGAAGCGATGTGCAGAGCCTAGAGGCTATAATAAATAGACGTAAATCATACTTTTTCGCCAGTATTTATTTTTTTCGACATGTCAATATTATATAGGAGGTGACTATGTGAGACTATATGAGGTGACCAATGTGTCTAACCAAACACACTGAACAGAAGGTACTCGCTGTCTGACTGGATTCGTACTCGTATCTAGTCGGGGTAACAGGTACAGCGTAGCTTCCACGTTCCAGAGCAGTAGCCACCCCTACGACCCAGGATCGAGCGGCAGACGCTGCTGCAGGCACGCGAGTTGAACGGACACCCGAAGCCGTAGACTAGAAAGTTCACCACCACCAGCGTTAGCATGATATTACCGAAAGCCTTCACTCATGCAGTGAATCAGCGTTTCTACACTGTATTTATTATTCGTGTTAGAAACTAATGATATGCCGATTTAACCTTTTTTGGCAGGGCAAAAGATTAAACATGACATGATACAGCGTCTCTTAGGCTAACCAGTTCACTCATTTGCGTAATTGTAGTAAATTGTTGAAGCAAGATTCTTGCAGCACGTGCATATATATATATATATATATATATATGTATATATATAACATTTTAGACAATACTGGTATATATATAGAGAGTGAGAGAGGTACAAAAAAGTGAAACAAAATGGCTGACCTTCGCCGTCGTTGTCCACCATGTTCTCTTCGCTCGGAGCCGCTTCGGAAAAGGTGGCTACGGCAGCGACCACGAGCAGCGCAATAATCAAAGCCGACTTCATGTTGTCTGTGGTCTACGTTCACTTGCTGGAATGAAATCTTAATCTATACGAAATGCTTATATAGCAATCGAAGAGCTCAGCTACGGCTCAACTTGCCGTTACTGCTCCCAAGATATCTAGCTTAGGAGGGTCCCCGCAGAGCTTAAGGGATTTGCTATATCGCTACGACATAGCCCGGCTGATCTTGCTAGGCGAAACTCACGCTGCCTTTTGGACAACAAGACACATTGTATATGCAGTCCGCTATTTGAACATTCATTCAGCGTGCGAGCAACGCTAAGGAATAATAATAATAATAATAATAATAATAATAATAATAATAATAGGGGCTGTTAGTATGTGCCAGACATCGTGGAGTAGCGTCAGAACGCACCCTGAAGAAGTAACTTTCTGTAAGTTGGTTATTCGACGGATTAAGCACGTGGCTGAGGAGGGCACTTCCATTGAAGCAATTCGACCTTAGGAGAGGTCGGGCCACCCATGATGCAACCCACGTGCTCCAGTCAGAAATCCAGCGAGCTGTGGCAAACCCAAAGGTCATCTTTATGCAGTCTTTATCGACTGCGTCAAGAGCTTTGACAAAGCCCCTCGCCATCTGCTGGTTAAAGCATTCCAACTAGCAGGAGTAGCAAATTTCTTTGAGGAGGACACCTTGCTAGTAGACGGTGAGCAGGGTGTATTAAAAATTAAGCATGTGCACTCCGCAAGGAGACCCGCTAAGCTGCGTCTCGTTTACACTTCTTCTTGCTGATCTTGTCGGTTACGTCCGACAGTAGGAAACTGCAGTAGAATGCACAGAGCTAGACCAAAAATCGTTGCACTACTTCTCTTGCCGGAAGCATGAAGAAGATAAACATTATGAAGAAACGTCTTTGAACTGTATATTATACTCATTTTAAGTGAGATAAACATATAATATATATATATATATATATATATATATATTCTGGCGGATCTTATGGGATTGTGCTGATTAGATACATTACTTAAGGCTCTCTATAATATAACATGTTGAAATTTCTAGGGTATCTCCGACAGGCCTTGTGGCAGCATAAGCGCTAACTCTCAGCGGTATGGTTTTTCATCTACGCTCAATGAGCATCGCTCAAAGATTCAATTAACAACGGACATAGAACTGGCGATACCCCGCTAGATAGCAACCACGACTCGTTGTCGCTGCTGTGCTTTCCTTATGCATTTGGTTGCGGTTTCACAATGATTTGGTTTGACCTTCATGTCGTCCCGTACTTTAAAGAGGAGACATCCACAGGCAAAGCGTGACACTTACGTAATATGATGAGGCTATGTATGGATGGAAGATGTGAACCTAGAATCTAACCATTCTTTGGATCTAACTGCGTCATGTAGTCTTAGTGGTGAATTTTACGGGTGGACCGACTGAAAATAAACATTCTGCATTTGGTGTCTATATACACTTTTAAATGTACCATATTTGTTTAGTGTTTGTTGCTGGTATTAATGTAAGGCTGGCATCAGGTAACATTATATAAAGCGCGCTGCAGTTCGCTCATGGTAACATCTGTTGCTATATGACAACTATTCACGGGTTGCACTTTGTCTAATAAAACTCGCTCTAACTCAAGTGGCACTCTTTTACTTCAAGAGTGTTCCAATGCTGATGGTGGTGGTATGGTCTTGACAGAGTATGGGAACACCTCACGCGGGCAAACTTTGGTTTACCTGAAAGATGTTTTGCAATGTAATGTTTTGCAAGTACATTACCTGTTAATGCGGGTAAGGAGCCGCTTTGTGTACCTAATGTCAGGCTGTGCACCGGTTGTTGAGATGATTCAATTGAGGTTGAAGACGCCGCGTTTGATCTCGGAACGGGAAAATAAAGTTAAACAAGCCCGACGAGAGGATATCGAGGTTTCTAATGAAATGCGATGCCCCTAAGAAACACATCGACTTAACGCTAAAGCTCTGTGAAGCAAAAACAAAAAGAGCTAACTGCCTCGATACATTGCTACGTACACCAGGCTGGAAGCAGCAGAGCAGATCGACCCAGGATGAAACAGAGGCCAGTGTTCTGGTGGAACAACGCTATTGCCTCGGCTCGTACAGAGTGTATGCGGTACAGACGTATCTACACCAGCGCGCGTAGAAGTGAAGGGGACTCCGAGCGAACTCGCCAAGTGGGCATTGACTACAAAATGGCGAAGGGCTGCTTGCGAAGAGAGATTAGCAAATGCAAGGAAGCCTGTTTGCGCGATTTGGTCAAGAAGCTAGAATCGGATCCTTGGGGCAAGCCATACAAGATCGTCAGGGGCAAGATGGGCGGAGCAAAGTGTGAGCATCTGGAGGAGGACGACAAGTTTCGGGTGATTAACACTCTTTGCCCACAGAACCCGCATTTCGATCGAACAGAATTTGAGACCTTACCGGATGGCGACGTCCCCGAGGTCACTACGGGCGAAATTTTAGCTGCGGCAAACAGGATTAAGCTTGGAAAGGCGCCTGGCTTGGATGGAATACCGCCAGAAGCGGTGAAATTCCTTTTCAGAGAGTATTCTTCACCTGTGGCGAGGATCATCACAAAGATCTTTTGTACGGGTAAGCTTCCTGAGAGCTGGAAGGCCGCCGAGGTAGTACTACTACCCAAAGGCAACGGGACACACCGCCCGATCTGCCTGTTAAGCACTTTAGCCAAAGGTGTAGAAGCCATCATGGAGGATAAGCTAAGGACCTTTGCCGAGGAAAATTGACTATGATTAACAATGCAGTTCGGATTCCGAAAGCATAGGTCTGTTCTGTCGGCCGTCCACAAAGTGGTGGCAAAGGCCGAACTTATCAAGAAATCTCTTTGGAAAACCAGGGATTTGTTCCTAGTGGTGTTGCTGGATGTAAAAAATTCGTTTAACAGTATCCCGTGGAAAGTAGTTCTCGAGACGCTCCGGAGAAAGAATGTCCCACCATATCTGGTGCGGTTGGTTTCCGACTACCTGAGCAATAGACGGGTAGAAAACGGGCGTACCAAGGTGAATATGACTACCGGAGTGCCACAGGGTTCAATCATTGGACCTCTTCTCTGGAATCTGGCATACGATGACGTCTTAAACATCCAGCATCTTCCACCGGGAGTGGAATTGGTCGCGTACGCGGATGATCTGGCTATGAAAATCAGGGCCAGAACTAAAATTGAGCTGGAGACATACGCCAACATTGCGCTGGCGGATGTCGATAAGTGGATGAGAGGTGCCGGCCTCGCACTCGCACCACAGAAGAGTGAAGCTATCCTACTCATCGGGAAGAAGAAATGTGCTCCTCTAAAGCTTACGCTGTCGGGCATAACAATTGAGCAAAGGACACGGCAAGATACCTGGGCATACACTTAGACCGAGGATTGCGAGGAACTCATCATGTAAGGATTGCGGTTGGGAAGGCGCAAAAGGCGGCTAATGACATCGCCCGTCTAATGCCAACACGTGCTGCCCAAGGGATAGCGTCCGGAGACTTCTGATGTCCGTACCCAAGTCGATCATCCCTTTTGGCTCGCCCGTTTGGATGTCGCCTACAATGAACACAGACGCTACTAAAAAGATCCTGAGGAAGGTCCAGCGGATCGGAGCCCTACGTATCATTCGGGGGTATCGCACCATCAGCACGGCGGCCTCGCTTGTGCTGGCGGAGACGGTGCCCTGGGACCTAATGGCAGCCAAACGTCGGCGTTTGTGGGTTCACACAGATAGGGAGTTCGTACAAGAACGCGAGGTGACACTCGATCGGTGGCAATCCAAGAATAATATGTTCCTATAATCACAAACGGGCTTTTTGTGTCAATCGTTGCAGTAAGTACCGCTCAAGCGCGATATATATATATATATAAGTGGTATTTTCAATTTAGATTTGTTAACCAATCAGTTGCTAGTTTTGGTATTCGGCTTTCATGTTGATCGTGAGAAAAAAACATACAATCACATATGTTTAAACTGATTACAACTCTAACAGTCAAGACAACGGAACTGCCCTATCGCATCGTTGAAGGTCATATAAATGAAATTGTCGCCCGCAATGAAGCTCAGCAGACCGACATATTAGCTTCCGGAATCCTTGAAAACTGTAGGAAGTAGCGAGATGCCGGCATGGACGGAACGATTTCATCCTTGAAAACCCGCAAACTCCACGTACAAGTATTGTGAGGATTCTCTGCGAGGTATCAGCACCTCTTCCACTAGTCAGTCTTGAACGGCCCGCTCAAAACCCGTACTGCTTTTTCGAGAGCACCCGATATTCAGTCAGATTACAAACGCCGGATGAAAGGGCTGAACACCAGTTTATATATGAAATGTTTCTTACTAACTTCCGTTTACGACATTTCCTCGATAGGGCAGCCCCTTCGATTCAGTAAGAGAATCGTGCTGACCTCATCATGTAGATGGCTTCGATCTGATCGTGCTGCAAAAAGATTTATGCACACGTTTAGAAGCGTTGTGCAGAGCCTATGGGCTAGATTCACTACGTAAATAAATAAGCGAAAATCATATTTTGGCGCCAGTATTTATTTTTTTTTCGACATGTCACGTTATATAGGGTGTTGTGTCTTACCGCACACACACTGAAGAGAAGCTCTTCGCTGCCAGACTGAATTCAAACTCGTTTCTTCTTAGCGATAGCAGGTACAGGTTAGCTTGAACGATCCGGAGCAGAAACCGCTGTTACGACCCGGGATCGAGCGGCAGTGCACGTGGCAGGCACGCTAGTTGAACGGACACCCGAAGGTGTAGACTAAAAAGTTTACCATCACCACCACCGTCACCATCATATTACCGAGGGGAAGGGAGATCCCTTCCATGAAAATCCGCAGTCTCGCCGTACAAGTCTTGGAGAAGATTCTCTGTAGCGTGTCTGTCACCTCTTCCATTATGCAATCTTGAGCGGCCCGTACACGGCAGAACCCGTACTGCTTGTTCGAGAACACCCGGTTTTCAATCAGATTACAATCGCCGGATGAAAGGGCTGAACACCAGTTTGTATATGGAAGGTTTCTTACTAACTTCCTTCTACGACATCTTCCCCTCGATAGGACAGCCCTTTTCTTTCAGTAAGACAATCATCATTACGGTATCCGCATCATGTTGATGGCTTCGATCTGACCTTGCTGCTGCAAAAACGTTCACAAGCGATGTGCAGAGCCTAGAGGCTATAATAAATAGACTTAAATCATACTTTTTCGTCAGTATTTATTTTTTTCGACATGTCACTTGTAGGTAGGAGGTTGTGTCTAACCGAACACACTGAACAGAAGCTACTCGCTGTCTGACTGGATTCGTACTCGTATCTACTCGGGGTAACAGACACAATTTAGGTTCCATGTCCCAGAGCAGTTGCCGCCCCTACGACCCCGGGCGCGGCAGACGCTGCTGCAGAAACGCGAGTTGAACGGACACCCGAAGCCGTAGACTAGAAAGTTCACCACCACCACCACCACCGTTAGCATGATATTACCGAAAGCCTTCATCACTCATGCAGTGAATCAGCTTTTCTACACTGTATTTATTATCCGTGTTAGAAACTAATGATATGCCGATTCAACCTTTTTTTTAGCAGGGCAAAAGATTAAACATGACATGATACAGCGCCTCTTAGGCTAACCAGTTCACTCATTTGCGTAATTGTAGTAAATTGTTGAAGCAAGATTCTTGCAGCACGTGCATATATATATATATATATATATATATATATATATATATAACATTTTAGACAATACTAGTATATATATATAGACAGGGAGAGAGGTACAAAAATGTGAAACAAAATGGCTGACTTTCGCCGTCGTTGTCCACCATGTTCTCTTCGCTCGGAGCCGCTTCGGAAGAGGTGGCTACGGCAGCGACCACGAGCAGCGCAATAATCAGAGCCGACTTCATGTTGTCTGTGGTCTACGTTCACTCGTTGGAATGAAATCTTGACCTATACAAAATGCTTATATAGCAATCGAAGAGCTCAGCTACGGCTCAACTTGCCGTTACTGCTCCCAAGATATCTAGCTGAGGAGGGTCCCCGCGAAGCTTAAGGGATTTGCTATATCGCTAAGACATAGCTCGGTTGATCTCGCTAGGCGAAACTCACACTGCCTTTTGGAGGACAAGACACATTGTATATGCAGTCCACTATTTGGAAATTCACCCAGCGTGCGAACAAAGCTATGGAGTAAGCTACAACAATGACGCAGTGGCTGTTGATATATGCCAATATATATATATATATATATATATATATATATATATATACATCCCCACAAAATGCTTATATTGGAATTGAACAGCTTATCTACTACTTAAGTCGCCGTTACTGCCCCAAGAGATATGTACCTGAGAAGTCCCGGCGGAGCTTAAGGGATTAGATGCAGATTAGATACATTACTTTAGGCTCTATACAAGAACATGTTGAAATTTCTAGGGTTCCTCCGAGACAGGCCTTGTGATCATGAGCATAACCGCTAGCTCTTAGCGGTATGGTTTATGATCTACTCTTAATGAGCATCGCTCAAAGATTTAATTAACAACGAACATAGAACTGGCGACACCCCGCTAGATGACGAGCCTAGCGAGGTCTAACCTTATCTAACTGCGTCATATTGTCTTAGTGGTGGATCTTACGGGTGGACCGGCTGAAGATAACCATTCTGCATTTGTTACCTATATAGACTCTTAAATGTACCATATGTTTAGTGTTTATTGCAGGTGTTAATGTAAGGCTGGCACGTCGGCGATGGCCAACTACCCGTGTATAAATATGTACACACACCTATATATATACCATAGAAAGGGCGTGTCAATCCAATTTTGCAGTCATCGCACCAGGTAACAGTACATAAAGCGCGCTGCTGTTCGCTCATGGTAACATATTTTACTATATGACATCCATTCACGGGTTGCACTTCGTGTAATGAAACTCGCTTGTCAGTTCTACCCTAACAACGAGAAGCGCAGTCTCAGATTTCTACCACAACTTAAAACTAGATAGCTTTTCGTTGTCCTGTCTGATTATGGATGTAGCCGTTGCTTTTATTTCTTTGTGTATTTTTTTGCTTAATACGAGGACGGGTCGGCAAGTTCAAGTATGTCGAATTTTGCTGCCAGATCAAAACCAGCAAGGTATTCCGGTTTGTTTGGCTTAGAAGCGCCAGCGATCAGCTACACACAGGCCAAATTTCGCCAATTGGTAGCAGCGTTTATAGTTTGAATTTGGATCTAAGAAGTAAAAGCAAGGTTTGGCAGTTTTTATAGGACCCAAAAAGGAAGGAGCAAAGATTTTGTATTAAACTCTGTTAAAAACCGTATGCTCGAAGGTGGTAAAAATGCTATGAATTGCTTATGGAAATCAAGCAGTGTCCCGAAATACTATGCTTTTTTTAAGACGATTGCGCAAGAACGTCCAATGTAAGAGGCATTTATTACTCTGTCTGACAAACTCGATTATATAGAGTGAACCGCCGGGCATGCGTCGGTATCTGTCACACCCGCTGACACAATACACGTACCTGCATTTTTTGTCGGGTTAATAGAAATCCTCTCTACTGTGATGAAATCTAAGTGCGGCAAACAAAATTGTAAGATGTCTACCTGCTACCCGTGCTGCTTGCTAGGCTGAATCATTCATATTGGCTTAACTCTGCAAAATGTGAGAAATATGAGTTGTTTTTGTTGGGTATTTGGCGCACCGTGATTGATTTCGATTGTCTTTTTTTTCTAGGATGGCCCGCCTCTTCCAACAGTAGCATGTCCAAGGCGTGAGGCGTATTACGTTGTTATTGCTGTTGTCGCTGCAAAGCGTCCGAATTGGTTTTGATCCTTTTCAAACAAAGGGTACAGGGCGGCACTATCTAGCGATAGGGTCATCAATCGTGTCCTCTTCCTCACCTTGGTCATGCTAGAACATAGGCGGAGCTATTTCTTTCTGTTTTGCAATAGACGCTGGGCTTAGCAAAACACTGACGTCACATACTGTCAGACTGGTCTTATTGACCGTCGGCGCTAAGGGATTTTACACACACTAACGAGCATCTAACTGATGTTATGTCACCTGCGTCAGAATCGTACAACGCGAATATTCACACACCTTTCAGCAGCGGAAGGGAGGGGACTTTATTAAGATCACAGAAGAAGGTTATTGCAAGTCGGCCTTTAGGGGGCACAGATATCGGGTTGTACATGGTTAAGCTTACGTACTACGGCCCTGCAAACATTTTGTTAACGATCGCTTTCCCGACAATCGTCATGGCCTGGATATTAATTCTTGAGCGGGTATTTGTAGTATTCATGTAAAAAAATTCACTCTATCCAACATTTCAACAATATTGTCGCATTCAACATCGTTTTCGCTAATGTGACAACGATATGCAGCACGTTTAACAAACTTTTTACGAATACCGGCCAGTATCCTTTCATCACGAGAATAACACAGATTTCACACTGGTGAGGCATACACCAAAATCGGGAGAACTTATTGTTTATATAGCTTTACATACACACAAAGTTGTTTGATCACAAACGAACGCAGGATCCAGTTCCTTCTCCTCGTAGCCGACGTTGCTACTTCTAGAATGTGGGGAGCAACGTTTAAATTGGATGCCGTTAACACACCTAGGTCTTTTATAGATCTTTTTGCAGTTAACTCCTTAGTGTCCAATGTGCAGGATTGTTGTGGCGAAAGTGAAAGACAGCACACTTATCCACCGACAGTTTAAGATCAAGTCTCTTGCACCATTCTGTAAATTTGTCCAGCGTTCCTTGGAAAGAAACGATATTATTTACATTACCTATCGGTGTATAAATTTTTACATCGTCAGCATATATCTTTACCTGCACATGTTGAGGTATTATATGGTTCATAGAGTCAGTATACAATATTTATATTAATGGCCCAAGTATGGTACCCTGGAGACAACCAGATGTGGTTTCTGTCGTTGATGATAGGCAATTATTAACTCTAACTCTAAAAAGTCTTGCCAACAGAAAAGCCCTAATCCAATTAACTACACGACTACTAACTCCGTATTGTGGCAGGGATTTAAGCAGCTTTGAGTGTGTGGTACTTCCGAAGGCAGATTTAAAATCGAAGTACACACAGTCGAATGCTCTTCCATAATTTAGCAGAAGACACCAGTCATTTTAGGTTTCGAGCAGTTGCAAGAACGTCGAGAGAGCGGGACGATACGCAAATTGTTCCCTCGAAATAAGGCCTTGTGCATTTGCGTTTCGATAGATCTCTCCGGCGATGGCCTTCTCAAATAGTTTGCATGGGACGGAGGTGAGTCGTACTGGCCTTTTATTATTCGGATCGCTTTTTTCTCCGCGTTTGTGTACCGGACATACAATAGCACACCGAAAGAGACTAGGTACACTTTCTTCTTTCAGAGATCGGCGGGAAATCATAGAAAGTGAAACGCATACGTCGTAGCCACACTTTTTATAGACAAAGGGCGTTAGGGGTAGCGCTCCGCTTGTTGGCAAGCCTGCGGAGATGTTTTAGGATGTTTTCAGGAGATGCGTCGACGTCGTTCACAATTCTCACATTTTCGGGCGTTGGCGTTAATATAAGTGGAACAACGTACGTTGGATATAACGTGCGAGTACGCTGGGACATACGTGGAATAGATAGCAGCAAACACATTTCTGAGAATTTCTGTTTTCTCCTGGTCGTCAGTGGCGATTGCGCTGTCGGGTTTTTTAATCGAGGCAAGACTTTTTTTTTGTTACTTATACGCTTCTGCACGTATTTCTGGTCGGCTTTGGGAGCAGTCGACTGCGCGATACTGCTCTCTTCCATAATTCGACTCCTATGCAGAATTCTCTTCAGTTTCTTCTGTAGCGCTGGACCGTCTTTCTGCGTGGCTTTATTCAGTTGGCGGTCGACCCTTTGAATGCCTTCCATCGGTATTTGAGGCCCTCCGAGGCACAAATACTTCAAGCAGGAAGAACATGTAACTCACAAATTTATTGTACATGTCGTCCACGTTAGGGCAGACTGAGAAGAACATAGTCCAGTTTGTCGCAGTCAGATTAGTGATCATCCCATTGTAGTCGCTTTTGTCATAGTTCTACCAGAGACTACAGG
The DNA here is from genome assembly GCA_003439945.1 of Dermanyssus gallinae. NCBI lineage: Eukaryota > Metazoa > Arthropoda > Arachnida > Mesostigmata > Dermanyssidae > Dermanyssus > Dermanyssus gallinae. The sequence goes on from QVRM01004003.1 coordinate 111,578, forward strand.
CGTCAGAGGTGATCGAACCGCACGATATGGTGAATGTAATAATTGGGTGATCGCTGGCTATTGGCGGTACTGATACAAAAATGTTATCAACTGAGGTCGTCATTTGCCAGGACGACGTTCAGTATGCTTTGTCCACGAGGCCAGCTGAAGGTGGTATCCTCCATCTAGGCATGGATGTGTAGGAGCGTGAGGTTCGCCGAGGTTTCCAAAGTTTTATCCCGTCGGGCGGTTTACTAAACACGCGAGGTCATTTGCGTAGGCGATGGTTTCAACTTCGTCGGACATGCCTCCGACCCTCAGGACTCTGTCGTAGGCTTCCAAAAAACCGGGTCGAGGTCAGAGCCTCCCGTGAGAGGAGACGGAACTGTGCTCTTCCTCGGTACCCTAGGTGCATGTCCTTTTTCTGCCTCTCTCGCAGCGCAGCCCTCTGGTGGCAACCGAGAGTATTACATGTTGGCAGTATCTTCTCGACCGCTGCCAGGAACGGACACACAAAAATGTAGCACCGCACACCCTATCCTCGGGTCACACGCCACAAGCGCAATTTCAAAGACAACAACCTTACAGTTCACTGCGAAGCGAAAGGAAGCACGCCCGTTCACCACGACGGTCATTATGAGACTCGCTTGGCTCGACTCTGGGAACCTGCGCTCTTGGGCCGCAATTCTTGCCTGCTTGCATTCTCGCAGAATACCCATTTTTAATCGAAGCTTACCAAACGATCGAATACCGAATAGAGCTTGGCGGTAGCAATCGAACATAAAAGTGCGGGCGCGCATGCATCCATTTTTCTTGTACGCTCTGACAATTTTAGACGTTCCTAATAAGCTAAGTTGCCTCTGGCACGATATCGTCTAAATGCATTTATCGTAATCGCGTTTCCAGAATATATAGGCTTTTTCCAGCAAAGTGGGTTGACAGAACCTTGGCTCATCGTCCACGGTAAAATCTCCACCACGCAGCAAAGCAAACTATTTTTGGCAGATTCGTTCGTTGATCGAGTTATCCTCTGTAGATGATGGAGATGCCTCCGTGAGCTCACTTGCACTTTTGCATCTTACATTTACCTTTTATCAGCACTGTCAGAGCGCGACGAAGCTTTTGGCGCCAAAGCTTGAGCCTACCGGCTGATACAGTTGTAGTCGCTCTATCAAAAGCTGTACCAACCTTCCCATGGTGCTGATGTTGTCTTGAGGGCGCTGCAAATCTCCGAAACAAGTATATGCCAAAACGGCAAGAACTTTTGCATGAACCTGATTGAATGTCATGGTGAGGTGTGTTAAAATTGCCCCTATGCGTTCTTCAACCGATAATTTCACTTATATTGCTAAGAGACAAGAGACAGATCGGCTGGTCTCGCTACACGAAACTTGCACTGCCTTTTGGACAACAAGACAAACTGTTTGTAGTACACTATTTGAGCATTACCCAGCATGCAAACAATGCGATGGAGTGAGCTAGAACAATAGGACAGTGGATGTTTGCATTACGCCTCTCACCCTTATTTTGATGTAGGGGATACTTTATATAGGTAAGTCTAATAGTCCTTAAATGGTATACTTTATACCATTTGACGACTTCCGGATGTAATCGGTAATGCAACTGGCTCGCGACGAAGGAAGTAATGGGTTCAAATAGGGAGCGATATATATATATATATATATAACTGGTATATAGATTTATTTCATTATAATTTAGAATAATATATAAAATGCTTCACGGCGTTGCTGCTCGTCGACCTAGTTGCTCCTTCTGCGCGCCGTAGTCGCTCTATCGCTCATGCCCGTGAGGAAGTCCTGCCCGCCCCCTGGCACGAAGGTCCGGGTCCATCCAGTCTCTCATAGTTTCGAGCACTGAGGTCGCGTTACCTCTTTGGATCTCCAGGGACAGTCGCTGGGAGAAGAAGGCGTGCGCCCTCTTGTCCATTGTCGCCTGCCGTAATGCGTCGCCAACCCGAGAGATCAATGTTACCGTGAGGGGCCCAGGGCCACCCATCGTCTCGAACGCGAATGGCGAAAAGTGGTGCGCCCGACTTAGGTCCGCATACTTTCTCATCTTTGAGGTCTCAGCTCGCGTAACGGCAGTCCCCGGGCGGGACGCGCCGGGACCGACAAGGGAGCAATATACAGTCTGATGTAGTCCTGAGCCTTTCTTTTTATAAACATTTGTCTTGTATGATTTTAGGTATAATCGGTACTGCGAGTGGTAGTAATAAAAAGTAGCTTTGTTCTCCGAGAGGGTGGATGACTAACACCTCTGACTCAGCTGGTCGCATCGATATTTCATTTTTATCTAATTCACTATTCTACCAAACATCCCTCCTTGACCGATAGAGTGGTTTCTATGTTTTAGCTGAAAAGCTTTACTTATAGTGGTTAAAAAACGTGTCCTGAAATGACTTTACCTTTTCATATAGATTAAGTCTGTTGCTAAGAAGGCTATAGGTTTACTTAAAAAGCGATTTGCGGCGAATTCATTTCACTGCCAAACATTCTCTGCCTATATTTGGGCAGGGGCAAATTATCTGTTGAATCAACGTCGATCGACATGAAATTATCTTTTTGAATATTTCGATTCGCCCCGGCAAACGACGAAAGTCGTAACATTGGTAGCAGTCTGTCTGGTTAAGTCTGACTTATTCTGACAAATAAAACGAGTTCCAATGTAAACATTCAAGTTAGTCACATTTGCTGGAGTCATCCCTTCGGATTGTATCATTGAGAATTACTAGCCCCAATCGGTAGCTGCTGTTCAAATAGGACTTAAGACTCTAGATGACAATATTGCCGTTTGTGCACGATTTGTAGTGATATCATGATAAATGCTGGTTCCTACTCGTTAACTATTTGCAATGCTGTCTTGGCTGGTCCGCAATCCAAGAATAATATGTTCCTATAATCACAAACAGGCTTTTTGCGTCAATCCGTACAGTAAGTACCACTCAAGCGCGATATATATATATATATATATATATATATATATATATATAAATGGTATTTTCAATTTAGATTTGTTAACCAGTCAGTTGCTAGTTTTGGTATTCGGCTTTCATGTTGATCGTGAGAAAAAAGCATACAATCACATATGTTTAAACTGATTACAACTCTAACCGTCAAGACAACGGAACGACATATTAGCTCCCGGAATCCTTGAAAACTGTAGAGAGTGGCGAGATGCCGGCATGGACGGAAAGATTTCATCCTTGAAAACCCGCAAACTCCACGTACAAGTATTGTGAGGATTCTCTGCGAGGTACGAGCACCTCTTCCACTAACCAGTCTTGAACGGCCCACTCAAAACCCGTACTGTTTTTTTCGAGAGCACCCGGTATTCAGTCAGATAACAAACGCCGGATGAAAGGGCTGAACACCAGTTTATATGTAAAATGTTTCTTACTAATTTTCGTTTACGACATCTCCTCGATAGGACAGCCCCTTCGATTCAGTAAGAGAATCGTGCTGACCTCATCATTCATGTAGATGGCTTCGATCTGATCGTGCTGCAAAATGGTTTCTGCACACGTTTAGAAGCGATGTGCAGAACCTATGGGCTAGATTCACTACGTAAATAAATAAGCGAAAATCATATTTTGGCGCCAGTATTTATTTTTTTTCGACATGTCACGTTATATAGGGTATTGTGTCTTACCGCACACACACTGAAGAGAAGCTCTTCGCTGCCAGACTGAATTCGTACTCGTATCTTCTTAGCGATAGCAGGTACAGGTTAGCTTGAACGATCCGGAGCAGTAGCCGCCCCTACGACCCGGGATCGAGCGGCAGTGCATGTGGCAGGCATGCTGGTTGAACGGACACCCGAAGGTGTAGACTAAAAAGTTTACCATCACCACCACCGTCACCATGATATTACCGAGAGCCTTCACGTATGCAATGAATCAGCTTTTCTACGCTGTATTTATTATCCGTGTTAAAAATGTGGATTCACCATCTTTAGTAAGGCAAAGATTAAACGGAATCGCTTTCAATGTCCATGGACATGACATACAGCGTTTTTTGCGTAATTTGTATCAAATTGTTGAAGCAAGGTTGCAGCACGTATATATATATATATATATATATATATATCGAACATTCTCGGCAATACTAGTACATATATATATAAATATATATATATATATATATATATATATATATATATATATATATATATATATCAAACATTCTAAGTGCATATATATATATAGAGAAGTACAAAGAAGTGAAAGAAAATGTCTGACCTTCGCCGTCGTTGTCCACCATGTTTTCTTCGGTCGGAGCCGCATCAGAAAAGGTGGCTACGGCAGCGACCACGAGCAGCGCAATAATCAGAGCCGACTTTATGTTGTCGATGTTCACTCGCTGGAATGAAATCTTGGTCCATACAAAATGCTTATATAGCAATCGAACAGCTCATCTACGGCCGTTACTGCACCAAGATATCTAGTTGAAGAGAGTCCCGCCGGAGCTTTAAAAGGATTATGCGGATTAGATACGTTACTTAAGGTTCCAAACTAGAACTGAAAACATGTTTATGGAGGTGTTTGTAATTCTAGACGATCTTGCCTATCCGCCCTATACGGACTTGGAATCGTCGTGAAGCATATCTTCAATGAACCGACAGACCTTGTGGCAGCATGGCCGCTAACTCTCAGCGGTATGGTTTATCATCTATTCTCAATGAGCATCGCTCAAAGAAAATTCGTTCGACAACGGACATAGAACTGGTTACACTCCGCTGGCTGACAGCCACGACTAGCGCACTAGATCCCTAGACCCTGCCTCCGCTTACGCCATATGTCATTATTACTCTTGTTGCCGCTGCTGTGCTTTCTATATTCATTTGATTGCGGCTTTTCTTTAGTTTAAGCGGTAAATTTGATTGTTTACCATAACAATGATTTGGTACTTTCACGTCGTCCTGTAGTTTAAAGAGAAGATATCCACAGGCAAAGCACACGCGTGATACTTACGGTAATATTATGGCTATGTGTGGACGGTAGATGTGAGCCTGGCCTAATCGAGGTTTTTTGGATTTAACTGATTTTTCATCGGGTTGATAAAAACATCTTCTCTATTGTGATGAAATCTATGTGCGGCAAACAAAATTGTTACATGTCTACTTGTTCTCTCGTGCTGCTTGCTAGGCTGCATCATTCATATCGGCTCAACTCTGCAAAATGTGAGAAATATGTGTTGTGTTCGTTGGACAGTTTGCGGCACCAACTAACGATAGGGTCATCAATCGTGTCCTCTTCTTCACCTTGGTCATGCTAGAGCAGAGGCGAAGCTATCTCTTCCTATATGGAAGACTACTTAAAGACTACTTATCTGACAAGCAGCACTGTACGAAGTATAAAGTGTGTTTGCGGTAACCTGCACTCCCTAATCACGGCGTACCTTATGGTTCCGTTCTAGGTCCAACACTATTTAATATGTACATTAACTATCTACACGTATCTTGCTTAGTTCGCGGATAATATGTATAATACATGCCTTGAAATATACCAAAAACTAGCTAACAGGAAAGGTAACAAGTGACATAGGATGCATTTTTGGTTACGATTCAACAACGTGTGACTTACTGAATCAGTAAATTACTATATAAGCAATATCAATCCACCAAACACGATTCTAAATGCCGTGATATGAAATGTATTCGATTCACACTCTGGCCGCTGAAAGCGAACTCAATCCGTTCGGCTACCTTCGTGCCTCCGCGTATCACGGTAGACAGCAGTACAGTTTGCAGTATCTTCTAAGCATGACCACTAAAAGCTAAATGACCACAGCATCTTACAAATTACAAATTCTCTTTCCACTGAACAACTTTAGGAAGCACACTTTGTGCACTTAACCGAGCCTTAGGCGTGGCCCGGAAAAGAAGCTCACGTGTTGCTGATCAAAGCCTGGAACTTCCTGACGCTGTCGTATACGCAGTTCCGCCGTTGCGTGCTCGATATTCAAATTAACCGACACTCTTTGCTACGTCTTTACGGACGACGCTTGGAGCCGTTTTGCAGCGACGCGTGACTCCGTGCATAACATGGTTACGTATGGTTACGTCATCATCAAAAGAGAGAGATACTTACACTCCCGCCGCCCGCGTGGTTACGCACGGACATACGGGAGTGCCCGCCAGCCCGAATAGACAGGCCAGCGGATCCCCCACCTTTCCCCCTACCGGGGTTCCGAATGGAGGTACCACACTACTCCGCCCTACCGATTAGACGCGATCACCCCGCGATTCCGCGTTACACCCCAGAATATACAATACCCCCCCCCCATAAGGGAGGCTCGACCACTCCAAGGCAGGGGGGCCCCACCGCTGCGAAGGGCAGCAGCGGAGCCACGTGGTTCTCTCGAGAGGCGGTCTGCGTTCATGTGGCTATCTCGCCCTCCTTGTGCCTATTAAGCCAAGGCGGCAGGCGTCCCAGACGGTACTCCCAGGCTGCTAAAGCCCGGGGCATTAACCGTCTGGCCCGGGGTCCATGTGCAGCACATTTCCCCCGTATATCATAGTAGCCTTAACAGCCCTCGAATGGGCCACGGCAAAATGACAATATGTATTTGTTGCCACTTAACCGATATTGTATGCCTTGCCTCCCGCGTCAACAAAAGTGACCTCGGGAATGTTACTATTGGGAGCTTGTACCGTCTAACCAACTTTCAAGTGGGCGCGTGAAGGTGCCCGCAGCGCGCGGAAGTCGCCGAAAGAGAGTCGTAGTTACTCCCGCGTCATAAAATATGGCTACGTCAGATATATATATATATATTTTTTTTTTATGGGACCGTCTTCCCCGGACGGCAAATTTATTTAAGTTCAATAACTCTTCATTAAGCTTGAAATTTCCAATATTACATAAATTTAAACAATTATAACTATTGCAGAAAAGGTTATCGCCCGTGTCTGCCCGTATACATATATATAAATATATATATATATATATATATATATATATATATATATATATATATATATATATATATATATATATATATATATATATACATATATATAAGCGGGCGTATAGCCTCTTTAGCACAATTGCCAATGCCGTGGAGTCGATACTTAAAGACGCAATCGAGGAAGGGCAAGTCTCGCTCTCAGAGGACTAGTACGGGTTTCCCAAGCGGAGGTCAACGCTCGAAACCATCAGCAAGATACTTGCTAAGGCCGAAAAGAAAAGACAGAAAGCCCCGGAGCTCGTAATATCTACCACCTGATTTTGCCAGGCGTAAAGAATGCGTTTCACAGTGTAAACTCGGGAGGACTAATCCTAAATACCGTAGGAAAATGGAGTAATAGCGTACTTTCTGCGCTTGATAGCCTTGGACCAGGCGTAGTGTGCGTTTTGACGGCAGAGAGTACACGATGACTGCAAGTGTGTAACAAAGTACCATGCTAGGCTGTGGCAGGCTAGGCTGTGGTTCGAAGCAGTGGTTTTCAATTGAATTGAACGAAGATCTTTAGCCGCCATTCCTGCACCGAAAGCTTTCGCTTCAACGGGGCAAGATAAATGCCGTTATGGGCTGAATATTATGATTGGGCCCCTCTGAAATAGGGTCAAATTTCTCTGGATAAATGATGTCCGGCACCCACACGAGTACTGAGAAAATCGAAATTTGAGGAATTAAAAAAATCCCTTACTAATGTGAATAGCTATCGTACACAAATAGGGACAATTATCAATACGCTGACAATTGTCAACATTTGGCGCACATTGTACATATAATGCTCGTATGCACATAATTAATCGTTTTACTTAGCGATCGATAACTGTACCACCCTATGTTCTAGCTTGGGGTCAACATTCAGAGCCCCCATTCGACAGATTGTTATACTTATGGAAAGACATAAACAGATTACGATCCAAAACAAGAATTTGCCAAAACGTTTGGAAAACTTTATCCCACCCATAAATACAAAATGCGTTTTGTTGCTATTTATGTTAGTGTCTATGTCTACAGGCTGCTCATCGTAAAACCTAGAGGCAACTTTAGTTTTATTATACAAAGAGAAGAAGGAGACACGATATTACAGTTTTTTTTTCCGAAAGTAGTTGCGAACTGACATTGCTCTACGTTTATTTAGAAGCATAAACCAAATAGACAACTTTGATTAAAACTCAGTGGATGTCCTCCAAAGACAACTTTTTTTTCCCGTGAGATGTTTTGGAGAGACCGGAATAAGTGATAACCGGAAGGTGCCATTTCCGGAGAGTACGGTGGGTCCTTAATAAATTCCCCGATATTTTTTAAGACCAGTGTTACTTTTGGTCGTTTGATAGAGCTGTTCACCTAATTGTCGTGGAAGAAAGAAGGGAAGCTGCGCCAGGCACAAAGAAGCAGGGCGCTGCAAGACTGCCCGCTGGCTTGTCCGTATATTTCCAAGTACGCAAGGATAAGCCTGGATGACTTGGGCGTGGCTATGCCCAACTGGGTCATTGGCAAATCGAAAGCAAATGGAGAATCAAGAATCGGCTTTAACGAGTGAGTATTGTTAAAGACTTCTGTCTGCTAGCTAAATCTTCTTATAATCGATCATATCATCAAGGCCTTATTTATCCGAAAAGTTATCATCTAAATAAAAAATCAACATCAACAAGAAAATGCCTCAATTGTATATACCTAATGTTTAAACACGTTTAAACGCGAGCATTTATATACAAACAAAATTTTAATTTCTCCGCAACCAAGGATCTGATTGCCATAAATTGACCCTTTATTTTACGGTACCAATATGATCGTCATGAACTGCGCATTTTATGAATAGTTCTAGATGCGGTGATAGGTTGTAAAATTATGGTTTGTTGTTAAGCGTGAAAGCTAATAATAGAACTACAATTATTTGCATCAGCGAGTTCTACAATCACCTCTAACGCGCTTTACACACACACACATATATATATATATATATATATATATATATCTATATATATATATATATATATATTGAAATTTATTTTCCGTATATTACATTATGTATGTGAAACATATCATGGAAGATTAGCTAGGCCAATGCGCCTAGCGGGTGTGTATTGTGACTATCACGTGTCGTTTAGACCAGGCCGGTACCATTTCAGAAGTGCTATCACCGGTTGTCAGATTTAACAAAGTGTCTTTGCGGATCAGCTGCCTAGTCCGAACACCAGGAGCACCCAAGGTTTCAAACGCGAGAGGGTAGAATTCATAGGGATACCCAATTGATAAGTATTTTCTTAGCTTGCTGGTCTCCGCAAGGTGGGCTGCATAACCGCTTTGGATGCGCCGCCACTGACTGTAGAAGGTGCAAGAGAGTCGGTAATGGTTGCATCCTAAACCAGCATTTCTTTACTCAAATGGTTAAGTGTCATCCTGACTGGACGCCTGCCGCCCTTCGCACAGAGGCCCGGGGATTCAATGATGCACGGACAACCGCATGACCTAAGATCTTTGCTGAAGGCCTCAGTAAATGCGGCATGTCTAAGGCCTCGTACCTCAGCGTGCAAAAAGGCACTCCAGTCACTTTGGGATAGTACGTTGTCAGGCCTGCCTCCGCACCGAGCCTCAAAAGACTCCTAAAGCTGGGCTAAGCGGCTTCTAAACTGGCCGACTCCTGTTGTATCTTAGTAGGGGATTGTCCCGTTTTCTGCGCTTAGCATAGTTCAAATTCAGGACCCCGAGGCTCGCTTTAGAGAAGGCAGTAATGCCTGTTGCCTTTAATCGCCAGCGCTTGATAGCTGCTGTAAGCCCTTCGGGACAAAGACCTTGACGGTCACCTTGCAGCCGGGCAGGAGGTCTCGAAGTAACTGTATATCAGGCGAAGCCTCATGGATAAAGTCCAGGAGGCAAACCTCGCATTTGGCAGGATTTAACTCTAATTCAGATGTTACACTGAAGCTGAGGACCCGTCGAGTGCCCTCGAGTACTGTATGCGCGTTTCCTCCTAATAGGCCATCGTCAAGGTATCAGAGGTTTAGCGGAATCTTGGAGGAATTTACCAGATTCTTGATACCCAGGCAAAACAAAAGTGGTGCTAAGGGATTCCCCTGCTGCAGTCCGGTGGCGGATTTAATCACATGCTCAAGCTGGACCGGCAAGGATGCCGATATTCCAGCTTGCCGTGATGTAAAAGATGAGGGGCGTGATATGCAATAAACTTCATCAGGTGATTGCGTCTCATACTGTAAAAAGCATTTCTAAAATCGAGCTTCACAAGAACCCCTAAAGGTTCGCGCGAATCGAGGAAGGCACGGATTGCGTGAATAGCTACCTCGGTCCCACTCGGTGTCGTAAATCCCAACTGATATGCACTAGTTGCAGGAGAAATAACGGCTTTGTTGTGGTTATATCTGATCTTTGCGGCGAGCCTACGTAGCGTAGACGAATACTCAATTGGACGTACGAAGCCGCCCTTTTCATAAGGGCAAATAGTCTTGCTCCAAATATCAACGGTTGGTGACAAGAAGGGGGTTTGCTTCAAAGAAGAATGTCGACAACTATTGCCAATGCGGAGGGTTTGGCCCTGTTGCGGAACTCTTGAAGAAGATCCTAATAGCAACCTGAATATCTTCCTTTGACGTGACATAGGGCATAGGGGATCTGGTCAGTGTCGGCCATTCTAGGTCCTCGGGAGCTAATGGGTGTTGCTCTCGCAGAGCCTCTATACGGCGTTATCGTATCTGCGGACAGAATAAATCTGGCGGCGCCAGAACCATCCTTCTCGAAGAGTTTAATAATGGACTGGCGCACGGTATCATTCCTAAATGGTTTGGGAGTCGAGACGCGAGAATGAGAAGTGGCAATCCCGTCTGACAGGCGCATATATTGGGAGAAATCTTAAAGGTTGTTGCGTATACTAACTGAGAGAGATTAAGCGTCGTTGTGGGTGTGGGGAGACGAAGGACCACGGGGAAAAAAGAAAAAGACCATGCCATGCTTTAACGTCGTTATCAGATGGAAATGCTAAGAGTACACGCGTGAGAGCCTCAACCACGTGTCTTTTAACTGACGTTGGTACGATTTGATCAGCCCGATTCGCCCCATAACAGCTTAAATATCCTTTAAATTTTGCGCCAGTTTTTGGCGTCGGCGCTGACTGAGCCGGTTACCCGAACGGTGAGTGTCTTTATTACCACAACGTGGATACTACATTGATAGGGGCGGATGTCGTCAGTAATGAGGAGGAAGCGTCAGCGGCGGTCAGGTGTTTAGCTGATATATGTCTTGTTAGGCCACTCGGCGTGTATCGACCGTCGCATAGTGTACATTTAATAGTAGATGGAGTAGCTCGTGATGCTTCTTCGCTTTGAGCTGTGCGATCATAATCATTCATGATTGTACGATTCGTCGTAGATTGTCCACTAACGGCAGCAGCTGTAACAGCGGTTCCAAAAGCATTAATGAGGCTTTTTATTGTGCCGATATCTCTGTGTTTAGGCCTGTAAGAATATGAGACAGTCTGAGGGATGTGCTTCACGTGTGCGCTTGACGGGCGTTTTGATTCGGCGTTGCCTCACAACGGGCGACCTGCGGCGGAACCGCCCTATTGATCTTCCGCTTTTTCTGGTGGGAATTGCGGCCGTCGGGTGCAGCACCATCACCTGTTGCAGTGTGCGGGCTTCGAGTATAATTTGGTTTCTTTTCCGAAGGTAAACCAAGCCAATATATATATATATATATATATTCAGCAAGGCATTTTCCAGCTGACCAAAGTTTGCCGCCAAGAGATGTGTCCACGCCCTATTAAGGCTGTAACTCGGCATTGACAAAACTTTCAGCTCAAAAAGTCACACATCAACACGCAGTGACACTTTCCAAATATCCCTTAGCTCCAAGTGTATGAAGGAGATTGCCGCTCGACACCTGACACTGAAACGTCGTGACCATATAATAGACCATGAAGCCTAAGTATGGGAAGACGACGAAACTTTATTGTCTGTAGTATCAAAAATACTATACGGGGAAAAGGATTTGATTTGTGCTTTTTTTCACATGTGACCTTTCGGTGAGGCCAGTGGCAAGTATAACTCCGATACATTTTGCCTGCTTCTTGATTAGAGTCGGGTGGCCTGCAAGCTCCAATTATATCCCGTAGGTCCTCCTTTGTCTGGTCAAGTAAAGAGCTTTCGTCTTCTGAGGGGCCAGCTAAAGGTGGTATTCCTTCATCTAGGCATAAATGTGTAGGGGCGAGAGGTTTGCCGAGGTTTCCAAAGTTGTATCCCGTCAGGCGGTGATTACAAACGCGAGGTGATTTGCGTAGCTGATGGTCAACTCCATCGGACATGCCTCCGACCCTCAGGACTCTGTCGTCGGCTTGCAAAAAATAGGGCCGAGCTCCCGTGAGAGGAGACCGAACTCGGTGCTCTCCCTCGGTACCCCTAGGTGTATGTGCAGCCCACGTGCCGCGGGGTGCAGTGCACGTACAGCAAACAAGCAATGCACAACAGGGCATGTGAGGATGACGTGCGGACAGTAGATGTTCACTTGACGTGCTGGTTGATACGTGCAGGCGACATCTGCCCACGTACGGAGTTTGATTGTGATCGGTACGTTCTACCCGGTCTCGCTGCTCAGCGGAAAGTGCGGCGGACCCCTAGACTCCTAGTAGCCTTATATACTTAGTGCTGCGAGCACTTGTGCCCGGCAGTTGCAAGGGTTGGGAGTGGACTACAGGCTTGCGGTTTTGACCCCTGAGTCAGAGTTGTGGATTGGTCTTACTCTCTCTAACCCTTTTTCAGGGATCAGGGACATGGCGGACATGGGCTTACCTGTTGAGGTACCGAGACATGAGGATGTATCCAGCATGAAGAAGAAAGGCGACGCGGACTCCAACTCTGTAGACCCTGCGCCTACTAGAAAACGGTTTGCTGAGGACCCCTTTAATTCCACGGGTCCCACGATCCCAAACGAGGGCGCATGAGGGACCCGGCCGGGTTTCTTATGAAATGTGACGCCCTTAAGAAACATATCGCAAGTGCTGGGAGTACCCCCCTACCGGCAAGAGCAACAGCTGGTGAGAAGACACCCTCACCAGGATGATGTCCTGCCAGTCTGACTGGAGTGTGGGACTCGAGAACTTAGATTCTCTGATGCGGGGAAAGAGAACCTGGAGTATGTCCGACGAGCGCGGCTTAATCGTGCGGTCCCACCTCCCCCTGGTCCATCAGACGGCAACCCAGGACACGGTTAAGTACGAGAGTACCTCTTGGCCTTGATGCACTGCTAGACAATTCCGAACCGGGGGAGGCTGGAGGAGATGGTTTTTAGTAGCAGCTTCTGCCTAAAACCTAATACACGCGTCCTTGGCTAGGCTAAACTGTCGGTCAAGGACCCTCTGCATCACTGAAAGTCAGTGCCTAGGTCCGTTATCCCAACCACCAGGGTGCGAGTGGGGTGCTGGCAGGGGCTTTCAGATTTTTCTATTATCTCTCAAGCGCCAGTGATCTGCAGCACTGCATGTGCCTACCGGGCTCTCCCATATCGTTGATATATAGGGAAATTGGTCGCTTAAGGCAGCTATTTTTACCTTGTTCTTTTCTAAGTCATTCGTTAGCAGGAACGCCCTGAGCTCCAGGGAGCCCGTGATAGGCGCGGAAACCGGCAGCCCATGGCGCAGTGCCTCCGAAGGCCACTTCCTCTCCCAGAACACGGGTTCGCCTCTAGGGCCTTAACAAAGGTTTTCCGCCCTGTCTGGGGTGTAACTTCATCCTGGAGGCACCGCTCGCACGCCTCGCTTGGCTCGGCGGCCAAACGGCTAAGCTCTGCTCTTAGGTTGTCGCATTGGGGTTCATATGAGTGTATTGTCAAAGTGTACATGAGCCGTCACCTACCTGGTTAGAGCCAGTCCAAAGATACAACTCCACTTTGCGTACGTTACTTCACCGTTAACGTCTGCGCCGCACGCGCCACACTGCACATCCACACTACACATCCGCAATGTGCACGTCACCTGTCCGAATAGGGAAGGAAAAGAGCGACCCGGTCGCCTTTTTTCTGCCTCTCTCACGGTGCAGCCCTCTGGTGGCAGCCGAAGGTGCTACATTTCGGCAGTATATGCTCGACCGCTGACAGGGATGAACGCGCAAAAGTGTACCAACCCACGCCACATCCTCCAGTCACACGTCACTAGCGCAATCCCCAAAACACCAACCTCACAGTTCAATGCGGAGCGAAAGGTAACACGTCCGTTCACCACGACGGTCATTATGAGACTCGCTTGGGTCGACTCTGGAAACCCGCGTCCTTGGAGCGTAATCTTTGCCTGTTTGCATTCTTGCAGAAGACCCATTTTTATTCGAAGCTTACCAAACGATATAATACCAATTAGAGCTTGGCGGTAGCAATTGAGGAGAAAAGTGCGGGCGCGCATGGGATTCCATTTTTTGTACGCTCTGATAATCACATTTTAAACGTTTTTATTGATCTTCTTCCCCTCGTGACGAGGCGCGAGTGGACAAGCAATCATGGAAGCACTTTTTGGGATATCTCAAGCAACTCAGGGTAACTTAGATGTTTTGGATTCGCCCACGACTGACAGGTATGCACCCGCAGATGGCTCTATGCCTCTGGAGACACAGTCTTGGTTCACCAAGATTTGTCAACATGCCATGACCAATGAGAGGCTGCTTCGAGGATAAAGTCGACTGGTAGCGCTCCTCACAGACCCGTGTGTAGCTAGTTACTGACATTTCCCTGTAACCACCCCAAAATTTAATCAATAATAAAAAAAAAATATATATATATATATATATATATATATGTTTTTCTTTATTCTTGGCTCCCTTTTCCGCTCCATTTAACATTCTCGGCAGCACGATGTATACTCTAAGAATGCAACTTATCTAAGGTCAACAGTCTCTTACAGCCACTGAACAACCTGAAGAGGAACACTTTGTACGCTTAGCTGACTCATAGACGCAGCCCGGCACCACCATTTGCTGACTGTAGCCTGCGGAGTCCTGGGGCTTCTTGATGCTGTCACATCCGCAGTTCCCGCCGTTGTCTCCTATGATCTCCTTGCCAACTTTTTACAACCTAAATTTACCGATTCTGTTTGCCACGTCCTTACCGACGACGTTTGCAGCCGCTTCGCAGCAATGCGTGAAATGACTGTTGTTAGTTGCGTCTATCGGCGGTCACGGCGATGTCAAATAAGCCGGACTTTACGAGGTCTCGTGACTGAGTTCTAAAGCTCGGCTTGAGAGTTGGCCATTTCTACACGGTTCACTGGCGTTTCAAACGACCGATCGGGCAGGCCTCGTGTCCTGATCACACAACAATTTTGGAAGGCGGGCAACTAATTCGTCACCGAACTAATTCACCTAGAGACCTCGCATCTAGCGTATTCGTATACCAAAAGCTTTTGCTTGACATTCTTAAAACGGGACAAGCCGCCAGAAGCCTTTATTGGGCGAAGATTCTAACTGGGTTCATCCGAATAATAATAATAATAATAATAATAATAATGTGCGGCACACACGAGAGTACTGAAAATAATTGAATTTAACGATTTGAATCGAAAATCCTATTTCTAGCGTGAATAGGAATCGTATACGAATTTTGGCCATTATGAATGTGCTGTGTGCGACTGTTCATTAATGAATTCGCACGTCCGAGGCCATGAACGTATGCGGAACCTTGAATAAAAAAAAATTCTTTTAGGAGATAATTGCTTGTCATAAGTAATACTTAGTATGCCCTGTACTTATAATGCTCGCATGTACCTAATTAATCGTTTTACTTACTCATCGATTATTGTAACACATACTATATTCTAGCTTGGGGTCAACATTTACGGTCCTCACTCGACAGTTTGCTTTACTCATACAGATACATGAAGATAATAATCTAGACCGATTCCTTACAGGACTATGCTAAAGCGTTGGGGAGTGAAGCTAAATGAATAAATAATTCAATGTATTGTTAGTTATGATGGTGTCTTTGATTATAGCGAATTTATTATAAAACTTAAATACATATTCCGTTAGATCATACAACGAGGAGAAAGAGACACAATGATACAGTTTGTCTCAAAGTAGTCGGGAATAGCCAGGGCTTACTTTCTATTCAGAGGCATGAACAAAACACACAACTTATTACTAAACACAAGAATTCAATGTATTGTTAGTTATGATGGTGTCTTTGATTGTAGAGAATTTATTACAAAACCTAAATACATATTCCGTTAGATCAAACAACGAGGAGAAAGAGATACAATATTACAATTTGTATCCGAATTGTACCAAAGTCAATTAGGAGGCAAGTGGCCGAGACCCTTACCCGTGTACTCTCAGCAGTCTCATCTGAAAACGACGTTGAAGCATGGTACGGTCTTTTTTCCTTTGCCCCCGTAGAGCTTCGTCTCCCCCGCGCACGCAACGATGCGTTATCTCTTTCAGTCATCATCCGCAACAATCTCCGCGACTTCTCTCAGAATATGCGCCTGTCAGACGTGATTGCCACTTCGCATCCTCGCGCCTCTACTTCTAAACCATTCAAAAATGACACCGTGCGCCAGTCCATTATTAAACTCTCCGAAGGTGATGTTTCTGGTGCCGCCAGACTTATTGTATCCACCGATACTTTAACGCGGGGCATCGACCGTATAGAGGGCTTGCGAGAGCAACACCCATTAGCTCCCGGGGACTTAGAATGGCCGACACTGACCAGATCCCCTCTGCCCTTCGTCACATCAAAGGAAGATATCCAGGCGGCGATTAAGAGCTTCTCCAAAAGCTCTGCCGCAGGGTTAGACTTTATGAGACCCCGGTTGTTAATGGACCTTCTTTCCCCGTCTCTCGAAGGCGTCGCCGCCAGCCTACTCTCCGCGTTGGCAAAGGTTGTAGACATCCTTCCTTGGGGCACCCCTCCTCCTTGCCTCCAGCCCTTGATATTTGGCGCAAGACTATTTGCCCTTCAGAAAAAGGACGGTTCGGTACGTCCTATTGCGTGTTCGTCTGCGCTACGCAGGCTTGCCGCGACGATCGATTGCAACCACGACAAAGACGCCATTTCTCACGCAACCGGTGCACACCAATTGGGATTCGCGACGTCAGCCGGAACCGAAGTAGCCATTCACGCAGCCCGCGCCTTTCTCGACTCGCGCGTACCTCCAGGGGTCTTTGTAAAGCTCGATTTTAAAAACGCTTTTAACTGTATACGACGCGATCACTTGATAAAGGCCGTCGCATCCCACGCCCCTCATCTATTAAACTACGTCGAACTGGCATATCGGCACCCTTCCCATCTTGTCCTGCCTGAACATGTGATTTCGTCCGCCACTGGACTGCAGCAGGGGGACCCTTTAGTACTACCTCTGTTTTGTCTGGGTATCAAGGATCTGGTGGATTCCTTCAGGAGCCCGCTGAACCTCTGGTATCTTGACGATGGTTTTTTAGGAGGAAACGTTTGCACAGTAGTCGAAGATATTCAACGGGTCCTGGATTTCAGTGTTACATCCGGGCTGGAGTTAAATCCGGCCAAATGCGAGATATGCCTCTTTGGCCCTACCCTAGAAGCCCCCGAAAAATAGTCACTCCGAAACCTCCTGCCTGGCTGCAAGCTAACCGTCAAGGACGATCTGGAGCTACTGGGTGTGCCAATTTGCCCCGAGGGGCTCCCAGCAGCAATCGAGCGTTGGAGATTAAAACTGGAAAATGCCGCCGCTCGCCTTCCTCTTCTGGGAGCTCATCGGGGACCTTTCTTACTCAGGTCCTCCTTTTCGTCCTCAAGACTAATCCACCTCCTTCGAGGGGCCGATTTATCTAATCGAACCGACGAGTTGCAAAGGCTCAACGACTTGACACTGTCCACCCTGGAGTCCTTGCTGAATACATCTCTACCGCCTAACGCGCGAGAACAGGCATTGCTACCCGTTTCAAAAGGGGGCCTCGGGGTACCTAATTTACTGACCCTGGCCGGGCCTGCTATAGTCTCGTCGATGCTAAGCGCGCAAAACAGGGCAACCCCTCTTTTAGATTCAGCGGGAGTCGATCAGTTTAGAAACCGCTTAGCCCATCTTCAAAAGAACCTTGAGGCGCGCTGTGGGGGTAGGCCTGAAAACGTACTGTCCCAGCGTGACTGGAGTTCCCCTCTGCACGACGAGGTACAACGACGTCTTTTTAACGAAGCTGCCGACGACACAGCCAAAGCTCGCTTAAACGCCGTATCCGCCAAGGATTCAGGGGCCTGGATACACGCGCTTCCCAGTGCCCTCATAGGTACCCTTCTTGATGACGAGTAGATTCGCATAGCAGTAGGCTTACGACTAGGGGCAGACATAGTTAGGGGTGGGTGCCAATGTGGTCACCCCGTCGATAAACTAGGACATCACGGACTAACGTGCATTATTAGTGCAGGACGACGCTCGAGACATGCCGCTATTAATGAGACCTTTAGCAGAGCCCTTAGGTCGTGCGGTCGTCCGTGCATTCTTGAACCCCCAGGTCTCTGCGCGGAGGACGGCAAACGTCCAGATGGTATGACACTCACACCATTCGAGCGAGGCAAAATGCTAGTTTGGGATGCGACCGTTACCGACTCCTTAGCTCCTTCTATGGTCGGTGGCGGCGCATCCGAAGCTGATTATGCACCCCACCTTGCGGAGACTAACAAGTTGAGAAAATACTCATTAATCGGCTATCCCCATGAATTTTGCCCTCTCGCGTTTGAAACCCTGGGTGCCCCTCGCGTTCGGACCAAGCAGCTGATCCGCAAAGTTAGGACCTTGTTAAACCTGTCATCCGGTGATAACAGGTCATCGTCCTTTTTTAAACAACGCCTGGATCTTGACATACAACGTGGAAACGCTGCCTCCGTTCGGGGCACACTCCTGAAGTGGTCTCGCCCTGGCCTCATCGAAACGAACACGTGACACTCACAATGCGCATTGACTTAGCTAGTTGATGTGTGTAACATATACCTAATGTATTATACGGAAAATAAACTTTATATATATATATATATATATATACAGGTAGTTCAACAAGTTCTTAAAATGATCTTTTCAGAATTCGAATTTTTTCGCGCTCTTACCGCTATTGGAAACGGCAACTTTTCGATTGCTAGCAGCCAAAATATTATGGTGATTGGCCGTTGCGATTTCGTTTGATCGCTTTTCCCGTGCAACGTATCGGCGTGATTTTGAAAAATTGAGAAAAAAGAGTTTCGAGTGGTTATCAAGCGTTTTTATTTCAAAAGTTAGAATGCGACCCAAGTGAAAACTGAGTTAGACGAGGTGTATGGTGACTCTGCGCCATGTTTTGCCACTGTTTCTAATTAGATTAATGAGTTAAAAAGATGTCGCAGAAGCACCGAGGATGAACTACGTTCAGGACGCCTAAAAACGGCAACTAATGAGGAAAACGTGGAAAAAGTGCGGAAAATCGTTGCCGCAGATAAGCGAGTGAACATTAAGGAGATATCGGAGGCCTTGGGGATCAGTTTGGGTAGTGTGCATTTCATCCTGCACGAGAACTTGAAGATGAAAAAACTCTGAGCAAAATAAGTGCCGCATTTGCTCAACCAAGGCCAAAAAGACGCGCCTGTTTCCGCTTCATAGCGAAATTTGGCCAAGATGTCGAAAAATCCGTCGTATTTTTGGCGCAGATTCGTGACCCTCGATGAAAGCTGGGTCCATCACTACACTCCCGAGACCCAAGAAGCATCTCGCCAATGGTGTGCACCTGGTGAAGGACCTCCGAAGAGGGTGCGGACAACGGCATCGGCCGGAAAGATGATGGCTACGGTTTTTTGGGACCAACGTGAAATAATTCTGGTCGACTACCTTGAGAGCGGTTAAACGATCTCAGGAGAATATTATGCAAGACTGTTGGACTGCCTGAAGCAAGAACTTATCGTGAAACGGTCCGCTTTGCAGAATAAGATTGTCCTGTTTCACCAGGGCAATGCTCCTGCACACAAGTCGCGGCAAGCATCGGCAAAGCTGGCCCAACTGAGGTTCGAACTTATTGAACAACCTTCCTATTCTCCAGACCTGGCCCCCTCTGAATATTTCCTCTTCAGACATTTGAAGAATAGTCTCGGTGGAAAGCGTTTTTCCAGCAATGAAGAGGTTACAACTGCTGTCAATGCCTATTTTCAGTCTAAAGACGCGGAATTTTACTCAAGAGGTATAAATGCTCTAAAATATCGGTGGGAAAAGTGCATTTAGCTTCTCGGGGAGTATATCGAATAAGAAAAAATAAAAACGAGATTTGGAAAATTCTTGGTTTTCATTTTAAGAACTTGTTGAACTACCTGTATATATATATATATATATATATATATATATATATATATATATATATATATATATATATATATATATATATATCACAAATTTGTATCAAAGTAATCGGAAACTCACTTTCTATTCAGAGGCATAAACAAAACACACAACTTTGCAATCCGAACGACGGGCTTATACACTATTAAGAGCTAGATACGTTTGGATACCAAACACTAAATTTAGGAAGCTGTGTAAAATAGTACTCATACCCGTACGTTTGGATGAAGGACAATGAAGTTTAGAAAATGTGAAGACAATCTTAATTACCGGATCGTGTGTGTTGAATATGGTAGCTCAATGCACCCGTTTGAAGGACCGTTGTTTTGGAATTAATGGCAACACATATCATAGTGAGTCAGCATCGAAGGTGCAAAACTATGACGTACACGCTGCGGATTTTTTAATGCATTTTATGGAAATTTATGCAATTATTGTGCAAAGACATTTTAACAATGTCGGAGATGCAACTGGCTGGCAAGGAAGAAACTAATGGGTTTAAATAGATAATCTAGATTCTGACGAAATCCTGAATGTTTCTTTTTATAGAAATCCGTCTTGTAGAATTTAAGGTATAATCAGTACTGCAAGTAGTGTTAATAAAAAGTAGCTTTGTTCTCCGAGAGGGTGGATGACTAGCCTTTCTCCGAGAGGGTGGATGACTAGCCTCTGACTCAGCTGGTCGCATCGATATTTCATTTTTATCTAATTCACTATTCTACCAAACATCCCCCAACATTGTGGTTTCTATGTTTTAGCTGAAAAGCTTTACTTATAGTAATTAAAAAGAGTGTCTGAAATGACTTTAACGTTTGATACAGATTAAGTCTGTTACTAAGAAGGTTATAGGTTTTCTTGAAGAGAGATTTGCGGCGAATTGATTGCACTGCCAAACATTCTCAGCTTATAATTGGGCAGGGTCAAATTATCGCTATATTATAGTCACATTTGCTGGAGTCGCCATTTTAGATTGTAGCATTGAGAATTACTAGCACTAATTGGTAGCTGCCATTCAAAAAGGACTTATGCCTCTAGATGGCAATGTAGCCGTATGTGAACGATTTGTAGTGATATCATGACAAATGCTAGTTCCTACTCGGTAAGTATTTTCAGTGCTGACTTGGCTGGTGCGCTATGCAAGAGGAATATTGAGTATGGCGGGATCCTTGAGAACTGTAGAGAGTGGCAAGATGTCGGCATAGACGGAGAGATTCCTCCCTTGAAAATCCGCAAACTCCCCGTACAAGTATTGTGAGGATTATCTGTGTGGTGTTGTACCTCTTCCAATATCTCAATCTGAAACGACACACTTAACACCCGTACTGTTTGTTCGAGAACACCCGATCTTCAATCAGATTGCAACGCCGAATGAAACCAGTATGTATATGAAATGTTTCTTACTATTTCTCTTCTACGATATCCCCTCGATAAGACAGCCCCTTTCTTTAAGTAAGGGAATCATGGTGACCTTCGTTATCATGCAGATGGCTTCGATCTAAGCCTGCTGCAAAAACACGACGTGTAGAAGCGATGTGCAAAGCTAAGAGGCTAGACTCACTGCGTAAGTAAATAACCGTAAATCATATTTTGCGCCAGTATTTATTTTTTGCTTTGATATGTCACGTCTACATATAGGAGGTTGTGTCTAACCGCACACACTGAACATGAGCTACTAACTGCCTGGCTGGATTCGTGCTTGCATCTACTTAGCGGTAGCAGGTACAGGTTAGCTTGAACGATCCGGAGCAGAAGCCGCCCCTACGACCCGGAAGTAAGCGGCAGTGCACGTGGCAAACACGCTGGCTGAACGGACACCCGAAGCCGTAGACTAAAAAGTTCACACCATCAACATCACCGTCACCATGATATTACCGAGAGCCTTCACGTATGAAATTAGCTTTTCTACACTGGATGTATTATGTGTCCGTGTTAGAAGCTAATGAAATGTCGGTATACCCTTTTCAGTAGGGCAAAAGATTAAACTGTATTGCTTCCAATGTCTATAGACATGACATGATACAGCGTCTCTTAGATTAGCCAGTTCACTCATATGCGTAATTCGTTTCAAATTGTTAAAGCAAGGTACTCGCAGCACGTGCATATATATATATATATATATATATATAGACAATACGTATATATATATATATATATATATATATATATATATATATATATAGACAATACGTATGTATATATATATATACATACGTATATACACAGAGCGAGAAAAAAAAGAAAGAGAGAGAGAAGAAGAACGTACAAAGACGTGAAACAAAATGACTGACCTTCGTTAGCGTTGTCCACCAGGTTCTCTTCGGTCGGAGCCGCATCGGAAAAGGTGGCTACGGCAGCGACCACGAGCAGCGCATTAATCAGAGCCGACTTCATGTTGTCTATGGTCGATGTTCACTCGCTGGAATGAAATCTTGATACACACGCAATGTTTATGTAGCAATCTAACAGCTCATCTGCGGTCGTTACTGCCCCAATATATCTAGTTAAGGAGAGTCGCGGCGGAGCATGAAGGGATCATGCGGATTAGATAAATTACTTAAGGCTTTATACTAGAATTCAAAACATGTTTATGGAGACTGTTTTCAATTCTAGGCGATTACCGGTATGATTTATCACTTACTCTCAATGAGGATCGCCGTGGGAGAAGCCCCAATCAACAACGGGCATAAAACTGGCGACACCCTGCTAGATGACAAGATGACCCCGCTAGGTCATATGCTATTATTACTCTTGTTGTCGCTGCTGTACTTTCTCTGTGCATTTGATTGCGGCTTTTCTATAGCTTAAACGGTAAATTTAATCGCTTTTCCTCACAGTGATTTGGTACTTTTACATTGCCCCGAAGCTAAAAGAAGAGACACCCACAGGTAAAGTAAACGCGTGATCCCTACGTAATATGATGAGGCTATGTGTGGATGGTAGATGTGAGCCTACCTGAATCGAGGTCTAATTCTTCTTGGATTTAACTGCATCATAAAGTCTTAGTGGTGGTACGAGTGCATTTGCAGATAGGCATTCTGCGTATCTTACTTTTAAATGTGACATGTGTGTTTATTGCTGGTAATAGTGCAAAGCGGGCACGTTGATGATTGCCAATTCTCCGTGTTTATGAAGCTAGGTACCATACTCTATACATAACTGTATACGAAATGCATTGGGGCTCGCTTATGTAAGCGTCCTTTGCCATATGACATTCACTCACGGTTCGGACTTCGTTTAATAAATCTCGTCTGTCAGCTCCACCTTTGTAACAAGCAACACCCTAGCACCGAGAAGCGGAGTCTCTACTATACCTTAGACCTATATATTTTTTCAAACTTTTCTGAGTTTGGAAATTGCCAATTCGTTGTTTATATATATATATATATATATATATATATATACATATATATACTCAGAGTGTGGGACGCACCGCTGACGATTGGACATTATTCCGCCGAGATCATACCCACTAAACGCACATCCCCCTATAAGCTTCACTTTCTGTCAGCCCGTCTCTCCTTTTAATAGTACTACGAGCCGACAGGAGGAGTGGTGAGTGTCCTTCGGTTCAGTTGGCCGAAGGCATCTCAGGATCGCTTTCGTCAGTATACCCTCACGCTTCTCCGGAGCAAGAGCCAACTCAGCTTCCTTCACCCATTATTCTACAACATTCAGGGCGTTATAAGCGTATAGTTTGATCTCTTACGTAGTCGAAGCACGTCGTCATACGCTATGTTATATAGGGCTACAAAAACGTTTTTTCGGTTTTGTCCGTAAAGAATCATTATAAAATCCGAAAAAAAAAATTGTAGACCCAACAGTAGCAGTGGCCCAAGGATGGAACCCTGTGGGACATGCGCCGTCATAGGCCACCAGGTATTATGGGGCCTTCCTCTTAACCAGTGAAGTAATAGCCTTCCATGGTGGGCTGTTAAAAGCGTTTGTCACATATAGCAACACAGCAGGGTATAGCTTGCGAGTGTTAGGCGTGGGCAACGTTTCTGGTTCTAGCTACCACTCTGTAGACAGCCGTTAGAACCGATCTGTTTTTGCGAAATCCGTATTGTGCAATGGACATCAGGCCCTTTTCTTCAGCGAAGACTTGGAGCCTCTCTGCTACAATGTCTTCCACACCCTTTGCTAACGAGCTAGCCAGGCAGAAAGGCCTATAACCGCCATGTCCTTTGGGCACAGGACTGCCTGTATATATATATATATATATATATATATATATACAGGCAGTCCTGTATATATGTGTTTTAAATTTTGTTGTCAGACCGAAACCACCAAAGTCTTCCGTTTGTTTTGCTTAGAAGCGTCAGGGATCAGCCACATACGCGCCAAAATTCGCCAATTGGTGGAGTCGTTTATTGTTCGAGTTTTATTTAAATATGTGAAAACCAGGTTTTTCCGGGGCCAAAACTGAATGAGCAACGAATCTGCATCACGTTCTGTATTAATCAAAATTTTTTCAGTTGTAAAACATGTTACAGACTGCTTATGGTGATCAAACAATGTCCCGAAACACTGTGTACGTGGTATCGTCGATTTCGTGACACTCGTGAAGAGACCAAAGATGATTTCCGTTCGGGAAGACCCTCAACGTCAATAACAGAAGAGAACGTCGAAAAAGTTCGTAACATCGTTCTCAAAAATCACCGATTTACTATCAGGGAGATGGTTGAGGAGATTGGAGATATTTTATGGATAAGTTGTGTCGGTCTTGATCGATATTTTAGTCGTCAGAAGAAGGCAGCGTCAAGTTTGTTTTAAAAATCTCGTATTTCCAGCATAGTAACGCCCTCCGGGAAATCTCCGAATTAAATCCTCAAGCGATAGCCGAGGTCCCTAGATCACTTCAGAGAGTGATTACAGGAGACGAGTTATAGGTATTTAGTTACGAAAATTCGAACTTTGAATTAGCGTTCTATTATTAACCAAGCTACTTTATTCCGACACGCGTTCTAACACGCACACCAACCACCCAGTGGTATTTAGAAGAATAAAGTCGATAGAAGTAATTGAGACAGAGCAAAATCAACATTACTACAAAGAAATTATAGTATTTTGCCACCCGGCGCCACGGTAAAAAATAAATTGACATTTTAAGACGATTGCAACATTGTATCTAATATATATATATATATATATATATATATATATATATATATATATATATATATATATATATATATTAAAATTTATTTTCCGTATATTACATTATGTATGTGAAACATATCATGGAAGATTAGCTAGGCCAATGCGCCTAGCGGGTGTGTATTGTAACTTTCACGTGTCGTTTATACCAGGCTGGTACCATTTCAGAAGTGTGCCCCGAACGGAGACCGCGTTTCCAAATTGTATGTCAAGATCCAGACGTTGCTTAAAAAGGACGACGATATGCTATCACCAGTTGACAGATTTAACAAAGTGTCTTTGCGGATCAGCTGCCTGGTCCGAACACCAGGAGCACCCAAGGTTTCAAACACGAGAGGGTAGAATTCATGGGGATACCCAATTAATAAGTATTTTCTCAGCTTGCTGGTCTCCGCAAGGTGGGCTGCATAACCGCTTTGGATGCGCCGCCACTGACCGTAGAAGGTGAAAGGGAGTCGGTTATGGCTGCATCCTAAACCAGCATTTCCTTACTCAAATGGTTAAGTGTCATCCTGACTGGACACCTGCCGCCCTTCGCACAGAGGCCCGGGGATTCAATGATGCACGGACAACCGCATGATCTAAGATCTTTGCTGAAGGCCTCAGTAAATGCGGCATGTCAAAGGCCTTGTATCTCAGCGTGCAAAGGGGCACTCCAGTCACGTTCGGATAATACGTTGTCAGGCCTGCCTCTGCACCGAACCTCAAAAGACTCCTAAAGCTAGGCTAAGCGGCTTCTAAACTGGCCGACTCCTGTTGTATCTAAATGGGGGATTGTCTCGTTCTCTGCGCTTAGCATAGTTCAAATTTAGGACCCCGAGGCTCGCTTTAGAGAAGGCAGTAATTCCTGTTGCCTTTAATCTCCAGCGCTCGATTGCTGCTATAAGCCCTTCGGGACAAAGACCTTGACGGTCACCTTGCAGCCGGGCAGGAGGTCTCGAAGTAACTATCATCATGTATATCAGGCGAAGCCTCATGGGTAAGGCCCAGGAGGCAAACCTCGGATTTGGCAGGATTTAACTCTAATTCAGATGTTACATTAAAGCTGAGGACCCGTCGAGTGTTCTCGAGTACTGTATGAGCGTTTCCTCCTAATAGGCCATCGTCAAGGTATCAGAGGTTTAGCGGGCTCTTGGAGGAATTTACCAGATTCTTGATACCAAGGCAAAACAAAAGTGGTGCCAAGGGATTCCCCTGCTGCAGTCCGGTGGCGGATGAAATCACATGCTCAAGCTGGACCAGGAAGGATGCCGATATTCCAAGCTTGCCGTGATGTAGAGATGATGAAGATGAGGGGCGTGGGATGCAGTGAACTTCATCGGGTGATTGCGTCTCATACTGTAAAAAGCATTTCTAAAATCAAGCTTCACAAGAACCCCTGAAGGTTCGCGCGAATCGAGGAAGGCACGGATTGCGTGAATAGCTACCTCGGTCCCACTCGGTGTCGTAATGTCGAGAAATAACGGCTTTGTTGTGGTTGCATCTGATCTTCGCGGCGAGCCTACGTAGCGTAGACGAATACTCAGTTGGACGTACGAAGCCGGTTGGTGACAAGAAGGGGGTTTGCTTCAAAGAAGAATGTCGGCAACTATTGCCAATGCGGAGGGTTTGGCCCTGTTGCGGAACTCTTGAAGAAGATCCTAATAGCAACCTGAATATCTTCCTTTGACGTGACATAGGGCATAGGGGATCTGGTCAGTGCCGGCCATTCTAGGTCCTCGGGAGCTAATGGGTGTTGCTCTCGCAGGGCCTCTATACGGCGTTATCGTATCTGCGGACAGAATAAATCTGGCGGCGCCAGAACCATCTTTCTCGAAGAGTTTAATAATGGACTGGCGCACGGTATTTTTCCTAAATGGTTTGGGAGTCGAGACGCAAGAATGAGAAGTGGCAATCCCGTCTGACAGGCGCATATATCGGGAGAAATTTTAAAGGTTGTTGCGTATACTAACTGAGAGAGATAAAGCGTCGTTGTGGGTGCGGGGAGACAAAGGACCACGGGGAAAAAGAGAAAAAGACCATGCCATGCTTTAACGGCGTTATCAGATGGAAATGCTAAGAGTACACGTGTGAGAGCCTCAGCCACTTGTCTTTTGACTGACGTTGGTACGATTTGATCAGCCCGATTCGTCCCATAACAGCTTGAATATCCTTTAAATTTTGCGCCAGTTTTTGGCGTCGGCGCTGACTGAGCCGGTTACCCGAACGATGAGTGTCTTTATTACCACAACGTGGATACTACATTGGCAGGGGCGCATCATATTCGAACGTTCGAACGTGGCTGGTCGCACATTGCCGAGCTCCTCGAAATTGTCGTAGTTCACAGTGTTTTGGTGTGTTTATTGGCAGTAATCTGTGCACAGTGAATCCGATCATATCTCGATAATCTCGGGAAATGGTCAATGTGTCATGTCGAGTAGCCAAAACGGTGTGTTGGTAACTAGTGGGGACCTGCCAGTGACGATCCCGTACACTCCAGCGCCGAACAGACCGGTTCCGTCAAATAACAGCGCTAAAGGACGGAAGCGGCCACATACGTCAACTGACGAGGAAAAAACTGCGCAACCAGCTGTCCATAGAGTGAAAGTTGGTGCATTACAACTGAGTGACACCGAACAGCTGACAGACGGCAATACGCCGCGGACACAACTGGCCAAGATGGAATATACTACTATGACAGCCAACTCATGTGCTAGGTGTACGACTTAATTGGGTGGAATGATACTCTCATGCGGATTATGTCGCCGCGCCTTCCACCCCGCTTGTAGGCGGAGTGATGAGCTCGAGCCAACTGAGCAACCAAGCACAATGTGGTACTGCCGTGTATGCTCAGATCTGGGTAGTAGAAGCACCACCACAACGGGGAGAGAAATTCCTGGACTAGACGGTGACCTTCGCAGCGCCCTGTGGTTTCTCTTCAGTCGTGTCCGAACATTGGAGCAGGACCTCGTTGCTTACAAGGCACAGCACACTGGTGCTGGTACAACAAGACGAGGAGGAGCAACAGCTGCAAATGCTGAGAGCCAGATGGAGACAGACTGTCAAATATCACAAAGTGTGCCAATTATTGACAAGCTGCAGCGTATGCAGCAGACCAAAACTGTCCTGGTGATTGGTGACAAGTCGCTCAAGGTGGTCAAGGGAAAACTCTTTGCTTAATTTCCCAAGAAGACCGCATTGGTGGTGCGCACCTCTGCTAAAGAAGACACCGCATCTGTAGTGAAAGAAGCGGAGATCTTCTTGCAAGATCGTACTGCTCCGACGAGTGTTATTCTACACTGTGGGTATGGTGATTGTGTTGAATTCCGGAAGGATGAGTTCTTGTCCCAAATCGCCATGTTCTCGACGAAAATGCGGGAGCAGAATCCAGACTCACGTCTGACTGTGGTGAGCGTTCCTCAGTTTACTCAGTCATGCAAGGAAGCAAATGACACATTAGAGGCACGCAAGAAAGAGTTGAAGAAAGAGGTCATCCCATTGCAGTATACACATCGCCTGATGGTTCACCGCAACGGCTACTCATACAGCGGAGTTCCTGATGTAGCCGATTCCTTGGTGAGGGCTGTTGCCAGACGGGCAGCCAATTTTTTAGGGGTCAAACTAGTACCAATGAAGCAGAGCATCAGGGACGATGGCAAAGGTGATCTGAAGTCGGGTTCCAACCAGACGGGAGTGCTCAGCCGGACGCCGGCACCGAAGACCACATCGACGTACCACGGAGGGAGGATCGTTCGGGCTACAGACATACCCAGGAGGAACGTCCACGAGCAGACTATCCATCGCCGGGAAGCCACACGTGGCCGTCAGACCTTGTTCTACCGTCAGCGTGTGCCACATCGCCCGCAGCGAGGGAACAGCAAGTCTCGAATGGATCCCGACATGAAGCAGAACACCCAAGTACCGGGAAAACCGAAGCTCTACGACATGGTGGCGAGGCTGCTGGCTCAAGTCGACCAACAGGGATACAACCAACACAAGAGCTTCTAAGGGTAGTCCAATGGAATTGTGAGAATCCTGACACGTCACTGAAACTTCTCCCACATTCAACACTGGATGGAGTAGACCTGTTGGTTTTGATCGAGACATGGTCTTCGAGTCAACTGTCTCTAAATAACTATTATGCCGTTAACTGTGTCGCTACTAGGGTTAGCAACATCGGTCGTCCGAGCGGAGGAGTGTCTGTATTTTACAACCACCGACTGGGCGACATGAAGACTTTAATAGCAGAGGATGACTGCGTTGTCATTGAGGGCAGCCGTATCAACGTCATAGCACTATACGTGAGACCAGCCCCACTAGAGGGCACCGGTGAGTTAGTCGAGAAGCTCACGACATGTATACAGCGGTTAGACTGGTACCGGCCCACCATTATTGCTGGAGACCTCAATGCGCGACTGGACAAACCAACTGACAACAGAACAATCGCATTAATTGATATATTAGCAGATCTAGATTTTGGATTGCTACTGATCCCACCGTGGCGACATTTGAAGGAGCTATGGGTAGCTCTGTAATCGATATATTTGCAATCAACCTGGTGCAATCTGCTGTTCACTACCTAGGGCGGGATCATCAACTTATTGGAGGAGCCACTCTGACAGCGCATGTACCCGTCGGGCTTGACGTCAGTGTTGATGTCCAGATAGCAAGACAAAAGAGTCGGGTTGCTCTGTCAAAATATCTTGACAGTCAACGCCTTTCGACAATTATAAATACAGTATTCCCGTGTCCTGAACGTCCACTGATTGAGGAGTATAATGAGCTACTCACAGGGCTCCTTCTGTTCTGTGTGCCGCCACAGCATGCAAGACGAGGAACGCCATGGTGGACACCACAATGCTCCAGTGCGAAAGCTTTTCAGTTCCAAGCAAGATCCCATCAAGTTGGCGACAGTGCCTTCTGACTCTCATCTCCAAAGGCAGGGGCACACCCACTGATCCTGCCTCATGGAGAGGTATAGCAAAGAAAAGCTGCATTTACAAGTTACTGGCCAGTTTGTTGGTACGGAGACTGACACCTTACATTGCCTACAAAGACGCACTGCCAGACGAGCAGCATGGTTTCCGGCCACATAGATCAACACTATCAGCTTGTACAACACTCCTCAAGGATATCGACAGCACCCTCTCACGAAAAGGTCAATTTTTGTACAGTGTGTTCGTTGATTTCCGAGCAGCCTTTGACTCGGGTTCGAGGTGCATAGTTCTTAACAAATTCGCTGAACTTGGTGTTCCAGCACCAATCGTAGGACTTCTCCAGGATGTCCTCCAAACAAATCAAGTCGTCATAGATGATGGAGACACAGAGCATCCGCCACTGGTGCAAACTAATGGGTTCACACAAGGAGACAATCTGAGCCCGCTGATGTTTACACTTCTAATGGCGGACCTGCCACCCAAAATCAAGAAACGACACCCCACGGTCGATATAATTATGTACGCGGACGACCTGGTGATTTACAGCCGAAGTAGATTTCACCTTCAACAAGCATTGGCAACCCTCTCTTCATATATTGCCGACGTTGGACTGGAAATCAACGCCCAAAAGACTGAGGCGATGAAATTTAGACGTGGCGGTAGAATAGCAGAAGGAGACACTTTAAGGCTAAACGGTCATGTTTTGAGCTATGTTAATAGATTCACATACTTAGGCGTGACACTGACGCCCAGTGGCAAAACGTTTGGTGTACATATAGAACAGCGAGTAGCAAAGGCACTGGTGGCCGCAACAATGATAGCACAGCCGCAAAAACTGTCACTCAGCACGGTACTGGCTTTGTTTAATATGAAAATAGCACCAACTGCATCTTATGGAATAGAACTGCTCTGGGAGAAACTGAGCACAGCACACCTCGCGTTGTTAGATAGTACTAAACCTGCATTTCTAAAAAGGGTCTTGGGACTGCACTGCTCAACGCGAAATCGTTTGGTCTATCTTCTTACAGGTACTCCGCTGTTTGTCGAACAGTTAAAGTCGCAGTTTAAGTTCCCAGAGACGCCGGCCTATCGTGAATTTATTAGGCTGTATGATGAAAAGATGTCAGACGTTGATCCCGATTTTTATAACACAAGAGCAATGACAAACACTGAGTGTAAGGGGGTGTGCCGAAATACTCGTCATACGGTTGTAAGATATGCGGTTCACGGGTTCCACCCTGCAATATGTAGAACAGAAGGATATCATGACCTAAGTGATCTTTGTATATGCGAATATTGTGGCTTATCATGTTCAAGATACCACGCTGGTCAATGTACGAAAATGACATCGATGACAAGTCTGAATATGATCTCATAGGATGGATTGTGAATATAATGTTCTTATAATATATATGTGTAATGTGCAATACCTAACCAAGGTGACAATAAACGATTGACTACATTGGCAGGGACAGATGTCGTCAGTAATGAGGAGGAAGCGTCAGCGGCGGTCAGCTGTTTAGCTGATATATGTCTTGTTAGGCCACTTGGCGTGTATCGACCGTCGCATAGTGTACATTTAATAGTAGATGGAGTAGCTCGTGATGCTTCTTCGCTTTGAGCTGTGCGATCATAATCATTCATGATTGTACGATTCGTCGTAGATTGTCCACTAACGGCAACAGCTGTAACAGCGGCTCCAAAAGCTTTAATGAGGCTTTGTATTGTGCCGATATCTCTGTGTTTAGGCCTGTAAGAATATGAGACAGTCTGAGGGAGGTGCTTCACGTGTGCGCTTGACGGGCGTTTTGATTCGGCGTTGCCTCACAACGGGCGACCTGCGGCGGGATCGCCCTATCGATCTTCCGCTTTTTCTGGTGGGAATTGCGGCCGTCGGGTGCAGCACCATTACTTGTTGCAGTGTGCAGGCTTCGAGTATAATTTGGTTTCTTTTCCGAAGGTAAACCAAGCCAATATATATATATATATATATATATATATATATATATATATATATATATATATATATATATATATATATATGTCATTTCATATATGCAGCAAGGCATTTTCCAGCTGACCAAAGTTTGCCGCCAAGAGATGTCCACGCCCTATTAAGGCTGTAACTCGGCACTGACAAAACTTTCAGCTCAAAAAGTTACACACCAACACGCAGTGACACTTTCCAAACATCCCTTAGCTCCAAGTGTATGAAGGAGATTGCCGCTCGACACCTGACACTGAAACGTCGTGACCTAATAGACCATGAAGCCTAAGTATGGGAAGACGACAAAACTTTATTGTCTGTAGTATCAAAAATACTATACGGGGAAAGGATTTGATTTGTGCTTTTTTTCACATGTGACCTTTCGGTGAGGCCAGTGTCAAGTATAACCCCGACACATTTTGCTTGCTTCTTGATTAGAGTCGGGTGGCCTGCAAGCTCCAATTATATCCCGCGGGTCCTCCTTTGTCTGGTCAAGTAAAGAGCTTTCGTCTTCTGAGGGGCCAGCTGAAGGTGGTATTCCTTCATTTAGGCATAAATGTGTAGGGGCGAGAGGTTTGCCGAGGTTTCCAAAGTTGTATCCCGTCATGTGATGGTAAACTCCGTCGGACATGCCTCCGACCCTCAGGACTCTGTCGTCGGCTTGCAAAAAATAGGGCCGAGCTCCCGTGAGAGGAGACCGAACTCGGTGCTCTCCCTCGGTACCCCTAGCTTTCCTCCCTTCCTTCCTCCCTTCCCGAGCCTTCCTTCCATTCGATGGGACTTTCGAAAACCTGACGGTTCTCAATGGCATCATTCATGATGCCAAGTCCACAGGCCGCGAATTGCGGATCGCGTCGGTCGACCTGCGTAAGGCGTTCGACTCGATCAGCCATGACGCGGTCCTGTGGACGCTCGGGGCCAGAGGGTATCCGGAAGTCTTCATCGAGTATATCGAGCGCTTATACCAATCATCCCAAACTCTCCTCGAATTCGGTAAAGAATGTCGTACTATCAGGCCCACCAGGGGTGTTCGTCAGGGTGATCCCCTGTCACCCCTGTTATTTAATTTAGTTCTTGACGACATTCTCAGGAAAATAAACTTAGACAATTTAGGATATCGACTAAAAGAAGGAAACTGCCTTATGGGCCTAGCCTTTGCGGACGACCTCATCCTCCTCGCCTCCACCAAGAACACCCTCCAACAACTCCTAGATTTAGCTTTCCCCTTACTTAAAGAAAGAGACCTTGAAATCAACACTGATAAGAGCTTTACGATCTCGCATCTTTATGATAGCCGGGTGAAGAAGAGCCTTTATCAGTCAACCCCCGAATTCTCCGTTGGAGGGAGGCAATTGCCAGCCAAGGGTATATGCGCTCGATGGAGATACCTCGGCATCGAGTTCGACAGTAATGGCAGAGTCGACACGGCCAAGGTCACTCTCCTAGAACTACTCGGCAGACTAACATCAGCTCCCCTTAAACCCCAGCAACGCTTAACAATACTGAAACAATTCCTTATCCCGAAAATTCTCTATAAACTGGTCGCAGGTCCCCGACCGTCTCAAAAATTCCTCCTAGAACTAGACTGTGAGATCAGGCGAACGGTGAAGTTGCAGTGG
Source organism: Dermanyssus gallinae (assembly GCA_003439945.1). Classification (NCBI taxonomy): domain Eukaryota; kingdom Metazoa; phylum Arthropoda; class Arachnida; order Mesostigmata; family Dermanyssidae; genus Dermanyssus; species Dermanyssus gallinae. The sequence continues at coordinate 145,522 of QVRM01004003.1, forward strand.
CTCAAACTCGAAAACAGCGTGCCAAACGCCTTCCTATACGCGCACATCTCACACGGCGGTCTGGACATCCCCTGTCTCCGTACACTAATTCCCAGACTTCGCCTCTCCCGCCTCACTGCCCTGAACAGATCATCCTACATAGGCACTCAATGGCTGCTGTCGACCGAGTATCACAGTAAGGAGCTGGCGAAAACCAGCGCTCTCTGTGTGTTCGATGACACGACCATTGAAGACGCCGCACACGAGACCGAGTACTGGTCTCGTTCACTACATAACACAGTCGATGGGGCTCACCTGAAACACACACATCTAACCCCTTTTACAAATGACTGGGTCAAGGGTACTCCTTACCTATCCGGTAGGGAGTACATAAACCTGATTAAGTTAAGGATTAACGCACTACCAACGCGTGCCAGACTCGCAAGGGGTCGCCCCGGGTACGACAAATTTTGTCGTCATGGGTGCAACGCTGTCGAGACGCTGGCCCACATCGCTCAAGTGTGCGATCACACCAATCGCCCTATAATCAAGCGCCACGATGACATATGTGAGCGAGTCACCCGCCTACTCCGTGCTAAAGGAATGCAGGTGGAACGAGAGCGCACCTTCCGAAGACCCGCCGCACCGGCTCGGAGACCAGACCTCGTCATAACAACACCTACGAGGGTCTGGGTCTTGGACGCCGAGGTCTGCGGCCCCTCAAGAGACCTCGCATTGGCCAGACGGGATAAGATCAGGAAATACGATATACCCGGGGTCAGGCATCAACTTCCCAGCTCGCTTCCCCACCGATTCGGGTCCATCACCGTGTCGATGACCGGTGTATGGGAGCCCGAGTCGGTGAAGGATCTCCTGACTCTCGGGTTATCGAAGAAAAACCTGATCGACCTAACCGTCCTGGCCATGCAGGGTACCCTACGGGTCTTCCGGGCGCACCGGGACTACAAGAGCTGGGTCCGTCGCGGAGGAGGAGCAGGCGAACTCACCGGGAGGCGATTTTAAATTATTTTTGTTAGGCGGGCACTGCCTCAGTGTGCAAATGTGCAATTATTGAATAAATTCAATGTTGTATTCCCTGTATGTGCAGCCCACGTGCCGCGGGGTGCAGTGCACGTACAGCAAACGGGCAGTGCACAACAGGGCATGTGAGGATGACGTGCGGACAGTAGATGTTCACTTGACGTGCTGGTTGATACGTGCAGGCGACAACTGCCCACGTACGGAGTTTGATTGTGAGCGGTACGTTCTACCCGGTCTCGCTGCTTAGCGGAAAGTGCGGCGGACCCCTAGACACCTAGTAGCCTTATATACTTAGTGCTGCGAGCACTTGTGCCCGGCAGTTGCAAGAATTGGGAGTGGACTACAGGCTTGCGGTTTTGACCCCTGAGTCAGAGTTGTGGATTGGTCTTACTCTCTCCAATCCTTTTTCAGGGATCAGGGACATGGCGGACCCCGGAGGGCCCATGGGCTTACCTGTTGAGGTGCCAAGACATGAGGATGTATTCAGCATAAAGAAGAAAGGCGACGCGGACTCCAACTCTGTAGGCCCTGCGCCTACTAGAAAACGGTTTGCTGAGGACCCCTTTAACTCCACGGGTCCCACGATCCCAAACGAGGGCGCATGAGGGACCCGGCCGGGTTTCTTATGAAATGTGACGCCCTTAAGAAACATATCGACTCAACGATCGAGGTCTCTAAAGCAAAAAACATAAAGACGGAACTCATCCAATTAGCAAGTGCTGGGAGTACCCCCCTACCGGCAGGACCTACGCAACAGCTGGTGAGAAGACTTCCTCACCAGGATGATGTCCTGCCAGTCTGACTGGAGTGTGGGACTCAAGAACTTAGATTCTCTGATGCGGGGAAAGAGAACCTGGAGTATGTCCGACGAGCGCGGCTTAATCGTGCGGTCCCACCTCCCCCTGGTCCAGCAGACGGCGACCCAGGACACGGTTAAGTACGAGAGTACCTCTTGGCCTTGATGTACTGCTAGACAATTCCGAACCGGGGCAGGCTGGAGGAGATGGTTTTTAGTAGCAGCTTCTGCCTAAAACCTAATACACGTGTCCTTGGCTAGGCTAAACTGTCGGTCAAGGACCCTCTGCATCACTGAAAGTCAGTGCCTAGGTCCGTTATCCCAACCACCGGGGTGCGAGTGGGGTGCTGGCAGGGGCTTTCAGATTCTTCTATTATCTCTCAAGCGCCAATGATCTGCAGCACTGCATGTGCCTACACTCTCCCATATCGTTGATATATAGGAAAATTGGTCGCTTAAGGCAGCTACTTTTTTTACCTTGTTCTCTTCTAAGTCATTCGTTAGCAGGAACACCCTGAGCTCCAGGGAGCCCGTGATAGGCGCGGAAACCGGCAGCCCATGGCGCAGTGCCTCCGAAGGCCACTTCCTCTCCCAGAACACGGGTTCGCCTCTAGGGCCTTAACAAAGGTTTTCCGCCCTGTCTGGGGTGTAACTTCATCCTGGAGGCACCGCTCGCACGCCTCGCTTGGCTCGGCGGCCAAACGGCTAAGCTCTGCTCTTAGGTTGTCGCATTGGGGTTCATATGAGTGTATTGTCAAAGTGTACATGAGCCGTCACCTACCTGGTTAGAGCCAGTCCAAAGACACAACTCCACTTTGCGTACGTTACGTCACCGTTAACGTCTGCGCCGCACGCGCCACACTGCACATCCACACTACACCTTCGCAATGTGCACGTCACCTGTCAGTATCTTCTCGACCGCTGACAGGGATGAACGCGCAAAAGTGTACCACCGCACGCCACATCCTCCAGTCACACGTCAATAGCGCAATCCCAAAAACACCAACCTCACAGTTCACCGCCGAGCGAAAGGAAACACGTCCGTTCACCACGACGGTCATTATGAGACTCGCTTGGGTCGACACTGGAAACCCGCGTCCTTGGACCGTAATCTTTGCCTGTTTGCATTCTCGCAGAAGACCCATTTTTATTCGAAGCTTACCAAACGATATAATACCAATTAGTGCTTGGCGGTAGCAATTGAGGAGAAAAGTGCGGGCGCGCGTGGGATTCCATTTTTTGTACGCTCTGATAATCACATTTTAAACGTTTTTAATGAACTAAGTTGCCCTCTGGCACGATATCGTACAAATGCATCTATCGTAATCGCGTTCTCGTTACCGGAATTATATAGGGTTTCTTGCAGCAAAGTGGGTCGACAGAACCTTGGGTTATCGTCCACGATAAAATCTCCACCACGGAACTTGGCAAACCATTTTCTCCTCCGTAGAATAAATAGAGATGCTTCAGTGAGCTCACTTGCATTTTGCATCTTACACTTACCATTTATCCGCCTTGTCAGAAAGCGACGAAGCTTTTGACGCCAAAGCTTGAGTTCACCGGCTGATACAGTGGTGGCCGCTCTATCATAAACTATAACATAACACACTTTTATTTCACATAAAAGGGTTGGCATCAATATACATACTTCTGTAAGACAATCATGACTAATCACCAAACAGGCGAGCGCTATTTGGATTATCATGGGCCCATTTGGCCATACGCCAAGCAAACAGTCCGTTCACGAATTCACCGCGGGCCACGGCTTTTGAGGTGATTGATCGTTGACTCCTTAGGTTATTGGAGCGTACATCAGAAAAGTGTCCTAACAAGTCACAGTTTCGTAATTGATGTAGAACAGATAAGTTGCACTGCATGAAAAGTGAGTCAATACTTGGAACAACGTCATCTAACACGCTGGAGTGGAGACACCTGATTCTATACCAAACTTCTCATGCCGATATTGCCTAGAGGGCGCTGCAAACCTCCAAAACAAGCATGTACTAAAACGGCAAGAACTTTTGCATGAACCTGATCGAACGTCATGGTCAAGCGAGTTAAAATCGTCCCTATTCACTCTTCGTCCGATAAATTCACCTATATCGCTAAGAGATAGCTCGGCGGATCTCGCTACGCGAAGCTCACACTGCCTTTTGGACAACAAGACAAACTGCGTTTGTAGTTCACTATTTGAGCATGCACCCAGCGTGCGAACAACGCTATGGAGTGAGCTAGAGCAATGGGACAGTAGCTGTTTGCGTTACGCCGCTTAGCCTTACTTTTATATAAGGGGATATTTTTTTATAGGTAAGTCTAAAAGTCCTTAAGTGCTATACGTTATACAATTTGAGGATTTCCGGATGTATTTTACTTCTAATTGACATGTTCGATACATGTTTTTCGTGTCAACGGGGTGGCAGTAAACTGCATCATAGTATTTAGAATCTTCCGCGGGACCTCTGTAAGAGCGTTTCTAATGTCTCCTTTCTTTTTAGAAACTTGTAATGTAATGCAATAACAGTGTCACGTAATATTTTTATGCAATTATTGTGCAATGACAGTGTCACGTTCCATAAATTTTAACAACGTCGGTGAGGCAACTGGCTGGCAAGGAAGGAACTAATGGGTTTAAGATATAATCGGTACTGCGAGTGGTGGTAATAAAAAGTACCTTTGTTCTCCGAGAAGGGGGATGACTAACACCTCTGACTCAGCTGGTCGCATCGATGTTTCAGTTTATCTAATTCACTATTCTGCCAAATATCCCACCTTGACCGATAGAGTGGTTTCTATGTTTTAGCTGAAAAGCTATACTTTTAGTGATTAAAAAGAGTGTCCTGAAATGACTTTAATTTTTCATATAGATCAAGCCTGTTGCTAAGAAGGTTATAGGTTTACTTGAAGAGCGATTTGCGGCGAATTGATTGCACTGCCAAACATTCTCAGCTTATAATTATCTGTTAAATTAACGTTCATCGACATAAAATAATGTTTTTGAATATTCAGGTCGTCCCGGCAAGCGACGAACGTCGTGACATTGGTAGCAATCTGTGTGATTAAGCCTGATCAAATCTGACAAGGGAAAAGTTCCAGTATAAACATTCAAGTTAGTCACATTTGCTGGAGTCGCCATTTTAGATTGTAGCATTGAGAATTACTAGCACTAATTCGTAGCTGCCATTCAAAAAGGACTTATGCCTCTAGATAGCAATATAGCCGTATGTGCACGATTTGTAGTGATATCATGACAAATGCTAGTTTCTACTCGGTAAGTATTTTCAATGCTGACTTGGCTGGTGCGCTATGCAAGAAGAATATCTACCAAAAATCACGAAGGGGCTTTTTGCATGTATCCCTACAGCAATTACCGCTCAAGCGCAATCTAGATGTGTATATTTTGATTTTGTTTTGTTAACCAACCAGTTGCTAGTTTTGTTATTGGCTCTATGTTGATCGTGAGGAGAAAGTAGACAATTACATATGTATAATTGATTATAACTTTTACATTCAGGACAACGGGAATGCTCTATTACATCGTTGGAGGTGATATACATAAAATTGTCGCCCGCAGAATGAAACCCAGCAGGTCGACATATTAAGTATGGCGGAATCCTTGAGAATCCTTGTAGAGAGTGGCAAGATGTCGGCATAGACGGAGAGATTCCTCCCTTGAAAAACCGCAAACTCCCCGTACAACTATTGTGAGGATTATCTGTGTGGTGTTGTACCTCTTCCAATATATCAGTCTTAAACGACACACTTAACACCCGTACTGTTTGTTCGAGAACACCCGATCTTCAATCAGATTGCAAACGCCCGATGAAAGGGCTGAACACCAGTTTGTATATAAAATGTTTCTTGCTAACTCTCTTTTACGATACCCCTTCGGTAGGACAGCCCCTTCCTTTAAGTAAGGGAATCGTGGTGTCCCTATCATGCAGATGGCTTTGATCTGATTCTGCTACAAAAACATGACGTGTAGAAGCGATGTGCAGGGCTTAGAGGCTAGACTCACTGCGTAAGTAAATAACCGTAAATCATATTTTGCGCCAGTATTTATTTTTTGCTTTGATATGTCACGTCTACATATAAGAGGTTGTGTCTAACCGCACACACTGAGCATAAGCTACTAACTGCCTGACTGGATTCGTGCTTGCATCTACCTAGCGGTAGCAGGTACAGGTTAGCTTGAACGATCCGGAGCAGTAGCCGCCCCTACGACCCGGAAGCGAGCTGCAGTGCACGTGGCAGGCACGCTGGTTGAACGGACACCCGAAGCCGTAGACTAAAAAGTTCACACCATCAATATCACCATGATAATACCAAAAGCATTCACGTATGAAATTCGCTTTTCTACGCTGGATGTATTATGTGTCCGTGTTAGAAGCTAATGAAATGTCATTATACCCTTTTTAGTAGGGCAAAAGGTTAAACGGTATTGCTTCCAATGTCTATAGACATGACATGATACAGCGTCTCTTAGGTTAGCCAGTTCACTCATATGCGTAGTTCGTTTCAAATTGTTAAAGCAAGGTACTCGCAGTACACGTATATATATATATATATATATATATATATAGAACGAGAAAAAAAAAGAGAGAGAGAGAGAGAGAGAGAGAGAGAGAGAAGAAGAACATACAAAGACGTGAAACAAAATGACTGACCTTCGTTGGCGTTGTCCACCAGGTTCTCTTCGGTCGGAGCCGCATCGGAAAAGGTGGCTACGGCAGCGACCACGAGCAGCGCAATAATCAGAGCCGACTTCATGTTGTCTATGGTCGATGTTCACTCGCTGGAATGAAATCTTCATCCACACGAAAGGCTTATATAGCAATCTAACAGCTTATCTACCGCCGTTACTGCCCCAAGATATCTATCTAGTTGAGGAGAGTCCCGGCGGAGCTTGAAGGGATCATGCGGATTAGATAAATTACTTAAGGCTTTATACTAGAATTAAAAACATGTTCATGGAGACTGTTTTTAATTCTAGACGATTAGCGGTATGATTTATCATCTGCTATCAATGAGCATCGCCGTGGGAGAAAATTCAATCAACAACGGGCATAAAACTGGCGGCACCCTGCTAGATGACAAGATGACCCCGCTAGGCCATATGCTATTATTAATTACTCTTGTTGTCGCTGCTGTACGTTCTCTGTGCATTTGATTGCGGCTTTTCTATAGCTTAAACGGTAAATTGAATCGCTTTTCCTCACTGTGATTTGGTACTTTCACATCGTCCCGAGGAGACACCCACAGGTAAGGTAAACGCGTGATCCCTACGTAATATGATGAGGCTATGTGTGGATGGTATATATATATATATATCCCTAAAAGGAGCCTAGCTGAATCAAGGTCTAATCCTTCTTGGATTTAACTGCATCATAAAGTCTTAGTGGTGGTACGAGTGAATTTGCAGGTAAGCATTCTGCGTATCTCACTTTTAAATGTGCCATATGTGTTTATTGCTGGTAATAGTGCAAAACGGGCACGTTAATGATTGCCAATAATCCATGTTTATAAAGCTAGGTACCATACTCTATATATAACTGTATACGAAAGGCACTGGAGCTCGCTCATGTAAGCGTCCTTTGCCATATGACACCCACTCACGGATCGGACTTCGTGCAATAAAACTCGTCTGTCAGCTCCACCTTTGTAACAAGCAACACCCTAGCAACGAGAAGCGGAGTCTCTACTATAACTTAAACCTATATAGTTTTTCAAACTTGTCTGAGTTTGGAAATTGCCGCAGTCGTTGTTTATATATATATATATATATATATATATATATATATATACTCAGCCGTATGCAGTGTGGGACGCACCGCTGACGATTGGACATTATTCCGCCGAGATCATACCCACTAAACGCACATCCCCCTATAAGCTTCACTTTCTGTCAGTTCGTCTCTCCTTTTAATTGTACTACGAGCCGACAGGAGGGGTGGTGAGTGTCCTTTGATTCAGTTGGCCGAAGGCATCTCAGGATTTAACCCTATTGCCATCATGCTGCGTCCCTCCACCTGCGAGAAGGTTCTTCTAGAGAAACCGGCGTATACTGTCCTCTCTGTCGCAAATCTGTTTCTCTTGCGTCGCCAGGTGCCCATTTCTAACCTGTACCTCTCGTGCTACTTCAGATTCTATATTCAAATTAGAGACGCCTTTACAAACGAATTGGACTAATTATGAATTCCCCTGAGTAGACAGGCCCGGAGGGTTTGTAGAGCTTAGCTCTCCGTCTAACTTTAATCGGTCTAACACTTCCTTCTAGCCTCTATTTTGACTTGCGCAAAGATTGGGCAGACCAACAGCGTATAAGCTGCGTCATATTTGACGCCTAGGTCACGCAGGCATGTGTTCAAGGAAGCTTTTCCTATCCTTGACAGATACGCCTTGAAGTTGCCATGGCCCGTTATAACCTACGTGAGAAGGTGATCAACCTCTCCGCCAGGTCGATTGAATCACTTCCTTATGCCAGGAATAAGATCGCACTATTGCACCAGTGCACTATCCGTCCCCTTTGCCTTCACCGGCACAGATACGCTATGTTCTATAGGACTACAAAAACGTTTTTTCGGTTTTGTCCGTAAAGAATCATTATAAAATCCAAAAAAAAAAAATTGTAGAACCAATAGTAGTAGTGGCCCTAGGATGGAACCCTGTGGGACATGCGCCGTCATAGGCCACCAGGTATTGTGGGGCCTTCCTCTTAACCAGTAAAGTAATAGCCTTCCATGGTGGGCTGTTAAAAGCGTTTGTCACATATAGCATTACAGCAGGGTATAGCTTGCGAGTGTTAGGCGTGGGCAACGTTTCTGGTTCTAGCTACTTCCCTATAGGCGCTTTCTGGGCTCCTATCCCATAGTCTTTGTCTTTCCTACTGGCCTACCGGATGACATGATGAGCCGCCTACATCCTGCTCTACTTGGTCCGTGAACGTTAGGGAGGATCTTGGGTATTGTGTTTGCCACCATGTTCGCTTTCGTCAGTATACCCTCACGCTTCTCCGGAGCAAGAGCCAACCCAGCCTCCTTCACCCATTATTCTACTATTGATCTCCGTAGTCCCCTTTGCCTTCACCGGCACAGATACGCTATGTTCTATAGGACTACAAAAACGTTTTTTCGGTTTTGTCCGTAAAGAATCATTATAAAATCCAAAAAAAAAAAATTGTAGAACCAATAGTAGTAGTGGCCCTAGGATGGAACCCTGTGGGACATGCGCCGTCATAGGCCACCAGGTATTGTGGGGCCTTCCTCTTAACCAGTAAAGTAATAGCCTTCCATGGTGGGCTGTTAAAAGCGTTTGTCACATATAGCAACACAGCAGGGTATAGCTTGCGAGTGTTAGGCGTGGGCAACGTTTCTGGTTCTAGCTACTTCCCTATAGGCGCTTTCTGGGCTCCTATCCCATAGTCTTTGTCTTTCCTACTGGCCTACCGGATGACATGATGAGCCGCCTACATCCTGCTCTACTTGGTCCGTGAACGTTAGGGAGGATCTTGGGTATTGTGTTTGCCACCATGTTCGCTTTCGTCAGTATACCCTCACGCTTCTCCGGAGCAAGAGCCAACCCAGCCTCCTTCACCCATTATTCTACTATTGATCTCCGTAGTCCCCTTTGCCTTCACCGGCACAGATACGCTATGTTCTATAGGACTACAAAAACGTTTTTTCGGTTTTGTCCGTAAAGAATCATTATAAAATCCAAAAAAAAAAAATTGTAGAACCAATAGTAGTAGTGGCCCTAGGATGGAACCCTGTGGGACATGCGCCGTCATAGGCCACCAGGTATTGTGGGGCCTTCCTCTTAACCAGTAAAGTAATAGCCTTCCATGGTGGGCTGTTAAAAGCGTTTGTCACATATAGCAACACAGCAGGGTATAGCTTGCGAGTGTTAGGCGTGGGCAACGTTTCTGGTTCTAGCTACCACTCTGTAGACAGCCGTTAGAACCGATCTGTTTTTGCGAAATCCGTATTGTGCAATGGACATTTTCTTCAGCGAAGACTTGGAGCCTCTCTGCTACAATGCCTTCCACACACTTTGCTAACGAGCTAGTCAGGCAGAAAGGCCTATAACCGCCATGTCCTTTGGGCGCAGGACTGCCTGTATATAATAAACGGATCGACAAGTGCATGTGTTTTGAATTTTGTTGCCAGACCAAAACCACCAAAGTCTTCTGTTTGTTTTGCTTAGAAGCGTCAGTGATCAGCCACATACGCGCCAAAATTCGCCAATCGGTGGAGTCGTTTATTGTTAAAGTTTTATTTAAATATGTAAAAACCAGGTTTTTACGAGGCCAAAAATGAATGAGCAACGAATCTGCATCACGTTCTGAATTAATCAAAAGTTCTAAAGTTGTACAACATGTTACAAACTGCTTATGGTGATCAAACAATGTCCCGAAACACTGTGTACGTGGTATCGTCGATTTCGTGACACTCGTGAAGAGACCGAAGATGATTTCAGTTCGGGAAGACCTTTAACGTCAATAACAGAAGAGAACATCGAAAAAGTTCGTAACATCATTTTCAAAAATCACCGATTTACTACCAGGGAGATGGTTGAGGAGATTGGAGATATCGATCTTGTCGGTCTTGATCGATATTTTAGTCGTCAGACGAAGGCAGCGTCAAGTTCGTTTTAAAAATCTCGAATTTCCAGCATAGTAACGCTCGCCGGGAAATCTCCGAATTAAACCCTCAAGCGATAGCCGAGGTCCCTAGATTACTTCAGAGAGTGATTACAGGTGACGAGTTATAGGTATTTAGTTACGAAAATTCGAACTTTGAATTAGAGTTCTATTAATAACCAAGCTACCTTATTGCGATACGCGTTCTAACACGCACACCAACCACCCAGTGGTATTTAGAAGAAGAGAGTCAATAGAAGTAATTGAGACAGAGTAAAATCAACATTACTACAAAGAAATTATAGTATTTTGCCACCCGGCGCCACGGTAAAAAATAAATTGACATTTTAAGACGATGCGACATTTTGGGAGATTGTCCGTATATATGAACACTCTGATCCAATAAAATGAAATCCATATGCGCCTAATAAAATTGTTTGAGTGTTAAATTTATTATAACGTATAATACATATAAATTGTTTGATTAGCTTCTATGGTCTACCTGCTTCTCGTGCTGCTTGCTAAGCTGCAGTCCATTGCTTTATCAAACATTTTGGCCCAACCCTGCAAATCGTGAGAAATATGTGTTGTCTTTGTTGTATATTTGAAAGTTGGCATCTTCTTCTATAATGGCTAGCTCTCACCCGTTCTTAATAAAAGTAACGTGTTCAAGGCGTGAAGCGAATTAGGTCTAGTTGTCGCTGCAAAGCGCCGGAATGGGCTTTGATCCTTTTGAACAAAGCGTTCAGGGAGGCGCCAACTAGAGATAAGGTTTTTAGTCGAGTCCTATTACTCATATTGGTCATGCTAGAGTACAGCGGAAACTCTTTCTTTCTATGCTGCAATAGACGTTGGGCTTAGCAAAACACTGACGTCACATCCTGTTACGCTGGTCTTATTGACAGTTGGCGCTAAAGGATTATACGGATTAACGCAAATTAGTGCATATTTTCATTTCAGTTTAGCGAGACACCACTCTATTTCATGAAGCTTTCCGGAAACGAACTCCTAACAATTAATTTTTTACTTTGCCCATGTGGATAAGTGGTACTTTGATGTACAGTAAGAAGAAGGTATAATAATATTAAAATTACGCAACAGGTTTGAACGTAAAGTGAAATTCAATATTAAAGTCAAAGTGGCTGCAAGAGAACCAGCCAGCATCGAAAAGCCACACACGCTCAGATGGTGGATGGACAGAGCGACTCACAATTTAACAGTGCGAATGGCGATAAACCGCCCCAAGCAAGCGGAGGCATTTTTCGCACTGCCGGTGAGAGTCGAGCTACCGGTGAATGTGAAACCATATCCCAACTCGACAAAAGAAGGCGTAGCCAAGGTTGCCGAGTTGCCGCCACGTGTACTCAAAGCATACAAAAGATGATCTCGACGGCGGCTCTGCCAGAGCTAGGCTTCCATTGCCCAGATAATCCCGAACCATTAACACCGCTTAGTGTTTTTCAGATAACTGGAGAGCTCAGCAAGTTTCTTCCGGGAGGTAAGGCGCGAATAACAACGCAAGGGAAATTAGTAATTCGCCTCAATGACCCAGTGCAGACGGTAACAGCAAAAAAGCTAAACAGCATATGTGGTGTGAGTATACAATACTGCGTATATATATATATATATATATATATATATATATATATATATATATATACCGAAGAAGATTTTTAGAATTGCCTTCAAAATCAGAACGTCGACGAAGTTAAACGAGAAATATATGTTATTACAAAAGGAACGCTATACAGGTATGGGAAAATGTAGGCAGAGTGCGACTTCACTTGGACGCAATGGCAATCGCGGAAGTATGCATTTTTGGCGAGATCTTTAGGATAGAATTGCCTGCAGGGTCCCTGATGCAATGCTTACGATGTCACAAATATGGACATAAAGCCACAGAGTGCCAAATACAAGGGTACCCTACCTGCAGCAAATGTGGTTGTACCCCGCAATGAGAAAAGTTACGGGGTTAGAAAGATAAACAAAGAAGCGGACTGCCCCGCAAAGTTCCCCCACCCATTGCTCCCAAATGACCGTCAGATGCAACAAAAAACATAGCTTGGAAATTACGCGTATGAAGTCACAGGCAGGAAAAAGAACAGGGTATCTAATTAATCTTCGTAAATCTTTTTATCGCAATCCTAAACATTAAAAAAATTACATCTCTAAGTGGGTGCATTAAAACCCAGTTATTAATGGTGTTTTGTCATCTCTCGAATACGAGACTGGGATTGCCCGTTCTGGACGATACTGACAACCCACAGCTATCAGCATTGTCCGAAACTGCCACTACAGACGCCACCTTGGACCATGGAAGTGACTTCACCCGGGCACTATATGTACGCACCCACTGTGGCCAAGTTGTGAAATCTTCTAAGGGCCTAAAATTCTACATAAAGCGTAAACAGTCTCCAGCTTCTCGTCAACGTCTCCCTACGAGTAATAATCTGGGCCCGAGAAACCACATGGCCACTACATCAAACACCGATAAGCAAATTGATTCGAAGTCATTAGTAGGAGTTCTAACATATGCTCGCAGAAGTTGGTACACTACGCAACTTTATTACAAAGCTCGATCTTTAAAGTTGAAACGGTCTTATGATGCTTCCATCACATCATAGTAATTGCACGACCTCGCCAAAGAGTTAAAGAAGAACACTAACTAAAATGGTTATAATTAATGAAGCTGAAGCAGGGTTACGAACGCTTCAACGTCTCGCTGATTTGATCATACTAGCATAATCAACAAGTGGCTTTGTTTTACTAATCATCAAAATTGTGTGCGCCAAGCGGAGGTGAAGTTAGTAGGACGTGATATTCTTCAGCTGCTCTATCGCTGACGAACACACGGAGTCTGGGCTACACGATGAACATGCGGAGTCTGAGCTACAGAACAAACAATCACTTTTCCGCCCGGCTGCCAAGAACGCTTGGTTTCTGAAACCATTCGATCTTTACATTTGCAAGTGGGGCTGGCTTGGATGGCCTATGGCCTCGACATTGTCGGGATATGCTCAGGCAGACGATTCCTCTCTTAGAGCGTCTACTGAACTAGCTGGGCATTCTTATAGCCATAGTGCTCAATGGCGTCTTGCTACCTGTCTTCTAACCGTATAATTTCAAACCCATAGCGTTCGGATTAGCTCTGCATTGAATGGCTTCAAATATCGCGATGACTATGAACAAAGGGGCCATTGCTGCAGCGTTTCACTCCGTCAAATGGGTATTGCCATTTCAAGAGAAGCAGAGATTACTGTACACGCGCTTTTCTGGAAACAGAGGGTCCGATAAAAGTACTATTCAAACTACACTTCCAAAACTCGTTAAACACAATAAGAAAGGACAACATTCGACGAAGTTTAGATGAAAGCTCCACAACTCTATCCGGTGATCTGACACGGCTATAAAGATTTCTCAATCCTTACAACAACTTAGAACACTGATATGACCATAAAGTTGCAAACTGGTAGTCAACAAGGAGACCAATTGGGTTTTTTACCAGCTTTGTTTTGCTTTGGCATTCATGATCTGGCATGATCTAACGCTGTCCTAGGAGGTCTTACGAATGTGGTGGCGAAGGATTTTCAGACTATATTGAACCTCGAGGAACCGTGAGTGCTGACACTCCATGCGGCCACATAATTATTAATAGCCTTTGGAGGTACCCCTCGTGACGAGGCGCAAGTGAACAAGCAATCATGGAAGCACTTTTTGGGATATCTCAAGGTAACTCAACTCAGGGTAACTTAGATGTTTTGGTGGTCGTGAAGGAAGGTAACGATTCGCCCACGACTGACAAGTGTGCACCCGCAGATGGCTCTATGCCTCTGGAGACACAGTCTTGGTTCACCAAGATTTGTCAACATGCCATGACCAATGAGAGGCTGCTTCGAGGATAAAGTCGACTGGTAGCGCTCCTCACAGGCCCGTGTGTAGCTAGTTACTGACATTTCCCTGTAACCATCCCAAATTTTAATTAATAATTTAATTAATGACTAAAAAAAAAATATATATATATATATATATATATATATATATATATATGTTTTTCTTTATTCTTGGCTCCTTTTTCCGCTCCAATTAACATTTTCGGCAGCACGATGTATATTCTAAGAATGTAACTTTTTTAAGGTCTACAGTCTCTTACAGCCACTGAACAACCTGAAGAGGAACACTTCGTACGCTCATAGGCGCAGCCCGGCAAGAAAGCACCACCATTTGCTGACTGTAGCCTGCGGAGTCCCGGGGCTTCTTGATGCTGTCACATCCGCAGTTCCCGCGGTTGTCTCCTATGATCTCCTTGCCAACTTTATACTTAAATTTACCGATTCTGTTTGCCACGTCCTTACCGACGACGTTTGCAGCCGCTTTGCAGCAATGCGTGAAATTACTGTTGTTAGTTGCTTCTATCGGCGGTCACGGCGATGTCAAATAAGCCGGACTTTACGAGGTCCCGTGACTGAGTTCTAAAGCTCGGCTTGAGAGTTGGCTTTTGGAAGGTCTAGAATTAAAAACATTTTTTAAGGAGGTTGTTTTTAATTTTAGACTATCCTCCGTCCCCTACGGGCTTGGAACTTAACCTGAGGTATATCTTCAATGCACCGAGGGCCGGACATGTTAAGATATCTAGGGTTTCCCTAACAGTCCTTGTAACAAAATGGCCGCTGACTTTCAGCGGTATGGTTTTTCATCTATTCTCAATGAGGATCGCTCAAAGAAAATTCGATCAACAACAGGGATCGAACCGGCGACACCCCGGTAGATGACAACCATGACTAGCGCACTAGTCCCCTAGACCACGCCGCCACCTTTGGAAGGTGGGCAACTAATTCGTCACCGAACTAATTCACCTAGAGACATCGCATCTAGCGTATTCGTACACCAAAAGCTTTTGCTTGACATTCTTAAAACGGGACAAGCCGCCAGAAGCCTTTATTGGGCGAATATTCTAACTGGGTTCATCCGAATAATAATGTGCGACACACACGAGAGTACTGAAAATAATTGAATTTAACGATTTGAAAAAATCCCATTTCTAGCGTGAATAGGAATCGTATACGAATTTTGGCCATTATGAATGTGCTGTGTGCGACTGTTCAATAATGAATTCGCACGTTCGAGGCCATTAACGTATGCGGAACCTTAAATAAAAAAAAATTCTATTAGGAGATAATTGCTTGTCATAAGTAATACTTAGTATGCCCTGTACTTATAATGCTCGCATGTACCTAAATAATCGTTTTACTTATTCATCGATTATTGTAACACATACTATAATCTAGCTTAGGGTCAACATTTACGGTCCTCACTCGACAGTTTGCTTTACTCATACAGATACATGAATAGAATAATCTAGACCGATTTCTTACAGGACTACGCTAAAGCGTTGGGGAGTGAAGTTAAATAAATAAATAATTTAATGTATTGTTAGTTATGATGGTGTCATTGATTATAGCGAATTTATTATAAAACCTAAATACATATTCCGTTAGATCATACAACGAGGAGAAAGAGACACAATATTACAATTTGTATCCGAATTGTACCAGAGTCAATTAGGAGACAAGTGGCCGAGGCCCTTACCTGTGTACTCTCAGCAGTCTCATCTGATAACGACGTTGAAGCATGGTACGGTCTTTTTTCCTTTGCCCCCGTAGTGCTTCGCCTCCCCCGCGCACGCAACGATGCGTTATCTCTTTCAGTCATCATCCGCAACAATCTCCGCGACTTCTCTCAGAATATGCGCCTGTCAGACGTGATTGCCACTTCGCATCCTTGCACCTCTACTTCTAAACCATTCAAAAATGACACCGTGCGCCAGTCCATTATTAAACTATCCGAAGGTGATGTTTCTGGTGCCGCCAGACTTATTGTATCCACCGATACTTTAACGCCGGGCATCGACCGTATAGAGGCCTTGCAACAGCAACACCCATTAGCTCCCGGGGACTTAGAATGGCCGACACTGACCAGATCCCCTCTGCCCTTTGTCACATCAAAGGAAGATATCCAGGCGGCTATTAAGAGCTTCTCCAAGAGCTCTGCCGCAGGGTTAGACTTTATAAGACCCCGGTTGTTAATGAACCTTCTTTCCCCGTCCCTCGAAGGCGTCACCGCCAGCCTACTCTCCGCGTTGGCAAAGGTTGTAGACATCCTTCTTTGAAGCACCCCACCTCCTTGCCTCCGGCCCTTGATATTTGGCGCAAGACTATTTGCCCTTCAGAAAAGGACGGTTCGGTACGTCCTATTGCGTGTTCGTCTGCGCTACGCAGGCTCGCCGCGAAGATCGGATGCAACCACAACAAAGACGCCATTTCTCACGCAACCGGTGCACACCAATTGGGATTCGCGACGTCGGCCGGAACCGAAGTAGCCATTCACGCAGCCCACATTTCTCGACTCACGCGAACCTCCAGGGGTCTTTGTAAAGCTCGATTTTAAAAACGCTTTTAACTGTATACGACGCGATCACTTGATAAAGGCCGTCGCATCCTACGCCCCTCATCTATTAAACTACGTCGAACTGGCATATCGGCACCCTTCCCATCTTGTCCTGCCTAAACATGTGATTTCGTCCGCCACTGGACTGCAGCAGGGAGACCCCTTAGTACCACCTCTGTTTTGTCTGGGTATCAAGGATCTGGTGGATTCCTTCAGGAGCCCGCTGAACCTCTGGTATCTTGACGATTTTTTTTAGGAGGAAACGTTTGCACAGTAGCCGAAGATATTCAACAGGTCCTGGATTTCAGTGTTACACCCGGGCTGAAGTTAAATCCGGCCAAATGCGAGATATGCCTCTTTGACCCTACCCTTGAAGCCCCCGAAAAACAGTCACTCCGAAACCTCCTGCCTGGCTGCAAGCTAATCGTCAAAGACGATCTGGAGCTACTGGGTGTGCCAATTTGCCCCGAGGGGCTCCCAGCAGCAATCGAGCGTTGGAGATTGAAACTGGAAAACGCCGCCGCTCGCCTTCCTCTTCTGGGAGCTCATCGGGGACCTTTCTTACTCAGGTCCTCTTTTTCGTCCTCAAGACTAATCCACCTCCTTCGAGGGGCCGATTTATCTAATCGAACCGACGAGTTGCAAAGGCTCAACGACTTGACACTGTCCACCCTGGAGTCCTTGCTGAATACATCTCTACCGCCTAACGCGCGAGAACAGGCATTGCTACCCGTTTCAAAAGGGGGCCTCGGGGTACCAAATTTACTGACCCTGGCCGGGCCTGCTATAGTCTCGTCGATGCTAAGCGCGCAAAACAGGGCAACCCCTCTTTTAGATTCAACGGGAGTCGACCAGTTTAGAAACCGCTTAGCCCATCTTTAAGAGAACCTTGAAGCGCGCTGTGGGGGTAGGCCTGAAAACGTACTGTCCCAGCGTGACTGGAGTTCCCCTCTGCACGACGAGGTGCAACAACGTCTCTTTAACGAAGCTGCCGACGACACAGCCAGAGCTCGCTTAAACGCCGTATCCGCCAAGGATTCAGGGGCCTGGTTACACGCGCTATATATCCAGGCGGCTATTAAGAGCTTCTCCAAGAGCTCTGCCGCAGGGTTAGACTTTATAAGACCCCGGTTGTTAATGAACCTTCTTTCCCCGTCCCTCGAAGGCGTCACCGCCAGCCTACTCTCCGCGTTGGCAAAGGTTGTAGACATCCTTCTTTGAAGCACCCCACCTCCTTGTCTCCGGCCCTTGATATTTGGCGCAAGACTATTTGCCCTTCAGAAAAGGACGGTTCGGTACGTCCTATTGCGTGTTCGTCTGCGCTACGCAGGCTCGCCGCGAAGATCGGATGCAACCACAACAAAGACGCCATTTCTCACGCAACCGGTGCACACCAATTGGGATTCGCGACGTCGGCCGGAACCGAAGTAGCCATTCACGCAGCCCACATTTCTCGACTCACGCGAACCTCCAGGGGTCTTTGTAAAGCTCGATTTTCAAAACGCTTTTTACTGTATACGACGCGATCACTTGATAAAGGCCGTCGCATCCCACGCCCCTCATCTATTAAACTACGTCGAACTGGCATATCGGCACCCTTCCCATCTTGTCCTGCCTAAACATGTGATTTCGTCCGCCACTGGACTGCAGCAGGGAGACCCCTTAGTACCACCTCTGTTTTGTCTGGGTATCAAGGATCTGGTGGATTCCTTCAGGAGCCCGCTGAACCTCTGGTATCTTGACGATTTTTTTAGGAGGAAACGTTTGCACAGTAGCCGAAGATATTCAACAGGTCCTGGATTTCAGTGTTACACCCGGGCTGGAGTTAAATCCGGCCAAATGCGAGATATGCCTCTTTGGCCCTACCCTTGAAGCCCCCGAAAAACAGTCACTCCGAAACCTCCTGCCTGGCTGCAAGCTAATCGTCAAAGACGATCTGGAGCTACTGGGTGTGCCAATTTGCCCCGAGGGGCTCCCAGCAGCAATCGAGCGTTGGAGATTGAAACTGGAAAACGCCGCCGCTCGCCTTCCTCTTCTGGGAGCTCATCGGGGACCTTTCTTACTCAGGTTCTCCTTTTCGTCCTCAAGACTAATCCACCTCCTTCGAGGGGCCGATTTATCTAATCTAACCGACGAGTTGCAAAGGCTCAACGACTTGACACTGTCCACCCTGGAGTCCTTGCTGAATACATCTCTACCGCCTAACGCGCGAGAACAGGCATTGCTACCCGTTTCAAAAGGGGGCCTCGGGGTACCAAATTTACTGACCCTGGCCGGGCCTGCTATAGTCTCGTCGATGCTAAGCGCGCAAAACAGGGCAACCCCTCTTTTAGATTCAACGGGAGTCGACCAGTTTAGAAACCGCTTAGCCCATCTTCAAGAGAACCTTGAAGCGCGCTGTGGGGGTAGGCCTGAAAACGTACTGTCCCAGCGTGACTGGAGTTCCCCTCTGCACGACGAGGTGCAACAACGTCTCTTTAACGAAGCTGCCGACGACACAGCCAGAGCTCGCTTAAACGCCGTATCCGCCAAGGATTCAGGGGCCTGGTTACACGCGCTTCCCAGTGCCCCCATAGGTACACTTCTTAATGACGAGTCGATTCGCATAGCAGTAGGCTTACGACTAGGGGCAGACATAGTTAACCCTCATCGGGTCCAATGTGGTCATCGCGTCGATAAACTAGGACATCACTAGGACTATCGTGCATTATTAGTGCAGGACGACGCTCGAGACATGCCGCTATTAATGAGACCTTTAGCAGAGCCCTTAGGTCGTGCGGTCGTCCGTGCATTCGTGAACCCCCAAGTCTCTGCGCGGAGGACGGCAAACGTCCAGATGGTATGACACTCACACCATTCGAGCGAGGCAAAATGCTAGTTTGGGATGCGACCGTTACCGACTTTTTAGCTCCTTCTATGGTCGGTGGCGGCGCATCCGAAGCTGGTTATGCAGCCCACCTTGCGGAGACTAACAAGTTGAGAAAATACTCATCAATCGGCTATCCCCATGAATTTTGCCCTCTCGCGTTTGAAACCCTGGGTGCCCCTGGCGTTCGGACTAAGCAGCTGATCCGCAAAGTTGGGACCTTGTCAAACCTGTCATCCGGTGATAACAGGTCATCGTCCTTTTTTAAACAACGCCTGGATCTTGACATACAACGTGGAAACGCTGCCTCCGTTCGGGGCACACTCCTGAAGTGGTCTCGCCCTGGCCTCATCGAAACGAACACGTGACAGTCACAATGCGCATTGGCTTAGCTAGTTGATGTGTGTAACATATACCTAATGTATTATACGGAAAATAAACTTTATATATATATATATACACGTGATATATATATATATATATATATATATATATATATATATATCACAAATTTGCATCAAAATAATCGGAAACTCACTTTCTATTCAGAGGCATAAACAAAACACACAACTTTGCAATCCAAACGACGGGCTCATACACTATAAAGAGCTAGATACGTTTGGATAGCAAACACTACATTTAGGAAGCTGTGTGAAATAGTACTCATACCCGTACGCTTGGATTAAGGACAATGAAGTTTAAAAAATGTGAAGACAATCTTAATTCCCGGATCGTGTGTGTTGAATATAGTAGCTCAACGCACCCGTTTGAAGGACCTATGTTTTGGAATTAATGGCAACACATATCATAGAGAGTCAGCATCAAAGGTGCAAAACTATGACGTACACGCTGCGGAGCCGGTTCAGTCCAGCCACACTGATGCATTTGATGGCGCTCAAATGCTTTAAAGTTGCTGAAATTACACAGAGCATAGTAACCAGCACATTTTGTCAGCCATGAGCCGCCGATGTAGCAGATTTCCGCTGGAGAATTGATTTATTCACTTAAATCTAGTTTTATTGTTAGCTATCCGAACGGTTTGCCCAAAGTCTTAGGTTTATATTTCATGTAATTTTCCTAAAATGACTTGGAAGCATCTAAAGGCCGTGTATCAGATATTCCTAATTTATAGTTCATAAATGTTTTTGAGAAGACTAACTGGAAAATGCGGTACGCGGACATTGCCTCCACGGCAGGCTTTTCATCAGGCGCAAATGTGGGCCGGTTATATGGGGCTCAACCCACTTAAAACCAGTCATGGTATTTTTCTCCCGAAGTAGGGAAGTGTTGTTAGCATTACAACAAACTATAGAGGGGACATTGACAAGGGCGTCGACATACACATGCGAATGACTCGAAGAACACGCTTCATGACAGTCGCAATCATGTATTAGTCTTCAAATGAAGTTGTCACCTTTGTGACAAGAGTTAATACGCTAAGTGAAGATGGAGGATGGTGCCGCGCAGACTCTGAAGAACTTGGCGCTGGAGTTCTCAGGCGGGGAAATTAGGACAGTATGTTCCACTGCGTCTTCCACCGCATTGCTACGGTGGATATATATTAGGCTGGCAGCCTTGCTAATACCGTAGAGGTAGGAGCGAAACTCTCTTTTGCTCCTGTGAGCACTTGTGTGGAATCGTAGTCTACTCCCCTTCCGGGGAGACCAAGCCATGCCCTTATGTCTGGGAGGAGGGCCTTTGATTGCGCCTCAGGGCTCTCACTCTGGATGTTGTTCCAATGCGCTTGCCAGCGGCATAGTGTTGCCTGACGATCGACGTCCTTGCTTTGTATCGTACCTTTTCAGAGTAGACACTGTTTTCGGCTTTGGGATCTCATAGTACGGTGCTAGCCAGCACCACAAACCGCTTCCGTGTTCATCGTTCTGTACGCGTTGAAGCTAGCTACTAGGGGCCAGCCATTTAGAAAGTTTCTTCTGCTGGTACTGGAAGTATAGCGCGGAAACGCGACTTCATTGTTGGGCACCATACCCAGGTGGTCCCGACGTGACGTATAGTCGTCGCGAGAGTAACACCCGATATTGAGCCGCGCTGAACCAACTGTAAATCGGGGTCTTTAATTATTCGACAATTAACGCATCTCGGTTAAGCAAACAAAATTCAAGATACGTTATTCCTTCATTTTTAATTCAGCGTTATATTTGTTGTCATAAGCAAACAATTATGTAAAATAAAAAGATACGTTATTATACACGCCAGCAAAACTGGGCGTCAAAAACAAAGTGGCTTTAATTATATCTGTCAGTGCACCCTGCGTTGATGGAAAACTGCAGCACGTGCTCAGCAGACGTATTCAGGAAGTACAGCATCGGCAATGTGGCAGAGCTACTGTCGCCCGCATTTATGTGTAGGTTTGAAGACGGTTAAGTGCCAGTCCCACACCTCGATTTAACAAAAGCGGCGCTCTGCTCCGCCTAAAGGCATCAAGCCATCGTCTTTAAACTATGCCTAATGACGCAGCGAACTCCAGGCTAGTGAAGGAGACAGCTGAGGTGCATTTTCGATGATTGTGAGTTATACATAAAGATCGTGGTGCTGCGTATGTTGAAAACAGGTTCACCCTAGATCCCTCTGGTATGTGGGGGCAATTGTCCAAATGTATGTGGGCTTTTTTGACGCAGACACTCGTTGCATAGTGAAGAAACAACTTTAATCATAAAACGCTCCGGTATTTTGCATAAGTAATGCCAACACGCACTACCAAGCACGGTTGTTTTTTGTAGATCAACCAGGTCCAGGCAGCGGTGTTGTATCTGAGTCAGGTACACTAACTACCTGGATGCCATGCCTGGGAAACCTACGTCTTACATATGTAGCACCTAAATGAGGCCAACTACTCAGTGTATCAAGTGGGATCAACAAACATGTATAATTACACTCTTCAGGGGTGGTTCTCCTCGACCAAGGATGCGATCAAGGAACCGCCAGTGAGCAGTGGGAAAATGAAAAAAAAAGAAAAAAAAAAATAATTTGCGACGTGGCGCCTATACTTATGTATAGGACAGACTCGGAAAGCCGAGGACGGCAAAAGGACGCCATCACATCGAACCAACTAGTAGCCACATCCAGCAGTAGATATTTCCGTAATTGACCATTTTTCTAGTAAAACGGCTAAACCGGGTCCAACGTTAGTGGGCTGTTTAAACGTATCCTATGTGCGTTTCAGTATTGTGGTATCCATCGAGGGTCCATTTCAAGTAGGATGTACAGAATTACCAACAATGACCGACCGAGCAACAGTGTCAAAGAGTTTCAGCCAAGATTAGCTATGGTTCTGGCTCATTGCGCTGGACGGGCTTCTAAGTAGGTTACAAAGCTATTCTGTTTTAGAATGTAAGTCACGCTAATATAAGTACGTATGCAAATAAATCCAAATTTTCAGCATAAGTATATTGAGGTGCATTCTCATCACGAGCGGTATTCGAAGATTACTTCGCATCATACTCAGCTATACGTGAGGATCTTTGTGATCACTTAATTTACGTTAGCTCATTTTGAGTCTAAGAAATACTCAATACGATATGCTGAAAAAATAATTATTTCACGCATAGTCAGTATTAACAATGTGCAAAATTATCATCCCCGTCACTCTATTAATAGTACGTGCTTATTCAAATACACGTCTATAGGAAGAATAGCATACATTCATATCAGAACATCTGAAATAAAGAATATTTGCCTTTTCAACTTTATCAAAAGCCAAATTTGTTTTGTTAGACACAAGGTCAAGATAAAGCCAATAATATTCAGGTTCTCACTATTGGATGGACTTTGTTAATCCCGTAACCTTTTGGCACCGGCATGTTGCAAAGAAATAGGCGCATTAATTGTTATATATATAAACTGATTATTTCTCTGCAACATGGCGGTGCCAAAAAAATATTAGATTCGGTCGGTTTCTTATAATTGACCTACCGTCAAACGATACTTCAAATGGTTCCAAATCGAGCACAAAAAATCTAACATGTTTTGCTTTAAATATTAGGTGCATGCATTCCAGATTTAGGCCACTTATTAGTTAGACTTCATACATGCCCAGCTCATAACTTACACGACCTCACTACGAAAATGACGGAATCAATATCAGGCTGGAACAAAGTGACCCAAGCTGTTAAGAACATACTGCAAGAGAAGACAAGGGCCTCCCTTCGAGTCCGCTCACGCCTCCCCGAGGCTCCCGGGAACACATCCGCCAGGAGCAGTAGCCTCGCCGCCTCTGACTGTTTGATGTTATGTGCAAGCAGTTCCCAGTCAGCGTGGGAGACGGGGACACGGCTGGTTTTTAGTAGATT
Source organism: Dermanyssus gallinae (assembly GCA_003439945.1). Lineage (NCBI taxonomy): Eukaryota > Metazoa > Arthropoda > Arachnida > Mesostigmata > Dermanyssidae > Dermanyssus > Dermanyssus gallinae. Next base: position 169,593 of record QVRM01004003.1, read on the forward strand.
GGAGTCCCACACTACCGGCCCGCACTTGCAGGAAGCTCCCTTGCTGCGGTGCCTGCGTGTGCAACCGCATTTTCCAGTTAGTCCTCTAAAAAAACTTGCCTTAACGAGCTCTACAGTTCTTATTTTCTACAAATAATCCTGTAACACCCTGTATACAGATAGATAATATATATTTTCCATAAAACTCAGACTATATATATACATATATATGTATATATATATATATATATATATATATATATATATATATATATATATATATATATGTATATATATATATACTAAAAGAGACACTTACACTCCCGCCGCCCGCGATTTAATACGCGCGAGCCTTTGACGGGAGTGCCCGCCAGCCCGAATAGACAGGCCAGCAGCTCCCCCACCCTCCCCCCTATCGAGGTTCGGAATGGGGGTACCACACTACTCCACCGTACCGATTAGACGCGTTCACCTCGCGATTCCGCGTTACACCCCAGAATATACATTCCTCCCGAAGGACGTCTGACCACTCCAGAGCAGGGGTTCCCCGTAAAATACGGGGCCAGAAGGTCCTCTCGACCGGTGGTCTGCTTTCATGTGGCCACTTCTCACTCATTTTGCCTATTAAGCCAAGGCAGCAGGCGTCCCGGACGGTACCACCGGGTGTCACCCGGGGCATTAACCGTCCGGCCCGGGGGTCCTCGTGCAGAACGGTCCCCCCGTATTGGCAATAGCCTTAACAGCCCTCGAATGGGCCACGACAGGATGACAATATAAATTCGTTGACACCCAGTTTCTATCGTATGCCTTGCCCCCCGTTAGATGTTCGAAGCGGGGGTGTTACTATTGGGAGTTTTTACCGTCTGACTAACTTACAAGGGGGCCCCGTGAAGGTCCCCGCAGCGCGCGGAAGTCGGGCGCACCAGCCGGACCCAAGGCCGGTAAGAGAGTCATAGTTACTCTCGCAAATAATATATATATATATATATATTACATATGTATATATATATATATATATTATATATATATGTATATATATTTATATGTAATATTATATGTATATATATATTTAATATGTATAATATATATGTATATATTATATATATATATATTGTATATCTATATATATAATATAATTTATATATCTAAGTCTATTATATCTCTATCTACTCTATATATATACTATATATATAATTTTATATATATATATATAATTATAATATAGTCTCTCTCTATTCTACCTCCCTCTCTCTTTCTATATCTATAATCATCTCGTTCTACTCTCTCTCTCGTCTATCTATACTCTCTCTCTATCTTCTCCTCTCTCTCTCTGTCTCTCTCTTCTCTATTCTCTCTCTCTCTCTCTCTCTCTCTACTCTGTCTCTTCTCGCTCTCTCTCTCCCTCTTCTGGTCTCTCTCTCTCTCTCCTCTCTCTCTCTATCATCTATTCTCTAAGTCTGTCGATCTGTCTCTCTCTCTCCCATAATTGTCTTTTTCTATTCTTCTGTATGTATATATATATATATATATAATATAAGTCTGCAGAGCTCCAAGGAGGCTACGCCGAGGAAGAGAAGACACTTCTTAATGTTTTTAGTTTAATGCTTGCTTACCTTACATAACGAATGATCCACGTTTAGTATGTATATGCATATATATTGAGGCATATGTAATATTGATAATCATGCTATAAATTGATTGAGTTATATATATATATATATATATATGTATATATACTATATATATGTATATATATATATATATATATATATATAACCGATCAAGAAAACGAGAAAGAAACGCCTCCTATAGGGCGGATCTCGGCGATCTGTTTCAGCAGACTGCTTACCGTAGGGATTCTGTGAGGTTAACGTTCGTACCGTTTGAGTGAAAGCCCATATATGCTAGGTACAACTAGCAACCTCTTCTTTTGCTATCGACTTGTAGTAAGGAAATCCGGCCGAGTGATGACTGGACAGAGCATCTTCCGGAGGCGGCGAGAACGGAAGCTCATGGTGTGGTCACCACAAACTCACCACTCATCTCAAGGCTAACGACCAGTGGGTCCTCAGTGAAAGACCGGTGCTCGAGTAGGTAGGTCTTGGTCGTGGTGGTGGTGGTGAAGGTGCCGGTGCCGATACGTCCATCGTTAACACTGCCATTGTCTTTGCCACTGTTCTAGCTGTTTGTGCTGTGGTTGTTGTTGTTGTTGCTGCTGCTGCTGTTGTGGATATTGTGGTTGTTGATCACGTCATCTGCCTGATCTGTGCTTTTTATATGAGCATCCGCTGTCTGATAAACCTCTGGACGGTTACCGTTATCGGTCGTTATCTAGTGGCCGGCGTGTCTTGGCAGAGCTAGGGTTAAAGCCAACCATGCAACAGTGTAAAGCTACATGGTTAACTACTCATCTGCGCCACAACGGTTCGACATTTAATGTACAGCCGACTCGATTCAGCAGCTTAACAGATCGACTAATTGGTTAACGATAGATTAGCAAAGCAAGGTGGCGATCATCGGCACTAGGCCGATCCTAGCTAAGCAGGGCTTGTAATAATATGAATAGTAATAATAACATTTGTTTATTGGTATTGTAATACTTGTACATGTTAATAATATTGAATACTTGTATTATTATTATTATTATTGTTATCTTGAGGTTGTGAAATTTATCTGAGGTAGCACTGAACCCAACATGACAACAATTATCCGTGCATACTGTCCTTCTAGTCTTTCACCTCAAGCAGAGGCTGTAGTGCTGGCGCTTCTGACTGACTGCGTTTGTAGCACACCACATCGTTATGGCGGTGGCATTAACTAGAGATAAGTGCTGTCGGTATTGTTCAAAAATTGACACAAGTTCTTGATGTTCTCTCGTCGGTCTTCTCCAGTCGTCTTCTGCCTTCAAGCTCAGGAGCCTGCGCGGGCGCAATTGCGGCCACTTTTAGTGCCAGTCGAACGGCTACAGCGTCTCCCACAGCGATAATGGTGGTGGCGGCGGCAAGGTGTCCTGGAAAGGCCGCCGTCCTGGCGCAGAAGGTGACCGCAGTGATGCTGGCGCAGCTGCTAGTGTTGGCCATGTGTGGCACTTCACCAGGCGCTCGTGCCGCCAATGATCTGAAGTACGTACTCAACTCTTCCAACACCTTGTATGCAGCAGATGAAGTTCGTTTGGCTGGTCGTCACAGTACGAGTAACAGTCGTAATCGTAGTAGAAATAAGCAAATTTCTGGACTCGTTCCGTCATGTGAGAGCTAAGAGGATTGATTGTTCATCAAGCCGTACCCTTCTATCTCCTATCTACAGCTACAGGCTTATTTCTTTACGAATCATGCTGCCCCCTCTTGACATACGTAAGGCGGCTTCATGTAGGAAAGCTCCTTTTAGCCTGCAAACAGATGACAAGCGCACTCTCAAACGACCCTCAGAGCTAGAATATCCTCAAGAATGTCGCCATAATCATTATCCACCATAAGGACTTGATAAAGCTCGCATTGCGCTTATTGGGCACGCGACGCCCACAAGTACAAGGCGGAGTTAAAATTAATTCAGGAAACGGGATCAGCACTTTCGCTGATGTCAAGAGGCTTTTAGGTGACTTATCTTTTGTGACTAATCTGACTAATCAATGTCGACGGGATTTTTTTGTGACAAACTAACTTATCAAAGTCGACGAGAAGGCAAATACCATAAAATAAATCACACAACACTAAATCGGAGTTCGCAATAGACATTCAATTTACACACACAACTATAATTCACTGAAGGATCGCATTTTGTACTCTTACTCAAGCGACAGGGTACAAATCATCGGTAACGGCGAAAACGCGTCATCTCCGTGCTTCCCGCACCTCAGTATACCACAAGGGACGAGCCTCTCACCAACACTGTTCTAAATATTTATTACCTTGCTCCTAAAGGCTAATGGGCTAAATAAAGTCTATCGCGTTTGCCGGTCACGAACTTTCATAAACACGCATAAAAACCTTAATTGCCAAAATTAACCAGATTGTGCCTCATTTGGAAAAACTAAGCAATATTGGCGTATCCCCTGATGTGATGTTAATTTCTCATTTTGTTTCTCAATTCGCATTTTGTTTGACACTGTTCCAGTCAACGCTTACAATACTTACAATAAGATACAGGTTGCACAAAATAATGCTTGAAGGGCAACTTTTGTCTACAGGAAGCACAAAGGTTTATCTCATCTATATGCAATCTATAAACTACTTCAAATACTACAATTTCACAAATTTGAATTAGGCATTTTTGCGTTTAAAAACTTCGGCGGCATGTTAACTCAAGATTTATCCGTTTATTTTATATTAACACCAATGGAAATCGCAACATGCCATCCTGAGAATCTCCAACACGTACCGCAACTGTAGACTTAAATCACCTGTCATGGCCATGGCCAAAATATGGAACGCTCTCAATGATGAGCTAAGGAAACATAATGTACTCAGTGAACAATGTCTTAATAGATTAGACATTTGAATGATATGAAGGTAATAATGATAATTCATAATAAACAACAACAACATTAATAATAATAATAATAATAATAATAATAATAATAATAATAATAATAATAATAATAATAATAATAATATCTGGGGCAGATCTGACAGCCCTGAAGAAAAAAAGACGGTTCCATTAGACCAATAGCGTGCGGCCTCACCTTACGTAGACTGGTTGCCAAAGTAGCAATTTCCATCAATAGGACGGCAATTGTGAAGGCGGTGACACCTCACCAGGTTGGCGTATCAGTAAAAGGCGGAGCCGAAGCTGCAGCACACGCAACTCGGGCTTTCACGGAGGCAGAGGGGCCGCCACGGGTCCTGGTAAAACTAGATTTTCAAAACGCCTTCAACACGATTCGACGCGATGTCATTCTTAGTGAAGTTAAAGCAAAAGTTCCACAAATGTTCCGCTTAGCGTGGCAGAGCTACGGCACGCCATCACTGCTGTTCTGGGGAGAGAGTGAGCCTTTTCTCTCAGCCAACGGAGTACAACAAGGAGACCCGATTGGACCCGCCTTATTTAGTTTAGGAATCTTAGAATTAGTGTCCCGTATGAGAAGCCCACTAAATGCATGGTATCTGGACGATGGTATACTAGGCGGCCCGGCAAACGTAGTGGCCTCCGACATACGCGAAGTGCTACAGTTTGCAGAAGAGGGAGGCTTAACTCTCAACGCCTCTAAATGCGAGCTCATAGCTGTAGGTGGAACCTCCCACGAACAGGAGGAGGCATGCAAAATCATCGCAGACGCCCTGCCTGGTACAAAGAGAATCGAGCTGCCTCATTTGGAAGTCTTAGGAGCGCCCGTTGGCTCTCGGAAGATCTCTAGAACAATCCAGGATAAGAGAGACGCCCTTCGGTCTATAAAAACTTGGCTATTGGCGATGCACTCACAGGCTACATTATGCTTATGAAGATACAGCTTAGGGTCACCTAGGTTGAACTATATTCTACGCACTTCGCCCACAGGCCAAAACTGTGATAATTTGCAAGCATTTGACGAGGTGGCAAGGGAGACACGGAGCGAAGTTCTAAACGTAGCCCTTACTGACAGATCCTGGAAAAGGGCCACACTTCCACTCAGCGAAGGAGGGTTGGGACTAAGGTCTGTAGCAAACCTTGCTCCATTGTGCTACGCTGCTTCTCTCATAGAGTTCTCAGGGCTCGCAGAGACGCTGTTAGAACCGCATGTTTGTTCTGTTCTCCGCGTAACGAGGGACGAAGCTGAGCTGGCAGCAAGACAATCGATAGGCCCTGGCCCCTGGGAACAACACCCTACGCAGCATATACTTGACGGCTACAAGTGTCAAACGACCGCTCGCAAGATTTTAGATGACACCCAATCTCCGACAGAGCGAGCGGTATTTATAGCCGCCCGTGAGATCTTCAGCAGTGGCTTCCTAAGGGCACTTCCTTCACCGCAGCTGGGCACCATGCTGAAAAACACCTCCTTCCGCATGGTGGCCGCCCTAAGAATAGGCGCTCCCATATGTGAGCCATACGAGTGCAAGGCATGTGGAAAAACAGTGGATAAGGACGGACTGCACCCTTTAAGCTGCTCTAAGAGCCCTGGTAGAACTCTCAGACACGCGGAAATCAACGCAGTTTTAAAGAAGGCTCTTCGTAGAGCCGGCATACCAAGCACCCTAGAGCCCAGGTTGGGCTTCGAAGACGACAAAAGACCCGACGGCGTCACCATTCCGCCATGGTCTAAGGGCAAATGTCTAGTATGGGATGCCACGGTATCATGTACAGTGGCTCCGTCATACTTGATGCATAGCGCTACCTGGTCAGGGTGGGTTGCCGAACATGCTGAGATCGCAAAAAAGCGCAAATACTCTGACCTAGAGAAAAGATACCACTTCGTACCCGTTGCCATGGAAACGATGGGTCCAATCAGCAAAAACACAAGAATCTTCCTCAAAGACGTAGATATCAAAATAAGTGCTAACACGGGTGACCAGCGCGAGGGTGAGTTTCCACATCAGCAACTCTCGCTCGCAGTGTGTAGGAAAAACGCCGCCGCTGTCATCGGCTCCATGGATTGAAAAGCGGGGGTGAGCCTAGGCGGGTACACGTTTAGATCCCACAATTGTAGGGAAACACCGAAATATTGAAAAAATTAAAAAATGAAAAATAATAATAATAATAATAATAATAATAATAATACTAATAATAATAATAATAATAATAATAATAATAATAATAATAATAATAATAATAATAATAATAATAATAATATACCTTTACGTGTGCCCCTTCACTTGTTATATTTTTTAAAAATGAATATATCTTAGTGTGTGTCGCGTTAAAATCGAATTCTAGAATAAGACAATATATTTTTATCTTTGTATATAAATTGGCGGGATAGAATTAAGAGAAAACTGGCGACTCCGCCGATTGAAGTATTTTATTCTAGAATTCGACTTCAACGCAACACATACTCTTTGAAAGCGTTTTTCTTTAAACACGGATTTAAATTACTACTATGATATATTAATTTAAAGAAATATATAACCGGTGAGGGGGGAAACGCAAAAGATACATGTGTGTCGTATATATCATACTACATTTTATCTATTATTTTTACGAGAACTTATGCATTGTGAAAACATAGTCCCGTCAATAAACCATATTATTTTATTCAAGCTCGGAAGAAGTGACAAAGCCAGGCATTATGAAGATCGTAGATTCAAATCTAGAGCAGACTAGTCTTAGTTTTCATGGTTTTGATTTTAGACGGGGGTTGCCATGATGAACCATTCTAATATTCGATATAAAAATTCGAGGTAAATAACAAAAGAGTTAAAAACGCAATTATAGATGCTTTAAGTAAGAACGTGTGCACTAGCATCTTCTATTATTATTATTATTATTATTATTATTATTATTATTATTATTATTATATATTAAATTTGCAGGCAAAAATTGCAAAATAAATTTGCCGACTGTATATATATATATGAAATGGTGAGAATGTCTCGTTTAGAAGTGAGAGTGAACTTACAAATATAGTTAATAAGCATTGATTGCACGAGAACGAGTTGTTAGATTGACAAACTCAACACACCGCCCAGATTCGCCAAAATCGAGATCCCGTGAAGTCTCATTGTAGAGTTTTCATGCTCAAATGCTGGGGAGGGGAGACGTCAGTGCGTGGTATACACGGTTTGTGTTTGGCAGAGTAGTGAACGATGCAGCGATGCAGTACGGATATTGGTACTCAGAACTAGGGGGTCATATCGCTGCCTCATCTGCTTGTGCTCCATCGTGCTGAATTCAGACTTTCGAGAGAATACTTAGTGATATATCCATCACGACATCTGGTAAAATTCTGCTCTGAATTGCTGTGCTGTGTGTTTCTCCATTTAATCGTTCAGAACGTTTGCTGGGGTTGGCTTGTAGGTTCAAACTGTTTTGACCCTGCATGAGATATGCAAAGAAGCCACCCTAGAATTAAAAACATTTTTGAAGAAGGTTGTTTTTAATTCTAGAGAATCCTCCGTCCCCTACGGGCCTGGAACTCGCCGTGTGGTATATATATTCAATAAGAAGAGTCATCCTGGCGTGCATTAAATGTGTCCTCTTGTGTATATGCGAGTTAATGGTAGCTTTGCCGCCAATCCATTTTCCTCGGTAAAGAACATTGGATGACTTGCAGTAATGCCCGGGCACCACTTAGGTATAAGGAGAATTGGTAATTACTCTCTCGCTTCTAAAGAAAGACATTTCCTTCCCCCCATCCCATTCGAACACATGCTTTTTATTTGAGTTCTACGATCCCTTAAAACAAGATTGCCATGAGTTCGCTCTGAATAAATAGACTACGATTGCTAATTAACGTCGCCGTAAATGGTATTCGCTCAATCAATTCGTTCTAATAACGAATGAAACAATTTAATCTATCTATTAACGAAAGCGCTGCTCTTTGATTTGTTGTGACCTGCGTATGCCGTGTATGCCGCCTCCCCCTTCTTCTCTCGTTTTATAGATTTACGTCGGAGACCAAGTTACGCAACTATCTGCGTTCATTCGACGTCTACGTTCCGCCGGTGGACAGCGCGGCCGACTTCAAGAACTTCGTCGTAAACCTCACCGTACGACGTATGGATAACAAAACGCAACATAACAGCTGAGGTTCTGCTACGACTGTCGACCCATTATTTGCTACTTCTTCTGTATATGAAACACGTCATTGGCTCTACGCCAACAAAATGGTCTATATATATATATATTAGGTTATCTGTTATTCCAGCTTAACAGCAAATTGAATTGTAACTACACGCTTTTGTCCTAAGAATATTCCCAGTCATAAGTAGGGAAGATTCAATGGTTTCAATTTGATCAATTTATTAGCCAAGCTTAACTTTGAACCAGCAGTCGTTTGGACGATAGCTACTATCTTAGCAATGTGAATGAAGGTTACCCGTTAACTTAATGCCGAAACCAAGCAGTACAGAAGACGATCCAATTATCTAAAAAAATAGATTTATTAGATTAAGAGTGTTGATTCACAATACTTTTCGGGCTGAAGTCAGCCAAGATTTAACGTCCACGGGACTGCTTTTTGCAATGCTTCATAGACGGACCCCCATAAATACAAATGTGCAATGGTGGGGCTCGAATCCGCGCACCCATGTGTTTTCTCCGGTCGCGAGGCGCAGGCAGAATGCACCCCCTACGCCACCGGGCTCGACAAAGGGGGTTGATCTAATATTGACCTATTCTGCGTTTTATTCATAGACGCATTAAAAATTCAACCAGCTCATAATAACAACAAGGTGTCACACGAGCTCTTCACGGTAGTTTACGTTCTATCACTAACGACCAAAAAGAAGCATGAAAGACAACCTAACGTATTAGACGCGTTAATGGCTCGCTATCTTTCTCTGAAAATGTCTTCGTTAATAAAAATTCGATTACAATCAAGTTAGAACTGGTAGTTAGGCCTGAACAGCGAAGGACAGTCTAGAAGTTTGTGCACCGCCTACGGACGTTAGCGCACTGAACGGTCGCATGTACTTTCTAAAGGCATTCAATCTGCAGTACTCAACCGTATCGTTACGGCGGGCCTATAGATTAAACAGGTCACATTAATCGCGCAGTCGGCATATGCTATTGTCGGCGTAGGCCGTAGTGAAGAAGGTCTCGACTAGAGCATATCGTCGTGCCTTGAGGATATTATCATCATATTTTTAAGACTAAAATACGTCAAAATATAGCCAGGTTGTTACAGTAAACAGGGGTTAATATTGCATCGAAGCTAAGAAACACCTGTACATTATTGGTGTTGTCGGTGTTATTGACGCGGCTGTATCGTGGATCGCCCGGGCCAGCGGAGAATATATTCGGCATGCGGCTAGATACGGACGGGCAGCTCTGGATGAATGTACTCATGTGCCTACATTGGAACTCCAGCGCGCTCACGTGGGATCCGGCGGACTTTGGCAACGTCTCTTACATCACGCTATTTAAGCATCGAGTCTGGAAGCCGCTGCTCGTGTCGGAGAGTCACGTGTTTCTCAATACGTTAATATACGGAGTCTACAGCATGTCATACGTCCTGTAAGTTCACAGAGCCGTCCTTGCGCACTGAGGCCTGCCTTCGATCGAGACGTGTGGCCAACGTGTGCCTTCGTTGTGCTTATGTGCCGTCTCTACGGTGTTCGACCTAGATATAATTTGATCGATGTGCATTGACGATTGTAAAGCCACGTAAAGATGTGCTAATAGTTGCCAGTCGTACTAGCGTGAGGTACAGCAACTTGGTGGTCTTGCCTGATAACTCGCCAGCTTAGTTACGCCAAGCTTCTTCACCTGAAGAAGCTTGCTTCTAACTACACTTCAAGTTGCAAATAATAGACTGTGTCAAAGTTAATTGAAACGGTCGCCCTTTCTACCCTCGCCTTCGATTCACCTGACGTGCAATTAGGCCGTTAAACCTTTGATCTTCGAACTCTGACTTCAGCATTAAGCTATAGGCGAGTGCTCTGTTGCTATTACCACGCTTCGCAATTCTGAGCAAACATTTGATCAACATTTTTTCACAGTAAATGTAAGGTGTAAACGTCTACTAGGCTACTCTTGCTTACATAAAAACTCGGCCCATGGATGGCCGGAATGAAAGTCGCTTTCTCCTATCGACCGCCTGTGTCTCAAAAACGATGTCTCGCGTCGATCTTTGTAATCTTATTTTGGTTGCGTTTAGACAAACCTTTGACTTGGACGTTTGTTACTCTCATGTTATCAACATCATTACTTTTAATATATAGTTGAGCTGCTCGATCGCTTCGTTGCAGGATTAGCCATGACGGCCTCACGGAGTGGTGCCCCCAGGTTCGGCTACTCTTTTCGTGCCATATGCGCGGCAGCGGCTTCGATGCATTCCCCGCCGACGAGTTTGAATGTTCGACGCGTATCATTAGCGTCATTCACGGCAGTGAGGGTCACGCGCTCCACATAGAAAACCTGTCGTTCTTTAAGGAAGACTTCAGGTAAGCTACTAGGCCACTTCTTCAGGCACTTGACGCGTTACCTAGTAATAGTACATACTTACCCAGCGGTGTGTGATAATGTATATATATATATATATATATATATATAGAGCAACATTTAATAATAATAATAATAATAAACAAGTTAAACAAAGGTTTATTGTTATCAATATGTACATGTATCCTAATTACTAATATATTAATTATATAACATCTACATCTAAGTTCTTTTGAGTGCAGTTTGAGTGCATTCTTGCCCCAAGTGGTGACGCAAGACCAAACGTCATTACCACGTGGTTCTCAAGAATATGCGCGTATAGGTCCCCTTTGTGCATCTCCCGTTGGTGAATGGTGTGGCCAACACCTGCGCTGGCTAGTGCACGATAGCCGAGGGCGCACGTGTCGGAAACAGTGACGCCCCACACCAGCTGCCGATTATAGTCCCAGTCCCGGCTGGTAAGGCCATCCGGTCGAGGTTTGTCGTCCCTTTTCAGTACACCAGGTTCCACCGTGACGCGGTAGCCTTACCTGATGAAGTCCTGAAGAAAAAGCTCGCATTTAGAGGGGTTGAGCTGCAGCCCGCTCCATTGCTCAAACGCTCTATAGTCCTGCTCATTGCTCTGAAATGCATTTTTCTGAGTCATTTGACGCATGGATTAGCATTTTGAACTGCCTGCAGTTACGGTTTGGTGGAACGACTGAGTGCGGCACAGGGGCGCTTTCTCCGTGTGTTTCGTGGATCGGCCAGTCAGGAGAGAAAACAACACAATGCACTGGATTTAGAGAATAATACGCGCTACTTAACCCTGATAGTGAAGAACATCCATGGAATCGCGCCGAAGCTATCGTATTGGAGAGTCCAGAGAGGTTAAAGATCCGCATGCACCGAAGCAGTAAGGGCAGCCACGCATTTGGCGTTCGAGCTATCAGGGAGCGGAACACTTTTCATTTTACGTAATTTAAAATCCTTGCAAAACTTCACGGAAAATTGAAAGGAAAAGCTACTATATATATATATACTATATATATATATACAGGTAGTTCAATAAGTTCTTAGAATGAGCTTTTTAGAATTCGAATTTTGGCACGCTTTTACCGCTAATAGGAACTGCAACTTTTCGACTGCTAGCACTCAATATATTATGGTGATTGGCCGTTGCGATTTCGTTTGATAGCTTTTCCCGTGCAACGTATCGGCGTGATTTTTAAAAATGGAGAAAAAAGAGTTTCGAGTGGTTATCAAGCATTTTTATTTCAAAGGTTGGAATGCGACCCAAGTAAAAATTGAGTTAGACGAGACGTACAGTGACTCTGCGCCATGTTTTGCCACTGTTTCCAACTGGATTAATGTGTTAAAAAGAGGTCGCAGGAGCACCGAGGATGAACTACGTCCAGGAGGCCAAAAAACGGCAACTGATGAAGAAAACGTAGAGAAAGTGCGAACAATTCTTGGCACAGATAAGCGAATGAACATTAAGGAAATAGCGGAGGCATTAGGGATTAGTTTAGGCAGTGTGCATTTTATCCTTCACGAAAACTTGAAGATGAAAGAGCTTAGAGCAAAATGGCTGCCGCATTTGCTCAACCAAGGCCAAAAAGACGCGCCTGTTTTGGCTTTACAGCGAAATTTGGCCAAGATGTCGAACAATCTGTCGGATTTTTGGTGCAGATTCATGACTGTCGATGAAAGCCGGGTTCATCACTACACTCCCGAGACCCAAGAAGCTTCTTGCCAATGGTGTGAACCTGATGAAGGACCTCCGAAGAGGGTGCGGACAACGGCATTGACCGGAAAGGTGATGGCTACAGTTTTTTAAGACCAACGTAGAATAATGCTGGTCGACTACCTTGAGAGCTGTAAAACAATCACAGGAGAATATTATGCAAGACTGTTGGACTGCCGTTAGCAAGAACTCATCGTGAAACGGCCCGCTTTGCAGAAGAAGGTTGTCCCGTTTCACCAGGGCAATGCTCCTGCACACAAGTCCCGGCAAGCATCGGCAAAACTGGCCCAACTGAGGTTCGAACTTATTGAACAACCCTCCTATTCTCCAGACCTGGCCCCCTCTGATTATTTCCTTTTCGGACATTTGAAGAATAGTCTCGGTGGAAAGCGTTTTTCCAGCAATGAAGAGGTTAAGGCTGCTGTCAATGCCTATTTTCAGTCTAACGACGCGGAATTCTACTCAAGAGGTATGAAAGCTCTGAAATCTCGGTGGGAAAAGTGTATTGAGCTTATCGGGGAGTATATCGAATAAGAAAAAATTTAAAACATGATTTGGAAAATTCTCGGTTTTCATTCTAAGAACTTATTGAACTACCTGTACATATATATATATATATATATATATATATATATATATATATATATATATATATTGAGCAAACCCTGGCACAAAAGAGAAAGTTTTTATACAGCGTATTTGTGAATCTCCGAGCCGCAGGAACTGCTTAGCGATGCCAAAATGATTACTGCTATCATCATGATTGTAAATCAATTTAACTAAGATTCACTTATTATCACGCACTTACTCTTGGATTTACCAGGCGAAAAGGCGATCTATTTGGAAACTCGGGCTATCACATACAGTTTATGCGCTCTCATGATGACAATTTATAATCGAAATCGATCTCGTCGTCCGCCGGAATGCACTCGACTGGCTCTATCAGGTACGATACGCGACACAATCTATGCATTTGTTCTTGTTTCTTCTATATACCTTCCTGTTGCGAAATGTGGCGAAAAAAACAGCCGTAGAACCCGCATCACCATTTTTTTCCGTACATCGAGAATACATAATTTACTCAGAAGAAGACCACAGTTATATATATATATATATATATACATATAAATATATATATATATATATATATATATATATATATATATATATATATATCTGCATTGACGCAGGCGCATGAACGTAGATCTTTGCTACTGCTTATTTCAGATGACCTTGCCAGTTTTGTTCGTCTCGTTGCTGTGTTTGGTCAACCTATGGCTGTATGCTGTGCCACACGAAGCTCACGGTCTACGACGCCTTTCAGCTACATTCGCTCTGATTGTAATTATAATCGTTCAGGTAAGCGGCCAATTATGTCTTAAAGAGAGTTTTCTCTTTCAGATGTCACGAAATTCTCAATCCAAGGCCCTATTAAGCCGCACACTACAAACACAACTTTCACACATCGAGTAGATGTTTGTCAATAGTCGGTAAAACGTACAACGAAAACAAATATTTGTACGAGCACGAGTCCACAGAGAGAGAACCTGCGCAAATGACAATCGGAAACTAGCATTCAAATATAAATAGGCAGGGAACATTTTTTGACATGATTTTCCTCTTTGAAAAGTGAAAGCTAATTCGTGCCTGTAGACGTTTCTTCCTTGCTGCTGTCCTAATGGTTTAACAATTTTAAATTGTCTAAATTGAGAGGTTTGCTTACGAGACCCTGCCTCATACATATGTACAGTTTACCTGAAGTACAAACTTGCATAGCTACTTGCGCGTCACGCCGGACAACGGGCTGGCAGCTATTGTGTAAAGTGATCGAGCTCGTTGAACCCGGTGCAAAACGGAGCCGATGACTAAGCCATACCTCCCGCCGAAACCGTGACGAATTTTTTCCAAAGTTGTTGCGACCAACGAAAACTGGATTTGTTTGCTAACTTTGTCGCGCCGTATCTCACTTTGCCTGTCGCCTGTAAATCAAATGACGCTTGCAGATCCAGCTGTACTCATTGTCGCTGGTCCACTGTTCGCGGCCACCGCTCATCCTTTCGCTGTTATCGCAGCTGGCATGCGGTCAGGTGGCCTTCGCCATGCTCTACCTCTTCATGCTGCGCCTCGATGACTGCCAAATGGTGCAGACGTTCTACCAGCGTGCTCACGAGGTTGGCCTCTAGAATAGAGAAATGGCAACTTTTTCACCTTTAGGGAACTAATTTATGGAATGCTGTAGAACTCGTATCGTAGACGGCATCATGCTGGCATGTGCCTCGAGCTAGGCCTGTCCGTTCGCAACACAAATCATACATGATAACAGGACCTATGAGAACTCCTCCCTAGCCAGTTAAACTACTCCTTCTCCACCTTCTCGAGGATGGCCGCTGGTGGAGCAATAATGCCGACGTGTTATGCAGATTACGCAGTTTAATCAGCGTACGTTCACCATGCACATCGCCTTCTTTAACAAAAAGTGTTACGTTTTTACGCATGAGTGCGGAATGCGGAAATCTAGCTGCAGTTTAGATTAGCTGCATTTCAGCTTGTGCTCTTTCTAAAATAGAGATGCTGTCTTCTAAGCACCGATATCAGTGTTGCGTCGCAGCCGGCGCGGTTTTTTATTTTTATTAATTTTTATTTATTATTACAAAGTTCTCTCTATTTGATTACTAATTGTATTTTTTCTAAAAATGGTTTTTTTACTTGGAGGTGTCATTTTGTCTACATACAAACAGCCCTGCGACCATTTTCCCTTAGACACACATCACCAAACTATACCCGCGGCTACCATAGCCAGACTACTTGACGGTTGTGTGAGCGTATTTGCGTGTTCTGCCACCCAGTCCGGTTTTACCCGACAAGAATATTCTAAATACAATCGAACTGCAGTACATAGCGTATTAGTTTAGTCATTGTCTACTTGCCTAAATACCTCTGGTACCTTACTCTTGTGATCGTAGTCACACTATTGTTGTTGCTGCTTCTGCTGCTGTGTTCTCTGTGGTCGCTGCCACAGATTTGTGACCCATTAGCAAAACGCGTCGCCTGACACTGACTGCACAATCGCTTCGTTGCAGATGTACGCTCAGATTCCTGCGTACAAGTACCTTGAGAGGGCTCGTTCGGCGGCTGCCGGCTGGAACCTGGAGAAGCTCGACGACAACGACGACCAGTCCGAGCGGCACTTAAAACACTCAAAGTCGACACTCGCCGTCGACGAATCGGGAAGTCTCGCACAGGCCGTGTTCCTTCTCGTCCGAGTTGTTCTGACCGCACAGATAGCCTTCAATGTGTGCCGTTTTGTGTTCGTCTTTCTCTAGCGTGGCCGGGGAGGGTGTCGCCGATCGAACTGCTCTGTTGATATAACAACCTACGATAAACCGCTGTATATACGCCTGTCCGACTGGTGCAAGGCTGGAAACGGCACGAAGCGCAGAAACAACAAGGGCGCCGAACGGTGACTCAGAAAATAAACACATACAAATCCAAAGACAAGTGTTCACTACTCTGGCAAACGCTCGTCGATCCCGCTGAAAAATCGTCGAAACGAGGCTAGATTTAAGCTAAAAGGCACGCCGAAAGGTTCCATCTGGTATTTTGCGATTCTGGTATTGTGGTGTTTGTTGTAGTCTGCGCCTTTTTAATTTACATTTCGGTTACAACATATGGCATGAAACCACGAAGCGAGCTCAATTGACGTAGTTACCGCCAAGTCACGTACAACAGCTTACTCGTATTAAATCTATGTATAAAAATTATTATTTAGTGTTCAAGTTAGGTTTAGTTCCCTTGAGCGTAAATGAAACATGTCATCTGAAAACAGATAAATGCCAACTTCGTTAAAGATGTACCTGAACTCGTGCTAATTTTCCTTTAATATTACTACAGACTTCATCAGTGTTTGGGGAAATGCAAGCTTCAACAGTGCGACGACTACGGCATTGTCCACATGACAACTCTTTCCATAGTTGCACTAGATATACATGCTAATTCAAGATTGGTTTTGAAACAATTTGAAAACTGAAAACGCTAAATAATCTATAGCTTTGAAAAATCGGGCCAAATTTAAGTATATTTTTCAAATTATGGAAGGCAGGTAACTAAACCAAAGTAGCCCTGTTCTGACTAGACAACAGCGATTAAGATATCATATTCCAATGTATGTGATTTGTTTACAAAACAACAAATGCTGCAAAATGAGCGTGAGCTAGTTAGGGAGATTTTCCACAGAAGTTTACGTGACTACGTGTGCTCGCATATAAGCTTCAGCGGTACTGAGTGTGGGTTACGAACGACGAACGTATAATTGTTGTAGTGGCTTCGATTTTGGGCTTTGTTCACGTTACCGTAACAAACCGAGTACGGTATTTTTGCAAACCTATTCAATACGACTATTTTTATTTCGCTTGTCAACATTGAATGTCACCATGTGTGCAATGTCTCAACATCAGTCAGACAAGGCAGAATTTTCTTTCCGCTTTCACTGTATTCTTTGCTGGCATGTTTAGTCTCTCTGCCAAAGAACTAGATCTCTTGCTAATCCACATTTGGTACATGTATGTCCAGTCAGCCGCATCGATATAATACACCTTCTGCAGCTGCAGTTTGCTGTCCTGATCCTAAACAAAATATTTCCGTTCCTCATTCAATTCAGAAAAAAGTGCGTTTTTTTCTGACGAGCTCGACGATCGCCTTAAATGTGGCTCATTCATTCGTTGAGGTCTGTATTTTTACATACCTAACTATAGCTAGTTAAGAACGCCCAAGGAGGAGCCCTTCTCGGCGAGTTGCTTGAGCAGAATCCCTTACCGTAGGCGCGCTGTCGGACCTACGCCATATGTACCAATGTGAAAGCCTGTTTTTTTGTCGCTCTATCAGCTCGATCGATGACGAAACATAGATGTCGAGTTGACGAGGTGAAGAGTCAATCAGAACAGATACACCCATCGAAATGCCACTATCCTCCCTGGAAGAGCTTTGCGGCTATATAGTGGTGCTGTGGCTGCCCTTGAGATTGTTTATACTTGAGTCTCGTTGTGACCGGACCAATATTGCTTACTATATTGAGAACATTCTGCGCGCTAAAAAAAGAGCAAAAAACGAGCAATGTACACAAACATCAGTTCGGCGATCTAATAGTGTGAATCAATAAAACTGTTGCATTTTGGTCAACCGAGAATCCTCACGTTTACGAAAAGCCGTTATGTGAACCATATGTGACAACCCTGGTGCGAGCTCTAATCCAAAGAAATCACTAGACTCTATTTTTCTTCTTAGAGCATGACTCTTTAGCCGCATTTTGATGCGGAATCGATGTGAGTAAACTCCGGTTCCAACTAAATGTTAGCGCAAGCCACAAAGTCGGCCAGACGATTGAGTTTTTTTTTGTTGCTTTTAATTAGATATATTCGTTGCATTTCGCTGCAATGTTGGCCGGTGTCATGCAAACATTGCCCACATAACTGACATGCTTAGGAAGCTAGACCGGGGGATGCTGCTCTAGATGACAGAACCCGCATCTAATCAGCAAATGTTCGTAGAAAGATAAACGACAACAGGTCAAGCCAGTGCTTGCTCTTGTGTTCAACGGAAGCGCTGCATATAGTCATAAAGAAGCTCTAGGCATATCCATGAGGGCTAGGAGACGTCAAGGACACCATGTACAATATGCAGATTATAATTACGTACTGACCACATTACATACGCGCGTATAGGCAAAATGTATATTTTTTTATTTACCTTGAATAAAGATTTTTTATTTACCTTGAATAAAGATTTGCGGTCAATATGTACATATTGCGCGAAATCCATGGCTATGAAGTGGCGGCTCATTGAGGAGAAATAATAACCTATGAGTCAGCGGTCACAAGGATTGTTGGCGAAAACCTGGGTATCTCAACATGTTTGAAATATATTTTCTTCTTCCACCAGGCTCTAAGCGTTCCTGATATAAAAGGATGACATGTCAAGCGAAAAATACATCAAGCGCAAAATACATCAATTAAAAAATACCTTGATCTTTCAATATACTACTTCTTTCAAGTAATGCACATCTATTGAGAAAGACCTCGGCGTCGGAAACACGAATGGAGCTTGTGTTGCCACTGACAACAGTTACCTAAATACATACTTGTGTATATGTGGCTAAATAGCTGAGTAAGTAACAATTTATATGAATGTAAATGTATATGCACATTGAGATATTTGTAATATTGATAATCATGCTCTAAATTAATTGAGTTTTATTTAAGACGTATATGTATATATCGAGTCCGCCAGTATATATATATATATATATATATATAACCGATCAAGAAACGAGACAGAAACGCCTCCTATAGGGCGGATCTCGGCGATCTGTTTCAGCAGACTGCTTACCGTAGGGATGCTGTGAGGTTAACGTTCGTACCGTTTGAGTGAAAGCCCATATATGCTAAGTACAACTAGCAACCTCTTCTTTCGCTATATCGACTTGTAGTAAGGAAATCCTGCCGAGTAATGACTGGACAGAGCATCTTCCGGAGGCGGCGAGAACGGAAGCTCACGGTGTGGTCACCACAAACTCACCACTTATCTCAAGGCTAACGACCAGTGGGTCCTCAGTGAAAGACCGGTGCTCGAGTAGGTGGGTCCTGGTCGTGGTGGTGCCGGTGCCAATACGTCCATCGTTGATACTGCCATTGTATTTGCCTCTGTTCTAGCTGTTTGTGCTGTGGTTGTTGCTGCTGCTGTTGTGGCTATTGTGGTTGTTGATCTCGTCATCGGCTTGAGGTGTGCTTCTATGAGCATCCGCTGTCTGATAAACCTCTGGACGATTAGCGTTATCGGTGGCCGGCGCGTCTTGGCCGAGCTTGGGTTAAAGCCAGCCAGGCAACAGTGTAAAGTTACATGACTAACTACTCATCTGCCCCACAACGGTTCGACATTCAGTGTACAGCCGACTCGATTCAGCAGCTTAACAGATCGACAAATTGGTTAACGATCAATTAGCAAAGCAAGGTGGTGCCATAATCGGCACTAGGCCTATCCTAGCTAAGCTGGGCTTGTAATCATATGAATAGTAATAATAATAGTTGTTTACTGGTAGTGTAATACTTGTACATGTTAATAATATTAAATTCTTGTTAGTTATATTATTATTATTATTATTATTATTATTATTTTGAGGTAGTGAAATTCATCTGAGGTAGCACTGAACCCAACATGACAACAATTATCCGTGCATACTGTTCGTCTATGCATCTTTCACCTCAAGCAGAGGCTGTAGTCCTGGCGTTTCTGACTGACTCCGTTTGTAGCACACCATCGTTATGGCGGTGGCATTAACTAGAGATAACTGCTGTCGTTATGGTCAAAATTGACACAAGTTATTGGTGTTCTCTCGTCAGTCTTCTCCAGTCGTCTTCTGCCTTCAAGCTCAGGAGTCTGCGCGAGCGCACCTGCGGCCACTTTTAGTGCCAGTCGAACGGCTACAGCGTCTCCCACAGCGATGATGGTGGTGGCGGCGGCAAGGTGTCCTGGAAAGGCCGCCGTCCTGGCGCAGAAGGTGACCGCAGTGGTGCTGGCGCAGCTGCTAGTGTTGGCCATGTGTGGCACTTCACCAGGCGCTCGTGCCGCCAATGATCTGAAGTACGTACTCAACTCTTCCAATACCTTGTATGCAGCAGATGAAGTTCGTTTGGCTGTACGACGTAATCCGCAAATGGTAGTTACAGTAGTAGAAACAGTAGTAATCGTAGTAGAAATAAGCGGATTTCTGGACTCGTTCCGTCATGTGAGAGCTAAGAGGATTGATTGTTCGTCAAGCCGTCCCCTTCTGTCTTCTATCTACAGCTACAGACGTATTTCTTTACGAGTTGACTTCATGACATCTCTAGAACAGGGTCTGCATTTTTATATACGACTACGCGCCATCGCCAGTAGGTATTCTCATACAGTAACTCAGGGGAAGACAAAAATGACGTCAAAAACAAATATTCGACTCATAATACAGACCCTATCTAAAGGTTCCTAGCTGCCCCCCCCCCCCCCCCCCATCATGGCATACGTAAGGCGGCTTCTTGTAGGAAAGAATCTTGTAACCTGCAAACAGATGACACAAGTAATCTCAAACGACCCTCAGAACTAGAATATACTCAAAAATATCGCCATAATCATTATCTACCAGAAGAGCTTGATAAAGCTCGCATTGTGCTTACTGGGCACGCTACGCCCACAAGTACGAGTTAAAATAAAATCAGGAAACGGGATCAGCACTTTCGCGTCGTCAAGAGGCTTTTAGGTGACATATTTTTTATGACTAATCTGACTAATCATTGTCGACGGAATTTTTTGTGACTGAACTAATTAATCATCAGGTGTCATCTCCGTGCTTGCCGCATTTCAGTACACCACAAGGGACGAGCCTCTCACCAACACTGTTCTAAATATTTATTACCTCGCTTCTAAGGGCTAATGGACTAAATAAAATTTATCGCTTTTGCCGGTCACAAACTTTCATAAAATCACATAAACCCTTAATTGCCAAAATTAAACAGATTGTTCCTCATTTGGAAAAACTAAGCAATATTGGCGTATCCCCTGATGTGATGTTAACTATCTCTAAATAGTGAATTCTCTGCTATATAGCACTTTGTTTGACACTGTCCGAGTCAAGGCTTACAATACTTACAAGAAGATACAGGTTGCACAGAATAATGCTTGAAGGGCCACTTTTGTCTACAGGAAGTACAAAGGTTTATCTCATCTTTATGCGATTTACCAACTACTTCAAATACCACAATTTTGCTAATTCGAATTTTTGCGTATAAAAACTTTAGTGGCAACAATCCTCCAGATTCACCAGTTTATTTTATATTAACACCAATAGAAATCGTAATAACCTATCCTGAGAATCTCCATTACGTACCGCAACTATAGACTTAAATTACCTGTCATGGTCATCAATGATGAGCTCAGCAACATAAGGTACTCAGTGAACAGTGTCTTAATCGATTAGACATTTGAATGATCTTAAGATAATAATGATAATTCATATTGTCTCACAATTGTAATAACTAAATGACAACAATAATAGCATAATGATAGTAGTAGTATTAGTAATAATAATAATAATAATAATAATAATAACAGTGGCTCCTTCCTATATACGCCAAAGTTCACTATGGGTTGCCGAGCGCGCAGATAATGGGAAAAAACGCAAATACCAAGAACTGGAGACAAGTTACATCGCCGATCAACATGCTTGTTTACTTATTGATCAAGCTGACAATGACTTTACTAGGGCTCGGCTTAGGGCAACATCCGCAAAACATGCAAGCGATTGGCTACACGCTCTACCCAGTACATCGTTAGGAACCTTACTGGATGATTCCACTACAGATACTTCCAGACATGTGTTGGCCTCCGACTTGGTACGCCGCTCGTTCACCCTCACATATGCCGATGCGGGGAACCGGTGGGCATTAGAGCTCACCACGCTCTATCCTGCGCCCTCATTGAAGGTCGTAAACCACGTCACGCGGCTATTAACGACACAATAGCAAGGGCCTTGAGGACGGCAGGCTACACAAGTACGCTGGAACCAACTGGACTAACCAGAAACGACGGCAAGCGTCCCGACGGGATGACTCTCATCCCCTTTGAACGAGGCCGTACCCTCATATAGGATGCCACCGTAACCGACTCACTTTCTCCCTCAATGATCGGTTTCGGTTCACTTAGAGCTGGTCACGCCGCGACCCAAGCAGAAACGAACAAGATGAACAAATACGCCGAACTGGCACGAGCCCATAACTTCAGCCCAGTGGCCTTCGAAACCTTGGGACCACCGGGCCCCTTGACTGAGAGAATACTTACTAAATTGGGCGAACGATTAAAGATAACTACTGGGGACAAGAGAGCCGCACAATTTTTGCGCCAAAGACTTTCCATTGACGTCCAGAGGGGCAACGCAATTGCAATTTTGGGATCGCTTGCCGAATGGTGCACACCAGGGCTGTTATAGGCTGAAAGTTAACACGTTCACTTACACAGGATTGTAATATAAATTGATTAATAAAAAGGGTCGTATCTTCTTAGACGTATAAATGTACGCCAACGGTGACATCAAAAAAAAAAGTTACATCGTAGTGCCAATATCTATAGAAACAATGGGTCCGGTAAGCAAGAGAACCAAGAGATTCATCAGTGAGATGGGCCAACCGATTACAGATCTCACAGGGAATCGGCGCAAAGGCGAGTTTTTACGGCAACTGCGGTCGATTGCAGTGTGCCGAGGAAACGCCGGCTGGATTGTCGGTTCCATGGAATAATATTTAGGAGCTAAGAGAAAACAAGGAGTACATGTTCACACCTCACAATTGTAACATTTAAACAATGATAAATAATAATAATAATAATAATAATAATAATAATAATAATAATAATAATAATAATAATAATAATAATAATAATAATAATAATAATAATAATGCCAGGTTTATCCTGCTCCGGTCGCAATAATAATAACTTTTACTTGTTATATTTTCTTAAATGCAGATATCTTAGTGTGTGTGTCGCATTAAAATTGAATCTTAGAATAAGACAATATATTTTTAATTATGTATGTATATAAATTGGCGGGAGAGGACTGGCGAGGCGCGATTTAAGAGAGGACTAGCGACCCTGACGCTAGAAGTATTTTATTCTAGAATTTGACTTCAACGCAACACATCCTTTTTGAAAGCGTTATTTTTTTAACACGGATTTAAATTACTGCTATGATATATTAGTTTAAAAATATATAACATGTAAGGGGAGAAACGTAAAGGATACAGGTGTGTCGTATATATCATACTATTATTCTATTATATGTGTAAATGTGTGAACTATATGTGTGAATTGGTGTCAATACGTACGCTGAGACATGTATTTTACCTATTATTTTACGAGAACTCATGCATTGTGAAAACATAGTCCCGTCAATAACCCATATTATTTTATTCAAGCTCGGAAGAAGTGACAAGGCCTGGCATTGTAAAGGTCGTAGATTCAAATCTAGAGCAAGCTACTCTTAGTTTTCATGGCTTTCATTTTAGACCGGGGATTGCCATGATGAACCATTCTATATAAAAATTCGAGGTAAATAACAAACAAGTGAAAAACGCGATTATAGATGCTTCATGTACGAACGTGTGCACTAGCATCTCCTATTATTATTATTATTATTATTATTACTACTACTATTATTTTAAATTTGCCGGCCAAAATTGCAAAATAGATTTGCCGAATGTATATATATATATGCCAGAACTAGTAGAAATTATTTAAGGGGTTGTCGAGATCGTTCAGAAGCAAACTGTGAGAGTCAATGGAATGGGGAGATGGTAAGAATATCTCGTTTAGTGTGAGTGTGAATTTTTTTTATTTTTTTTATTATATTTAGTGTGAAAGTGAGAGTGAAATTACAATTATAGTGAAGTTACTGATTGCACGAGAACGAGTTGTGAGATTGACAAACTGAACCGCCTAGGTTCGCAAAAATCGAGATCCCGTGACGTCTCATTGTAGAGTTTTCATGCTCAAATGGTGCTATTGCGCTCAGGAAACACAAACATTCCGGGAAATGCATCTTTGTGCCAACTCAACAGTGGCTCAATTCATGTTATGATTACAGTAAGCCGTTTTTCCCGTCCCCGATATCGGTTTTCCATAGAGTCTATATTAACCCAGAGGAGGGGGGGGGGGCGTCAGTGCGTGGTATACACGGTTCGTGTCTGGCACGATGCAGCGATGTAGTACGGGAATTGGTACTCAGAACTAGGGTTCATATCGCTGCCTCGTCTGCTTGTGCTCCATCGTGCTGAATTCAGTCCTTCGAGAGAATACTTAGTGAAGTATCTATCACGGATTCTGGTAAAGTTCTGCTCTGAACTGCTGCGCTGTGTGTTTCTCCATTTAATCGTTCAGAACGTTTGCCGGGGGTCTTGTAGGGTCAAATTGTTTTGACCCTGCCAGACATATGCAGAGAAGCCACCCTAGAATTAAAAGCCACCCTAGAACCATCCTCCGTCCCCTACGGGCATGGAACTCACCGTGTGGTATATACATTCAATAAGAGAAGCTATCCTGGTGTGCATTAAATGTGTCCTCTTGTGTATATGCGGGATCGATGATAGCTTTGCCACTAATCCACATTCCTCGGTAAAGAATATTGGATGACTTGCAGTAATGCCCGGGCAACCACAGATGTATAAGGAGTATTGGTAATCACACACTCTCGCTTCTAAAGAAAGACATTCTCCCTTCCCCCCATTCCATTCGGAACACATGCGTTTTATTCGAGTTCTACGATCCCTTAAAACAAAATTGCCATGAGTTCTCCCTGAATAAATAGACTACGTTTGCTAATTAACGCCGTCGTAAATGGTATTCGGTCAATCAATTCGTTCTATGAACAAACGAAACAAGTTAATCGATCTATTAACGAAAGCGCTGCTCTTTGAAATTGTTGTAACCTGCGTTTGCCGGGTATGCCGCCTCCCCTTCTTCTCTCATTTTATAGATTTACGTCGGAGACCAAGTTACGCAACTATCTGCGTTCATTCGACGTCTACGTTCCGCCGGTGGACAGCGCGGCCGACTTCAAGAACTTCGTCGTAAACCTCACCGTACGACGTATGGATAACAAAACGCAACCTAACAGCTGAGGTTCTGCTACGACTGTCGACCCATTATTTGCTACTTCTTCTGTATATGAAACACGTCATTGGCTTAACGCCAACAAATTTGGTTATATATATTTTTTAAGGTTTGCCGTGTTAGGTAAGGCGAATTGCCCGTGTACGGTTTTTTTTATGTCATCGCAAATTTTTATCCACTTCGGCATTTACCTTGTCTAAATTGGAAACCATGCAAACCAATTTAAGAGTGGCCGATCTGGGTCTCAAACCCAGTTCTCCCAAATGCAAGGTAAAGGCTTTGCCACTAAGCCATCTTGCTTGGTTTATTATATATATATATATATATATAATTAAGGTTATCTGTTATTCCAGCTTAACAGCAAAATGAAAAGTAAAAACACGCTTTTGTGTGCCCAAGAATAGTTCTAGTCATAAGTAGGAAAGAGTCAATGGTTTTAATCTGATTAATTTTTTATCCTTAACATTAACTTCATTTGATAATTTATTAAGCTTAATTTGATCCGGTCGCATGTACTTTCTAAAGGCATTCAACCTGCAGTACTCAACCGTATCGTTACGGCGGGCCTATAGATTAAACAGGTCACATTAATCGCGCGGTCGGCATATGCTATTGTCGGCATAGGTCGTAGTGAGGAAGGTCTCGTAGAGCATATCGTTATGCCTTGAGGATATTATCATCATATTTTTAAGATTAGAATACGTCAAACGATAGCCAGGTTATTACAGTAAACAGGGTTTAACATTGCATCGAAGCTAAGAAACGCCTGTACATTGTTGGTGTCGTCTGGTGTTACTGGCGCGGCTGTATGGTGGATCGCCCGGGCCAGCGGAGAATATTTTCGGCATGCGTCTAAATACGGACGGGCAGCTCTGGATGGATGTACTCATGTGCCTACATTGGAACTCCAGCGCGCTCACGTGGGATCCGGCGGACTTTGGCAACGTCTCTTACATCTCGCTAATTAAGAATCGAGTCTGGAAGCCGCTGCTCGTGTCGGAACGTTACGTGTTTCTCAACACATACGGACTCTACAGAATGTCATACGTCCTGTAAGTTCGCAGAGCCGTCCTTGCGCACTGAGGCCTGCCTTCGATTGAGGCGTGTGGCCAACGTGCGCCTTCGTTGTGCTTACGTGCCGTCTCTGGGGTGTTCGACCTAGGAATCATTTGGCCAATGTTAATTGACGATTGTAAAGCCACGTAAAGATGTGCTAATAGTTGCCAGTCGTACTAGCGTGAGGTACAGCAACTCGGTGGTCTTGCCTGAATACTCGGCTTAGTTACGCCAAGCTTCTTCACCTGAAGAAATTTGGTTCTAACTACACTTCAAGTTGCGAATAATAGGCTCTGACAAAGTTAGTTGAAACGGTCGCTTATTCTACCCTCACGTTCGATTCACATGACGTGCAACTAGGCCGTTAGACCTTTGATCTTCGAACCCTGACTTCAGCATTAAGATCTAGGCGAGTGCTATCTATGTTGCTATTACCACGCTTCGCAATTCTGAACAAAAAATTGATCAGCATTTCATTACAGTAAATGTAAGGTGTAAACGTCTAATAGGCTTCTCTTTCTTACATACAAGCTCGGCCCATGGATGGCCGGAATGAAAGTCGCTTTCTCCTATCGACCGCCTGTGTCTCAAAAACGATGCCTCGCGTCGATCTTGGTAATCTTATTTTGGTTGCGTTTAGACAAACCTTTGACTTGGACGTTTGTTACTCTCATGTTATCAACATCATTACTTTTAATATATAGTTGAGCTGCTCGATCGCTTCGTTGCAGGATTAGCCATGACGGCCTCACGGAGTGGTGCCCCCAGGTTCGGCTACTCTTTTCGTGCCATATGCGCGGCAGCGGCTTCGATGCGTTCCCCGCCGACGAGCTTGGATGTTTGTCGCGTATCTTTAGCGTCATTCACGGCAGTACGGGTCACGCGCTCCATATAGAAAACCTGTCGTTCTTTAAGGAAGACTTCAGGTAAGCTACTAGGCCACTTCTTCAGGCACTTGACGCGTTACCTAGTAATAGTACATACTTACCCAGCGGTGTGTGATAATAAAGAATATATATATATATAGTATCAGTCGTACTGGTAGTAGTCGCTGCTGAAGGAGCAACATTAATAATAATAATATTAATAAACAAGTTAAACAAGGGTTTATTGTTATCAATATGCACATGTATCACAATTACTAATATATTAACTATATAACATCTACAATATTGCTTATATTATTATTATTATTATTATTATTATTAATCGAGTATCGCTGACCACTCAACATCATCTTAGGGTTGCCTCTCTGAAGTTCCAATGACATCCTCTGTCGGAGAAACGCGGTCGATCTTGGCTCCGCTGTGGCCTAATAGAGCTTCTTGTCAAGCTCTTTTGTCAATTTGAGTGCATTCTTGCCCCAAACGATGACGCGAGACCAAACGTCATTACCACGTAGTCCTCAAGAAGGTGCGCGTATAGGCGCCGTTCCTGTGCATCTTCCGTCGGTGAATAGTGTGGCCGACACCTGCGCTGGCTAGTGCACGATAGCCGAGGGCGTACGTGTCGGAAACAGTGACGTCCCACACCAGCGGCCGATTATAGTCCCAGTCCCTGCTGGCAAGGCCATCCGGTCGAGGCTTGTCGTCCCTTTGCAGTCCACCAGGTTCCACCGTGACGCGGTAGCCGGCTTACCTGATGAAACCCTGAAGGAAAAGCTCGCATTTAGAGGGGTTGCACTGCAGCCCGCTCCATTGCTCAAACGTTCTATAGTCCTGCTCATTGCTCTGAAATGCATTTTTCTGAGTCATCTGACGCATGGATTAGAAGTTTGAACTGCCTGCAGTAACGGTTTGGTAAAACGACTGAGTGCGGCATAGGGGCGCTTTCTGCGTGTGTTTCGGGGATCGGCAAGTCAGGAGAGAAAACAACACAATGTACTGGATTTAGAGAATAACACGCGCTACTTAACCTTGATAGGAACAACATCCATGGAATCGCGCCGAAGCTACTGAACTTGTCGTATTGGAGAGGCGAAGAGATTGAAGATCCGCATGCACGAAGCAGCAAGGGAGCTAAAGCATTTGGCCTTCGGCTGTCAGGGAGCGAACACTTTTCATCTTACGTAGTTTAAAATCCTTGCAAAATTTTAAAGAAAATTTAAAGAGGCGTATCAACTTTTTACTGAAGTACATTAAGTTGTATAGGCCATTGTCCTCTACTCGTGTATGATTATAGAGTGCGTTAACTGGCAACTACAATGGCCATTACTATTATGTATATATATATATATACTGAGAAATCCTGGCACGGAAGAGAAAGTTTTTATACAGCGTATTTGTGGATTTCCGAGCAGCAGGAACTGCTTAGCGATACAAACTGATTACTGCAATCATCATGATTGTAAATCAATTTAACTAAGATTTACTTATTATCACGTACTTACTCTTGGATTTACCAGGCGAAAAGGCGATCTATTTGGAAACTCGGGCTATCACATCCAGTTCATGCGCTCTCATGGTGACAAAGATATGATCGAAATCAATCTCGTCGTTCGCCGGAATGCCCTCGATTGGCTCTATCAGGTACGAGACGCGACACTCTCTATTTATCTGTCCTTGTTTCTTCTATATATCTCTCGGTTGCAAATGTGGCGAAAAAAAGCAGCCGTAAAAGCCGAATCACCATTTTTTCCGTACATCGAGAATAAATAATTTACTTAGAATTACGCTTGTCTAGAAGTATACTTTATATATATATATATATATATATATATATATATATATATATATATATATATATATATATATATATGTTGTAGCTTTAACGCAGAACGTCCTCGTCTAGCGAAAACGGTAGACTGAATCCTGGTTCGTCGTCTAGGCTAAATATCCATCATGAAACTTGGCAAATTATTATCGACAGGTCCGTTCGTTGACTAGGTCGTGCCCGAAGATAAGGGTAGTGCGACAATGTTGCTGCTGCAGAGATTGTTGCGGAAATCCTAGATATCTCAACATGTGCGCTATGTTGCCGCTCTAAGCGCCCTTTATATACACCTAGGGTGACATGTTTAGGCATACATGTCAAGCGTATATATATATATATATATATATAATATATATATATAGGTATATACACATGCGTTTATAGAAAACCCTGTATATACATAGATATCACTACATTGATCTGCATTGACGCAGGCGCATGAACGTAGATCTTTGCTACTGCTTATTTCAGATGACCTTGCCAGTTTTATTCGTCTCGTTGCTGTGCTTGGTCAACCTATGGCTGTATGCTGTGCCACACGAAGCTCACGGTCTAAGACGCCTTTCAGCTACATTCGCTCTGATTGTAATCATAATCGTCCAGGTAAGCGGCCAATTATGTCTTAAAGAGAGTTGTTTCTTTCAGATGTCACGAAATTCTCAATCTAAGGCCATATTAAGCCGCACACTACAAACACAACTTTCACACATCGAGTAGATGTTTGTCAATAGTCGGTAAAACGTGCAACGAAAACAAATATTTGTACGAGCACGAGTCCACAGTGAGAGAACCTGCGCAAATGACAATCGGAAACTAGCATTCAAATATAAATAGGCAGGGAACATTTTTTGACATGATTTTCCTCTTTGAAAAGTGAAAGCTAATTCGTGCCTGTAGACGTTTCTTCCTTTGCTGCTGTCCTAATGGTTTAACTAAATTGCCTAAATTGAGAGTTTTGCTTACGAGACCTTGCGTGCAAACATATGTACAGTTTACCTGAAGTACAAACTTGCATAGCTACCTGCGCGTCACGCCGGGCAACGGGTTGGCAGCTATCGTGTAAAGTGATCGAGCTCGTTGTACCCGGTGCAAAACGGCGCCGATGATTCAGCCATACCTCCCGCCGAAAACTTGACGAATTTTTTTTCAAAGTTGTTGCGACCAACGAAAACTGGATTTGTTCGCTAACCTTGTCGCGCCGTATCGCATTTTGCCTGTCGCCTGTAAATCAAACGACGCTTGCAGATCCAGCTGTACTCATTGTCGCTGGTCCACTGTTCGCGGCCTCCGCTCATCCTTTCGCTGTTATCGCAGCTGGCATGCGGTCAGGTGGCCTTCGCCATGCTCTACCTCTTCATGCTGCGCCTCGATGACTGCCAAATGGTGCAGACGTTCTACCAGCGTGCTCACGAGGTTAGTCTGTAAGACAGAGAAACAGCTAACTTCTTCTTCTTCTTCTTCTGTAAGGAACTGATTTAGGGAATTTCGTAGAACTATCGTAGACGGCACCATGCTGGCTTGCGCCTCGAGCAAGCCCAGTCTTTGTGGTCGCTGCCACAGATTTGTGACCCATCGCGTCGCCTGACACTGATTGCAAAACGCGTCGCCTGATACTGACTGCACAATCGCTTCGTTGCAGATGTACGCTCAGATTCCTGCGTACAAGTTCCTTGAGAGGGCTCGTTCGGCGGCTGCCGGCTGGAACCTGGAGAAGCTCGACGACAACGACGACCAGTCCGGGCGGCACTTGAAACGCTCAAAGTCGACACTCGCCGTCGACGAATCGGGAAGTCTTGCACAGGCCGTGTTCCTTCTCGTCCGAGTTGTTCTGACCGCACAGATAGCCTTCAATGTCTGCCGTTTTGTGTTCGTCTTTCTCTAGCGTGGCCGGGGAGGGTGTCGCCGATCGAATGCTGCGAACGACGAACGTGTAATTGTTGTAGTAGTTTTGATTTTGGGCTTTGTTCACGTTACCGTAACAAACCGAATACGGGAGTGTCCCGGACTAGATCGGGAAAAAATGGTCATACCGTCAGTCCGTTCCCGGGACAAGACCCATGACTCAACACAACCGAAAAACTTTGTCCGAAGGACCCCCGATGTCAGATTATTTAGGGTCCTACAATAACAAATAGGAGCGGCAGCGGCCGATGTACGGTCGGATTCTGGTTTTCGAGTTTTGCAAACCTATTCAATACGACTATTTTTGTTTCGCTTGCCGGCATTGAATGTTTATTATTATTTTTATTTTACTTATTGCTGGTATGTTCAGGCTCTCTGCCAAAGAACTAGATTTCTTGCGATTACTCATTTTGTAAATGTGTGTCCAGTCAGCCGCATCGATATGATACACTTTCTGCAGCTGCGGCTTGCTGTCGCTCCCAAGCAAAATATTTCCGTTCCTCATTAAAAAAAAATGCGTTTTTTCTGGCAAGCTCGACTACCGCCTCAAATGTGGCTCATTCATTTGTGGAGGTCTGTATTTTTACATAGCTAACTATAGCGAGTCAAGAACGCCCACCGAGGAGCCATTCTCGGCGAGTTGCTTGAGCAGAGTCCCTTACCGTAGGTGCCCTGGCGGACCTACGTTATATATAGCAATGTTTTTGCCTGTTTTGTCGCACTATCAGCTCGATCGATGACGAAACATAGATGTCGAGTTGATGAGGTGAGGAGTAAATCAGAACAGATCCACCCATCGAAATGCCACTGTCCTCCCTGGAAGAGCTTTGCGGCTATTGCAGTGTATATGGTAGTGCTCTTGCTACCCTTGAGATTGTTTATATATATATATATATATACTTAAGTCTCGCTGTAACCGGACCAATTTTGCTCACTATATTGAGAACATCCTGCGCTAAAAAAAAGAAAGAAAACTTTTCACACAACAAGATTCCGCGGGGCATTCCGTGCTAGAGTTTAAGCTAGATTTTTGAACTACTCTCCCCCTCACATCGTTTGAAGCTGTGCTGATGCAGTTCTCGATCGGATACGGGAATGGGGACATGGCTGGCTTGTAGTGGGTTGGAGCCCCACATTACCGGCCCACTCTTGCAGACGAGTTTTTGCAGTGATGCCCGTGTGTGCATACCGCATCTTCCAGTAAGTTTGTGAACTTGTGCACGAGCTTTACAGGACAAGTTCACTATGTGATACCAAGCGGTGGAACACTGCGACCGACAGCATAGAGCAATGTCCGCAAACATCAGTTCGGCGATCTACTGGTGTGGATCAATAAAACTGTTGCACTTTGGTCAACCGAGAATCCTCACGTTTACGAAAGGCCGTTATGTGCACCATATATGACAATTCTGGTGCGACCTCTGATCCAAAGAAATCACTAGACTCTATTTTTCTTCTAAGAGCATGACTCTAAGTTGTCTTTAGCCGAATTTTGATGCAGAATCGATGCGAGTGAACTCTGGTTCCAACTAAATGTTAGCGCAAGCCACAAAATCGGCCAGACGATTGAGCTGTTGAGGATAAGGTCTCGGAAAAAGAATCTCGTAAAACGGGGACAATAATTTGCCTCTACGATTTTGCGATTTAACGCCATTAAATTTTCCTGCGCGTTTTTTTTTGGTAGAGAAAAGTGTGCGCTATTAATCCCACAAGCATTAGAGAACTAAGTAATTTGAAACGTGCATTAATGCAATTGAGCCAGATTTTTGTGGAAACGTGCTAAAATGTGGATGTCCAGTATACAACTTGTAAAAATAAAAAATGTCACTGATATTGTATTTCATTAAAGATTACATTACATTCGTATTAAAATAAACGAAAAACAAAGTATCATAAGGGTGGAAGATTACACTCATTTAGGGACCGAAGCGCCTGTTCAAAAAATATTTTTGGGGGATATAATAAGTTGCGGGTGGAAATTTAATCCGCTTGTGGGTGATCGGACATAATTTCACAAAAGCCGCCATAGCAAGTGAACGAGTCAACAAGAAGACAAAAAGTCATATTCATAAATTAAATAACAGTTTGCAAAAATAGGGTTTTCGAACTTTCACGTTGAATAATTTTGAAAACTTTAGCTTAAACGTAGTATTACGTTCATAGAATAATCACACAAATGTAAACTTTACATTCTCAATTGAACAACTTCTCATTCTTGAAACTACATTGGTAATGTGATGTCCGGCCAGTAACATGAGTTCAACAAATATTTGTTTGTTTCACTGCCACCCGCCGGAAAAAAATGCTTTTGTAAACTTGACCTGAAAGACATCCAACGCTGGCTAGGAAAGGAAATATGGTCTCGTTAAGGAAAACTTGCAAATATCGGGAACCTGTGGTGCATTATGTTTACGTTTATTGCATGCTTTACCGTGCAATGCATTCAATGTTGCCAATACGGTTAAATATTAAACGTATCCAAAAAATGTGCATTTTATAGGAATAATCTTGGTACCAATTGTGATAGTCTCAAAGGTCTCGTAGGCCTTAAACGATGGTGGTACGGTCCCATGCAATTGAAATGAATGAATCGTTAAGCAAGTTTCTCCATCCCTAAACGCAGTCTACCACAGAATATGTGCGTCAACGTTATTAGTTGGTAAATATACGGACCAATGTTGATCTCAGGTTACCAAAGAAGGCTAAGATTAGTGTTATCTCTATTATCTCACGTTCATCCAGACGCATTCCCACGGTCCCATTGTTTGCAGAAAGCGCCTTTTCTCTTGATTTAAATCACTTAAACCTCCTAGAAAAGAGAAACCATGTCCAGCAGACTCCGTGTCGAGGAAATAGCGTGGATCGCTAGCTCGAGCTAATTCCTTCTATTATGATTCCCACGATTCATGTCATGATTCCCACGATTCATGTCGCGATTCGCACGACGCGCAATTGCGTGGTGGTTACCTGGGTCGGCTGTTTTACTCTTGTTTTTGTAAATTGGCTGCAATAAACTTTTTCTCCATTCGTCCGATATTTTACCACTGCATAGGTATGCTGTGTACATATTGGCTACTGGTGTACACAGAATCGTGATATTTGATTTAATATGTTCACACACAATTTGTTCGGGCCAGCAGATTTACTATTCTTTCTTTGGATTTGATCAATTTGCCAATTTTCTCGTTTTATTGGTACCTCGGAGGTAGTGGATGCGATAGATGAAGGCGTCACCAGTAAACCCTGTGGGTTTCTGATCTTGTCCGAAATGAACATCTACGACAGGCGGTTGTTCAGGCTCCCTATAGGCTGCCCTTTTCAACAAAATTATGACGACGCCCTATTTGCCTAACGAATAGAATGGTCACGCCTGTAAAGTGTAATACCAAAATGAAATGGGGATTCCTTGACACCTACATCGTATCATGAAGGTGTCATGAGATAATAAAGACAAATATCATATACAAAGTTCTATCTGCATTAATAGCGTGTCGGCTAGAAGATTTTTTTTTCAAAAGTACCGAGTGCTTTCCAGAGAAGCTGCATGGGTTTCGACGAAGCGAAGGAGATCGACGATAACGGCTAGCGCTGTTCTTCTCAGTAGCATTCAAATGTCCCCCCGAGGTAAACGAAACTTTCTCTTTGTTGTCTCCGTAGGTCGTTAAGGCGGCGTTTCATACAGTGTAACGAATAATAATCCTCGAGAAATTAGGGTCGTGTGCTTTTCTAACGGTAATCCTCAAGCTTCTACAGGCGGTGATACAAGAGAGGTCTGTAATCATCGACTATTGATATAGTTTAACACAATCCAATATTAATCAGAACACAGGGGTGGCACAAAGGCGAAAACCTCAGGCCGCTATTGCTGTCAATATTCGTAAGTGATGTGCCAGATTATTCCCAGCGACGCCATTTGCCAGTGAATACACTTATGCATCCCGATGACCTTGTCCTCTACTCCCGGAGTCGATTTCACTTCCAGCTGCAAAACTATGTTGACCTCAGTGAACAATGTACGAAAAACTAAAGGAAATGAAATTTCACCGCAGAGGTAGTCTCGCCGAAAAAGATGGATTTCGATTAAGGTCAGCACCAATAGAATTTGCTCACCATTTGTCATATCGTGAAGTGGTGTTGTCAACGCCAGGATTAAATTTCACCAAACATATTGAGCTTACAACGACATTCGGCCAGCTCATCGCATCTCAGAACCTCATCGGTTGTCGCTGGAAATAGGTCGTTCTCAGCCGTTTTAGTTTAAAGTTGCACCGAACGCTGCTTACGGGATACGGGTGATATGGCCATACCTAACGTAGCGACTTGAACGTACTCGACCAACTGTAAACCAGTTTTCTATAAAGAATGCTAGTAGTCCACCGCACTATTTGCAACCGGCCTGTCTATTTGCTGCCCTCGAACCTACTCTTTGTCGAAGACCTCAAAACGACTTATGCCTTACCAAGAGCGGAGGCCAATAATGTAATTTTCTTGCTCCCACGTCAATCACATCAAGTTCATTTGGCAGCACAATGCCTTTATCAAGCACCTTACAAGTCCTTGAATATCATCAGGTTTGCCAGGAAAACCCATGCCTTTTTAAAAGCCCTTCTGGTTAGCAAGAGAAGAATCTTTCTATGTATTTGATGGTATCTTTCTACGAAACTATAGTTATTAAGTAGAAAGAGATGTTTCTAAAATAACTCTGAATTTTTTCTCGTTTGGGATAAAATTTAAATTTGATGGACCGATGGAGAGATTGTCGGTGACCCGGACACCAACTTTGAGACGTAGCAACCCTTTCGTGGCAATGCATTATCTTCTTCGTTTTGCAGATTAGGGTTATTAACTCACTATAATCGAACATAACGGTCTACTCGCATCGCTACCAATACCAGTGGCTGATTGTAAGCTGGAGTTTATATAAGGCAGTTAGTTAAGCTCACTAGTCACGACTGGGTGTCAACAAACAGCGACGTGGAAGCTTGTTTATTTAGCAATCGTAAACGCTGACAATCGAAACGCTTCCATTCAACTAATTTAAAGCTTTATGAGATAGCTAACACTAAGCAAGCCTCACTGGAATCGATAAGTGCTTTTTAGAGATTTTTAAATCAACGTGTCACTCATATACAACATATATATATATATATATATATATATATTTCGCAATAACTTTACATTTCAAGATGGTACATAATTACAATACAGTCATCATTGTATACAATTTGAACACTTTAGCGACCATTGTATACAATTTGAACACTTTGCCGACCGGACAAAAAAAAGTGTAAAGACCGCCAAAGAGTCTGGCAGCTCGCGGCGTAGCATTTAGTGCAAGTAGAACCGGCAACGACATTGATCGCCAACTTGGTGAAATCCGTGAGTCGACCATACCAAGTGATGATAGCCATGCATAATAAACCTTGTGTACACGTGCCGGCTAGTGCATGCCATTCCATCCCAAAGCTCCCTGCCTAATCTTGCGGAACAATTATGTGTATATTTGTGTGCCTGTGTTGAGAATTAGGCAGCCCTCTAACGTGTCTCCCATACAGAACCACCTCAACAAGTACTGAAGGTATGTAGGTAGTGGCTTTTTTTAGGCTCCAAGAAATGCCTTATCCATTGTCGGTACGGTAGACAGCTATCGGTACCTAGTGTGACCCTTCAAGGTTGGGACTGTATGGCATTACTGCATTGTAAGGCATTATTGCGAAATCCTCTGGGAGAATCTTGTGTTTTCGTAGAAGCAACAAGCTATTGTTGTTGTGTCATTGTTGTGGGCCTTCTTGCTGCTGGTTAGATCGAGTGGACCCACGCAAATGTTAAGACGCTTTTGGAGAAAGTAGATCTACTCTGTCGGGCGCCTCGGTTTCCTTTTGCTGCAGGCATTAGTGGCTGTGACGTGTTCTTTGCAGGAGCCCTAAGCAGCCTAG
Source organism: Dermanyssus gallinae (assembly GCA_003439945.1). Taxonomy (NCBI): domain Eukaryota; kingdom Metazoa; phylum Arthropoda; class Arachnida; order Mesostigmata; family Dermanyssidae; genus Dermanyssus; species Dermanyssus gallinae. The sequence goes on from QVRM01004003.1 coordinate 206,604, forward strand.
ATACAGCTGTGCGATGACAAATTGTAAACATAGTAACGTCAAAATTTTCCTTATCTAGGCGTCTATTATCCCATGGCAATAAGGTGTCCATGTGGCTCTGCTAATCCCAATTTCTCCACGTTGATGTATAGATGTATAGATATGCAGTGCGTTCACGGCTATAAATTACCTCGTACCGACCATCAGAATTAATGTGGTCAATCTGCAAAATATTATAAGTAGATATCGTAAATTCTTACCACGTCACACGTGTCTTTGGAGAGGCAAATTTAATGATGAAATGCAGGCAGAGAAAATTTAGTGCAATTCATAATTCCCGTTAGAACGCTAGCAATAAAAAAAAAAAAATATATATATATATATATATACTATATATATATATATATATATATATATATATATATATATATATATATATATATATATATATATATATATATAAATCTTATTTATCCGTTATAAATATGCGTTAAAATAACTAGGCGAAGTTACGTAACAGCAAGCCCGGCTAGCTCAGTCGGTAGAGCATGAGACTCTTAATCTCAGGGTCGTGGGTTCGAGCCCCACGTTGGGCGCTTTCTTTTCGTCGCATTACAGCTACTCCATCCCCTTCAAACTCAACCCAAACTGAAATTTTTCGCCATGTTCATGCAGTATCGTAAATTACACCTGGTGGCGCAGTTTCAGCTGCTAAAGACCTTCGATATAATTTCCCGCCGAAACGCATGCTCTATTTAAGGCCACAGTGTTCACCCAGTAGCTTTTGGGGACTGCTAACAAGACACTTTAGGTTGTACTAATTATTGCGTATTGTACAACTTGCAGCGTTTTGCCTACGTGTCGGTTTTAACACATATTTACAAAACTCCCAACGCATATACATATCAGTAGAGTATATGTGCGACGATACAGCACCAGAGAAAAAGAAAACACAGAAAATATGTTTAGAAACAACAGCGAAAATAATAAGCGCAACAATACTTACTGCACACGATAAATAGAAGGGGAAAATAAAAAGAAGACGAGCAGCAACGACGACAGACAACAAAAACAATGCTTTTTGCTGATACTGTAGCGAGCTGCAGCGCATCCATTCCGTATCGACAAGAGGTGACCGAAATCGGCCCAATCGTAGCAGAAGCAACGGCACGAGCGAGGAAGGAGCCCACGCATTATTGGTCACGCCCACCAGAAAAACCAGCCGTAGCTCATATGGCCGTTTCTGCTATTGTCGGTTATCGCGATATAGAAAGAACAAGCATCATAGTAGTAGCAGTAGTAATAAATTACCTAACTAGTGATTTCAACCGTGAACCTTAGAATTATCTCCTTTATGCGAATACTCTCAACTAAATATCATGGATTGGCTCCTTTGACCATTCGTATGCTATATGTATATATATATATATATATATATATATGTCAGATATTATATATATATATATATATATATATATATATATGTCAGATATTTATAAGCTCCTGCCTTTACAACAGCACTTGCCGATTTCAGGATTTCAAGAACAAGGATCTCGCTTCATGGGTTGAATCTCCTGTGCATGCCCACATGTATGCTAACACTTCCGAAGCAAAATGCTAAGAACTCAGCGCTATGACAACTAATGAAAAACATTTTTAACAAATCTACATGGAAGGAGTTCAGACGTACGCTCTATGCACCTTCGCTCGCTGATGACTTCTTCCGACACAGGACGGTTCCAATCGACCCAAATATTAAAAAGGAGTTTAAGCATAAAAATACTTCAATGAAGGCTGCGGAGGAACTCTAAACATCTCGTAACCTTAAAGCTATAAACCTAGCAGCAGGCGCAGTCGAGTTCTAATGAAATTTCCATTGTAGGGACAGGCTACCAACCTTCTACCAAGCGATTTTTGTGGGGCGCAGCTCACTTCACTTCTTTGCGGAAAGAGGATGGCTTCATACGGCCTATGACATGTAGGGCTCTCTAACTCTAAGGAGACTGGTGGACAGTATAACCTTAGCGCTGATTAAGAAAGTGATCGCAGTGGCGTAGCCACAATATGGCTACGTCAAGTCGGCGCAACGTCGAAGAGTGTGAGCTGAGACTGTAGTTTAGTGTGATGATAAAATTGGGCTCTTGTAACGCAGTCAACACGATTCGCGAGAAAATATTTCCGCGCTGTTTAGCCTCAGTATATCGAATGTTTTTGCCCAGATGGGAAGTCCATGCAGCGTTTGATGCCCGAGCGGTACAACGCTCGGTGAACAGCCGATGTAGTGGTGTTGAACGTAACCCAAATTCAAGCTATCCAACATCAGAGATCGAGGCTTTGACTGGTTGAGAAATGTGATGACTCAAATCGTATTCGGTGAGCCTATCTATTGTGTACTCAAATTTGGAGACTCTATACTAGGTGGATAGAATTTGAAGTGCCTGAAAGTCGCGCACATCGTCTTTTGCACATCAACGGGCAGTGCTCTCAGCGGCAGATTGAATCAGTCGGTGTCGCCCGGTTAGACTTGAAGACTATCTGATCTACTTAACCATATGCCTTAAAGCACGGTAGTGATTGTGCAGAAGTGATTGGGCAACCAGTCCATCATTGCAAGAGCAGGATTGCAGCAGTCCGTCCCTTGCAAAGACAGAAGGGACGGACAGACCATTTTTAGCACAATTCCTCCCAGCTATTCCAGGATCACGCTTCGGCATGATTTGCCCGCATGATCCACAATCCGAATGCCTCTGATATTTCTCGGGTATTTATTTTAACCTGACTGCGACTGTCTGTGTGAACTGATATGAGCTGTCGGTATGGTTGGTTTTCCACGCATTGTACGAATACTTTAGGTTGTTTCTGTTGCAGCTAGCGCTGCTTGTCTCGCTAGCGATCCTATTGGTTGTCTATCATATTACGTATGATAGACATCATAGCTACCTAGAAGAAACGTACGGGTACTTCGACAGCAGCAGCAGCAGCAGCAGAAGCAGCAATAGTAGTTACCTGTTTCGCTCTCTGCACGCTGCATGCAATCTTCGGATGTGTCGTCGTTAATCGGTGTCGCATTTGTGGCCCGTCTTTGTTCGTAGTGGTGGTGGTATCAGTAGTAATGCTGTTTTGTTGTGCTATGACTCAAGGTGGTGCTGGCCGCAACATTGGTGTGGCAGCACGACAGCCGTTGGTTTCATCGTTGTCGTTTTCTTTTTCCCTTCTTTCTTCTATTTCTTCTTCTTCTTCGTCTTCTTCGGCTTGTTTTTTTTTCACATCTTCATCCTCTATTGTTTTTCGATTTGTTTCTCTTATTTCTCTTCGATTTCTGTTAGTGCTACTATGTTGCCTATAGCCAACACTGCCATTCTATAATATCTCCATCTTGGCTACTATCTTGGCAAGATGGTTGGCGCCGGCGAAGGGG
>QVRM01004003.1:212500-442500 GCA_003439945.1 Dermanyssus gallinae
TTTAACAATTAAACTATGAGTTTAATTGTTGCACCCAAAAATCATAGCTTTGTAATCTGATGCCGAACGACTTGGAGTAGACAGGCCAGCGTTGTGTTCGTTTTGTACAGTTGGCGTCGCCATATATTAGTGGCGTCCTATATGTGCGTATGTAAATTGGTGAGGCTGTTATTGCAGTCGTTGTTCCCGCTGTGGTGGTTGAGTTCCTCTACGGGGGAGCCAGGCTGGCTTAGTCTAGGAGAAACAGCTCGGCAAAAACCGCTCTGATAGCGGTTCGCGCAGCTGTAGACCCTGCGTGCAGGAGTCCTGTGAGTGGGGGGGTGTCTGTGGATGTATGTGAGTGTCTGTGCGTCTATGTGGGTGGACGTGGAATGATCAACGTGTCGGTCGAAACCATGACGTCGTCGTCTTCATCGTGCACCTCGTGCGAGATTGAGCCGCGCGACGTACGCTGCACGGACCTGCTCGAGTTCCTGCAGAGCAACGAACAGCTGCTGTGCACCGTCGTCTGGGACACCCTGCAGCACTGGGTGTTCACCGTGGACGGCGTCAGCATCTTCGAGCATCTGTACGCGACCGAGTGGGACTACAGCCAGTGGGCGTTGCGCGTGCGCCGATTCTTCGGCAAGTTCCTGCAGCGCGAGATCGAGCTGAAACTGTTTCTCGCGTGCGACGAGTCGTACCCGGTGGCCGGCGTGGTGCCGTCGCGCGGCGTCACGTTCACCGACCGCCTCACGGACTGCGCGTTCGACGTCAACTACGCGTTCACGCTGTTCGTCGACACGTGCTCCGACCTCGGCATGAAGATCAACGTCGTCAACGACGCGCGCGAGATGATCGAGTTCGCCAACACCAACCGGTCGCCGGTCATCTCGGCCAACACCCGACTGTGCCTGTTCGACATGGAGAACGGCGTCGTGCTGCCGCAGGTCCAGCGCGACGGCTGGCCGCTGCTCGTCTACTACGACCGGTACGAGCTGCTGCAGAAGCTGAACTGCAAGAACGACCGGGTGCTGTGCCAGCTCGCGCTGCTCGAGTACCTCGACTGTCTCGAGGACCGCGGCGACTGCTTCTGCCACCTGCCGAAGGACGTCCGCGTGCCGCGCAAGCTCGAGCCGTACGTCGCCACCCTGCTGATGCTGAAAGACCTCACGCCGTTCGAGGTGCGCTGGGAGATCGTCAAGAACAAGATCACGCGCCATCGGCACCTCATCGACAGCCACCTGCGCATCTTCGAGAAGTACTTCACGACCACGTCGGAGGACCTCAGCCGGCCGACGTCGGCGGTCAAGTACTGCCTCCGGCAGGGCCTGTCGCCGGCCATCCTCAACGACAACTGCGTCGACCTGGCGCCGTCGCTGCACGACGTCATCAAGTCGCTGCTGCGCGGCGAAAGTCGCACGTTCCGCCGGTCCATGGAGAGCTACGCGATCGACCAGCTGGTCAGCCTCACCGATGACGAACGGTTCCGCCAGCTGCGAAAGACGCTCGACGCCACCAACGACCTCGACGTGTTCCGCATCGAGCCGGCCTCGCTCCGCCTGCCGATACTGGCCATCCACTACTGGATGGCGCACTCGAGGACGGCGTCGTGTATCGAGCGCAATCTCGCGCTGGCCAGCGTCCGCATGGCGACGTCGGGCGTCGCCCAGCGCTCGTTGCCGATGTCCAAGCCGTCGGGCAATGTCGAGCTCGACCTCGAGATCGCCGCGCCGTTCATGGAACTGCTGCGCGTCATCACGGCAGCCAAGTGTCTGAATCGTGTGCTCGGCTCGCCGCTGCCCGACAAGGGACTCGAGAAGCACTTCAACTTCTGGTGTATGTACTTCTGGCGGCTCGAAATCGATCCGGCTTCGAAGCACTTCCAGTACTCATATCGGCAGTTTGCGCTCGCCGGCCGAAGCTACGGTCTCCGACCCGAATGTAAATACGGATGCTACCTCTGCGGGGTCCGGCTGTAGTAGAGTCGCCTATGCACGCTCGGAATCGTTCGCTTCGCCTCGAATAACCTACTAGCGAAGTACCTACTGAAATGTTTAGCCATCTAGAACGTTGCACGAGAACTGAGTGAGCGAACGAGAAAAAAGCACAAGCAACATATGAGAACCCTGTCCTTGTGAGCCTCTCTGCGAACGGAACTTGGACGTGACACGCATTTTCTACGAACTATAATCGCGTCGTTGCCACTGAAGAATGACCAGAGATGCACTTACTTAGTGTTATATATATATATATATATATATATATATATATATATATATATATATATATATATTTATAAGAACAAATAATACACTTGTTACTGATCATGCTTTACGTCTTTATTTTCCGTCTCTAGCTTTATAAGATTATTGCCTATGTCCACAATGTATCCTCACAAATCAACGAATTAATTCACCGTACATAGATAGTATTGATTGCGTACAGCCAGTCGCGGTATTGTTTGATTCGTTGAACCCCTGCTGAACTTCCAGCGCATGACTGACAACGCTACACTTTTGACAATATCGGGCGGCTTAAATTATATTTCACAAACATTGTAACAGTGTCTACAATTCCGTCAAAGAGCTGTCGGATTGGTTGTCGTATTGTACGTTGGCGGTCCATTCCCTTGAATCCTCTTGTCTCTTCCGCTTTTCATACATGCGTCATCGCCAATGGAGCTACACATTGCCTTATTCTTGGTCACGACCTACACTACTACGACCGCCAAGTGGGCGGCCAATCACTACCCTGTTGCATTGTATTCACGACTGTATCTGTGTGTATGTATATGTATTTATGTGTATATATATATATATATATATATATATATATATATATATATATGTCGCACACTTCAATCCTCATCTTAATTTGTGTTCGCTATCGTGATCACAGAATTAAACATGCTCCACAGGTCTCTCGTAATAAGAAGAATCAAACGAACAATAGGGGTAATCGTGAAGACGCGCGACGGTCTAAGCCACAGCGCGTTTGGGAACTTTTTCGGTCTAAGAATAAGAAAAATAAATAAATAATAACTTCTGCGAATTTATGCTGCTCAGTCCTAAAACTATGTGAGCCCTAACATCCGCAGAGACATGTCTGTATACATCGATCAATTTACTGCGACGAGTCGAGAGTTTTGGCCCTGCTCGTATTATATTTGGGAACCTCACCAAAGCTGTATTGTTACGTAGAGACCAAATTATTAATGCTGGACCGGCTTTCTTTATGCGGACTCTCCCGAGAAGAACGTGGGAAAGGTCACCTCATATACTTAATAAAACACGCCCACCTAAAGTGAAATGTCCCGTCATATAGCTGGTCACATAGTCGCATTCCAGGCAATTGGGCCGACAGGCGTAGTAATGTACGCGACCGATGTCGAAGTCCAAAGCGCTGTTGGTAATTTCTACCTACTAGCCGGTAGCAATCGAATTAAGAGGACATGTAATAAATCTACATAAATGTTGTTGTTGAGCAGCAGCAATAAAAGCAGTTGTTTTTCCAATTGCGTTGCGCAGTCAAACCTCGAATTGTAGCACAATCGATTATTCAGTGTTTTGGGAGTGTCGTCCTCAAAACTTAGAGTACCCAGTTTTCAACCGTGCCGCTCCCTGGTAGTAGAAATCCAACGGACCAGGTCGCCAACAGTTCCCTGACTACGGCCGACATACAGTGTAGGACTTGATGTCGTTCGTATTCGAAATGCGGCTGTCTCGGGACGGCAGAAATCATCGCTGGTCTTCGGACATAACCGGCGGTAAAAGTGTATCGCCAAGGAGCACGATAGGAATTTTCATTACTGAAATCTGCTTCCTTGGCAACAACTGCAAACGTCGTCATCGTGGGGAGTCGGGGGGGGGGGGGGCGACCATGATGACGTTTCTGGATCTGTGGTACGCTGGACCGGATGACCAGGCTATTCAGAGAGCGTAAGAAAGCACTAAACAAATAGCAGAGAAAAGCCAAGAAAAAGTGCCGCTGACGACTCGCAATAGAGCAACCGGATACAAAAACCGCGACTTAAGAAAGTCCATGAGACGCGAATGCAACGCGGAAAAACGTCCAGCGTTTGAACGAGGAGGACGACCAGTTGTGTGCTATGTTTTAATTAGGCCTCTTCTCACAAACTTGACGGCAGATTAGCCTAACACATAGAGCCAAAATTTGCATCGTACTGTACGAATACGAATTAATCGACCCGTTAATAGGTTTGAAGCTTGTGCGTGGACGTAGCTATCATTAAAAGAAAGAAAGAAAGAAAAAGGCTAAGGTGAATTTGCAATATGATCATTGTTACTCTTTAGCAGCATCAAGGAGGGTGACGAGTCACAAATATTTCATATCCTGTAGACTTTGTAAGCTAACTAAATGTTAACATGGTTGTTCATCTAGCATACAAGTCGTCGAGAATGTATGGCAATCATGGCGACGACAGCATAGATAACAACAACAGCAATCAGCAAAAAAAAGCTCGATCGAAGGATCGAGAGAGAAATGTAGTTTTCGAGAACGCAAAGCAACAGCTTGATGTCCACTCAGCATCGCCAGAAGCAAGTGCGGCTCATAAATGCGAAACAACGTGCGTATGTAGGTAATACTTTTCCAGAAGAACGCCTATCTTGTCTAGGGTTCCGGCCACCGATATGTCGGGAGCTCCCTGAAAACATAATTACATTGTACAATTGTACTCTTCTTGCACCATTTCTCGTTATATGTGTGCCTTTATAATTCTTGATTTACGTTTCATTATATATATATATATATATATATATATATATATATATATATATATATATATATATATGTAGGTTATTTATGCATGCACTCAATCTCGACATGCCCGCCGAAAAGTCTTGATTACTCCGCCATTACGGCTCGCATTGTCATAGATGTTGTACCAGACTGGTCGCCATGAAATGCGCTTTTTTTGTTTTAAGCGCTATGAATGGTCATGTGGTGATTATTTTGAGGTACTGAACGTGAAAGCTAATAAAATATTTTACTTTTTCACGAATTCTTTTCGACCCTGTTGCAGTTTTTGGTAGTTCCGGCGTTATGTCTTCTTCAGAGGAAGCAGAATTTCCTCACGGGTACGATGATGTGCTTAATTTCTGTATAAGAGTCGCAATTACACATGTTGTGCTCCTATGTCAGGCAACAACACCAGTTTTACGAGTTTTAGCATAAATCACTTTTACTCCAAAGCAAGACTTCTTGGAGATTATGTTCCATTGGAAAACATATTTACGTTAACGAGCTCTACAAATTCCCTACGTCGCTTTCTAAATTTTTCTAGGAGACCTTGTATATGAAAATCATATTTCCAGAGTAGCCAACTTTGACTGCGTTTAGAGCAACATTGAATTTTCACACTTTATAAAGGGTAGCCCATTCTAATTCCTAAAATGAATGAGACAACTACTTGCCTAAAGGGCTGAGTGTATGTTTTAATCCTGTCTGTCGTAAGACATACGATGTCGGTATCTAAATCCAGAACTATGTTAATCCCGTATATCATAATAACATACGACGTGGGTATCTAAGAGCAGCATATATGGTCTAACTCTTTGCAGAACTGTATTAGTTATTTAATACTTCATACGTGGATCTAATTGCCTGCACGTGAAACGTATTTCTCGGAAAACAGGGGCAAATGCGTTTACGATTCCGTTCAGTTATTTGTAGAGCTTGAATTGTGTCGACTCTATATTACTGCTAACACATTTAACTCGTGCCGAAACACAAAGAGAACTTAGCGAATCGCTGCTAATAGTGCTGAAACAGGCTTCTCGCGTCGGGATCGGAAGCGAACTGCGTGTCACCTCAATTCGGAGGCTGTTGAAGCCCTATTTAATAGTGAGCTAGAAAGAAGCCAATTGTTAGCTAGCGCTCCAGCTCAATCAGCTGTACAAGATACTTATGAGAGCTAACTTCGAACACCGTCAGCATATCTGCCATCACACGTTCTAGATAGGCGTCCACCGACGAACTTGCCACAAAAAAAACTTTCTGCCATCATCAGCCTGTATTGGCCGGAGCTGCTCTTATGACCATGATGTTGTGCACTCGATGTAAGGTTATGCGCGCTTCCGACGGGTTATCAACCATCCAGAACTGCGTGTACAGTGTTTGATGCAGTTCGTGCAGTTCAATGGTGTTGATGCATTTCCTAGACGAACTATAACCCAGCAAAACCGACCGGCATATAACCGGCATGGTAATGCACGACTAGCATTGCCAATCGCCTAGAAACAGCGATTATCGTGATGATACAAAACAGTGATGTAGATGCATCGTTGCTTCTTCGTGTGTAGGCTCTGCAAAACGTATCACTTTGCACTCGTGTCAGTAAAATAAGGTCGCATCGAGTACAAGTAAGCACATTCACTTTAGATTATCAAGACCAATATGCGACGGATGTACGCACTTGTTTATTGCAATATAATAAATATTGGGAGGTGTTGAATGTTCGTATGTTAAGAACTGTATCTAAGCTTTCCTAAACATGCAATTATTATTATAATATAATTATATATATATATATATATATATATATATATATATATATATATATATATATATATATATATATATGGCAAGCGAGGAGGCAAAAGAGCGAACACTTTATTCGGTATCTCTGACATTAGCAAACCTTTGCAGTGGATATGCAAGGCGCATACGGTGTATACGTTCTGGCCCTAAAATTATATGCCTGCATATATATATATATATATATATATATATATATATACATAAGGGTCTAGGGAGCATCACTTGTTAACGATACGAAAGCACACAATTTTAATTGTGTCTAGATAAAGAAGCTCTCCTCTGCTGTATTTAAAGTCTGTCTCTGTATTATCACTTTTATTCCAAATAGAATCTAATTGACATACGACACGACTCCGACGACTGTACTAAATGCGTGTACCCATCGTGGATATAGCCCAATCCAAATCTCAGCAAATCAAAATAAGGCAGGCAACCGCCTGAGCCTGTGACTTGTACTTTATTCATTAATTATTAACTTTAATTTTTTAATCACAGCTCGTTTGGCTCTATCAGCCATGGAGGGTCTGACATGTTATAGTTTCACAACCTGTTAAAAACGCAATTCAAAATTCTTTTTCATAGTACTTATTTTCATAGTACTTATTTCTGACGAACGAAGGCCTCTTTTTGTAGTGGGGATGACCTTCACGGCAACATATGGTTTAGAGTTCGTTTTGTCGCTACAAACTCTGGACTAATATTCTTCTCACGACGCGTCGTCGTAACATCAGGTCACTATGACTTCTCTCAATATTTACGAGAATATAAGGATATATTTTTCTCATTCTCTCCAATATGTTGAGAATCTTTACGTCATCACGTGCAATTCCACACTTGTAGGCAATTTTTCGCTAATTTGTCGCTGATCTTTCTTCAGACATGGGTTCCGGACTGAGGCTGCATATGTAATTATAGGTAGTACGTGCACCTCAAACATTTTTAAATATATATGTGAATCCCTAAGTATGAATGAGCGTGTAATCGAATTCGCTCTCTGTGTTGCGCTGAAAACGATGTCTGTTACTTCATATTAACAGACGGCATATCACCAGTAATAAAAGTATATAACGTCAAAACACCTTTCCGTTGCGCCCAGTCAAACTGCGTCTCCAAAAGTTGTAGTGCGCAGCTTCTACCCAGACGATAGGCAAATTGTTCTTTAGTGATCAATCTTTGCTTGCTGGCCCTTTGAGGTATAGCAATGGATCTAAGTAAAGTTTTCGGCCTGTTGTCCCTCAGCCAAGATTTAACGTCCACGGAACTGTTATTCGTGGCGCTTATTCGCCGATTGTGTACTGGAGTGGCAATCGCCGTCCGAAAAATTTGGTACAATCAAAATTTTAAGCAATCGACGAAATATCAATCTTAAGGGGTGACATATCGAGCTTTAAGGCGACACGATTGAAGGCACCCCATCCGGGGTATTGCGTGTCTTAGATTTCAAGCCCTTTAAATGCTTCAACAGGTTTTCTGATGTGACGTCAACATTTAATCACGACCAATAGGTCGACAAAACCATCCGGAATATGCGAAACTTTCGAATCTCACAGACGTAGTTCATCATCCAATTGATATGATGATCCGAGGTTTGTACGCATCTTTGACGCGGGATAATCTCAAACTGCGATTTTTGGGACATATCTGTGCATTGAGTTATATATATATATATACACACAGAGCACTTATCCTCCGTTGCAGTACTTTCTTCCCAGGTCACTTCCCCGAGCCACTTTAGCTGTTTGACTTTCTGTGGTGGTCTTTTTCACTTCCTGTTCTGTTGATTAGTATTTCCTCCGGCCAAAGATTGATCGAGGAACATTTTGAAGTTAGTTCTTTTATTTCGTAAGAATCTGTCGAGAGAGAACTTGTATGGCAGTTGTGAACATCGTGCGACCTGCCTATGCAAGGTTAAGCGCCATAGATTTTCGAGTCTTTTTTTACAAGGCTGTTTGTTGTAGCCGTGGGTAGTCGTGTGCTCCTATGGAGGCGCAGCGTATAGCTAAGAGACGGCGCTCCGAGTTGATTGGTCCTCTAGTCCGCGGGAGAATTTTTCGCAGCTCTGCTGAAGCTTTGGCAGCTTTTTTGCCGTATAGCGCACATGAGGTGTTCTCGAGAGAGCCTTATTCAGGATCGCGCCAAGATACTTGAACATGAGCGTGGGCGTTACGCGGTGTCCTTCTAGGCGTAATCTTAGGTTCTGCAGAGGGCGTTTCAGACCGTTTAGAAGTTCTGTTTTCGTTTTCTGTGAAGCCATTTCGAGGCCTAGCGTGTCGAGGTATTGTCGGAAATCAGCTAAGGCTCCGTTGGTTGTTCCTTTGAGTAGCTTCTTTTTACGGGCGGTGACGATCAGTCCCCGATCGTCTGCGTTGGTGACTGCATAGTACCTGCATACGCCTGCATAGGTAGATGCTCGGTTTTTAGGTATGACGCTAGTATATATATATAGAGAGAGAGAGAGATAAAGAGAGAAAGATAGATAATTTCTGCGTATTCCCTATATATAATTATATGCAAGGATTTAGCTGGAATTTACTTAAATTATATATATATATATATATATATATATATATATATATATTACACTCATAATTGAAAATAATATAGCAAGAAGACGGCCACCTGCTGCCGGCCTAGCGAAGCCGACGGCGATCTGTCGACGTCTCTCAGCTGGCGCAGGCTATCTATGCCAATCAAAAGGGTCAGCGTGGCCTAATGCCAATCGTGTTAATCACCAGCAGTAGCATTATCATAGTCATGAATTTAATTATCATAATCAGCATGCTGATTTGCTTTTGTCGAACGAAGAAAGGACGTCGCTACGAATGCGGAATAAATGTTTTCTATTCTGCAGCCTGTCTCAACAACAACAACAGCACCAGTCTCGGTCGGCGGTGTCTATCGACAACGTCATATCGGCCGACGAAATCCTACTGCGGCATCGGCGGTCTATGCTGTCCACCTTAGCCCACGGCCCATCATGAATATTCTCCTCGATACGGTCGTGTGACTGACCTGAACTGCCTTCTCCACGGCTGAGTCGGACATGGCCAGTGCGGCTTTCATTCTTTGGTCTTCTCTTTTTACCACTGACTTAAATTAAATGGAAAATAAGACCACCGAATTCCAGTCGATAAAATCTGATCATAGTGCCAAGAGTTTTGATACGATACATGCTTTTCATACTTGACATACTGTCGTCGAATTTTCGGCTCGATCATAAAAGAATGAATACAACCTTCATTGCGAGTCATGTTTGAACTGGGCTAGCTATTTGTGAACTGTCAATGTCAGGCGAACTAAATTTGTTGACTATTATTCATCTCTATTAAATAGGTTTATGCCGCTGGACGATTACTGCGATCTTATTAATGGACGTTGGTGCTTACAAAGATTGTACTGCATCTTAGTTTCGTGCACATAAGCCAATAAAAGTCTAGAAGACTTTGTAATTTTTCTGAAATCAGTTTGGATTTCAAATTAGAGATTCTCACTTGCCTTTTGCGCTACGCCAGTAATCTACTGAAGGGTACTCAACCTGTCTCCGTAAGGGTCTTCCCTTTCATTACGTTAGGTCCCACGGTAGCCACTGCTAACCCACAAAAAGCTAAGAGTCTCGCTAAAGATTTTTCTACCCTGTTCTGTACGTCCGCTTCGAATCTTCACTGGCTTATAGCCCACGCAACATTTCAGATATTAATAACTTTACACCCAAAAACTTTTATCCAGTATTTTGAAACGTGTTTTTGAGAACTACCGGCCTGTTTCGAAATATTTTATACCGTGCTGTGTCTTTGAGAACGTTTTAGGCAATCATATAAAGCTGGACTGGGCGATGCTTATAAGTGTTCGATAATCGTTTTGCTGTATTTATTTTGTCCATTACGAGTATTTTGAGCGCGTTCGACAGATTAGATCGCTCCATTCTGTTCTCCGAATTGGAACGCCTAGCTATCCACATCCGAAGTGTACGGGTAAGGGCATTCTTAAGGGGCCATTACATTCTCGTAAGGGTTCGGAGATAAACTAAATCGACCATATCCTGCACTATCTATTGTGCCTCCGGGGAAGTGCTAATCCCCTCTTCTGTATACTATTTTTGTTTTACATAAACAAGTACCTGCCACTTAACGTCAAACATCTGGAATATGCAGATTACTTAAAGCTTTAATATCCTCGACGGCTGATGTCGATGGCATTGCTCGATGGTGTTCTGTAAATGGTATGCTTCCCTCACCCACCCCAGTTGCGTCGTACGGAAAAACGGCACATTTGACTTTGACTATAAAATGACGACTACGCCTTACCGACTCTTGTTTACACACGAGGCCTAGGCGCCCCAGTGCATACTAGTGTAGGCTCGCTCTTCGAGCACTGTACAGACCAGAAGACTTTTTTGATGTACGCTCCAATAACCTAAGAAGCCAGCGATGATCCACCATTAAATCCGGCCGCGGCCGCATTTGAGTTTGTAAACGGTTTGTTTGTTTGGAGGCTGGCCAAATGGGGGCATTCAAATTTCAACTGTATCCAGTCATATGGGGGGGTTAGTCACGTTCTCTCTTCAGAAATACGTTCCCTGTGTATATATATATATATATATGTGTGTGTGAAATGATATAAATAAAAAATCTTACATAATACTAATTCAAAAAAAAAAATATATATATATATATATATGTTTCAGTCATTGCAGTGTAGCATGTGCAAATATGCATATCTGTGCATATGGAGCACAACACTGATGCCATTTCGTGAGTTTTGGCTAGCAGTATACGCTTGTTTAGCGTCCTGGCGGCAGAAGAAGTCGCAGCAGCAGCAGCAGCCGAAGCAGCAACAACAACAACAACAATACGCACAACATCAGCAACAACACTAAAAGTATCGAAGAGGTTCTTGGCCAGCTGACGATATTGCTGGGACGACCGTGGGCGGCTCGTGTGTATCGCAGGCTGTACACCTGCGTTACAGCCAGCAACCAGCAGCCGCGACAAATCGCCGGCGGCGGCCGGCGGCGTCAGCCTGAACAGACAATCTTTTCGTACGACAATACCAACAATAACACAGCTCACCCAACTATCGTAGTTTGAATCCCCTATAGCTCGCTGTCTAACCTGTTCGTCGTCGCTGTTGTTTGAATGTTTTTTGTGTTTGTTTAATAAGTGCGTTTACTTTATAACATAATTGTTTGTATTTTGTTGGGTTTTTTTTCGTACGGTGAACTTATGGTGACTTAACTACTCCGTAAAGCTAAAAGGTCCGTTTACTGTTTTGCACTGATGAATGCGCATATGTCATAATAACGCTAAAAGAGACAAGAGAGACATTAGCACGCACATTGGTAAACGTCAAAAACCTCACCTAGGGCCAACGGCGAGCGAGAGTGAAGTGAGTGCAAGAACACAGAAAACACCACACAGAATGCACCTGTCTCAATGTCGACGCAGCAACATATACAACTCCAACAGTGATGAAGGTCACATAGACAATCGGAGAATCAAAGAGAGCCCCTTTGGTGGAGGCCAGCCTTTCTGATGGCATGATCTGCAAGCCTTCGAAGTAGATCATGCCGATACTAACGCACGACTAGCAAAATTATGCTTTTATTTGATCCTAGTAATTCTAGCGGTTAAGAGAACAAATAGTGTCATACTTCAAGACGTGTTCAACCGACAGCCGACAAGCGGTAATGTTGTGCTAAAAAGTAGCAGTTAAGTGACACGTGTACTGTTTTGCAAAAACGAAACGATACCGTCCACGATATGAAACACTTTTCTCCTCTCTTGCTTAAAACGCTCACTTCCTTACAAAATGAGAGTCTTAACTTTAGCATTGGATCGCCGTCTTATGACGATGATAATGATGACAGTAATTCCAACAGAATCTGGATACGTCACACTCCTCTTAACGTCTAAACGAAATTCAAATGCGATTAGAGGGACTGACTGGTCTATGATATATGTGTGAGCGGACAGACAGTTGTACTTGTCTAGCTTTAACAGAACCATGTGAGCCTTATGTAAGAGCCGTGATTAACCAGCATTGTACATGTGAATTGGTGTTCATTATATTTTTATTATATTTGCCCGCAAGCAAAGATGGTCAAGCAAAACTCTCCTTGAGATTGCCAAAGCCTAACCAATGCTGCCACAAATTTAGTTATTATCCATCCCTTTATGGTAACGTTCAACGAATGCGGTGCGTCTTTATGTTAGGTCCAAGAAGGCCATGCACTATTGCGTTCACAACAGCCTTGCACTCTCTACGAGCTATGTACACGCAGCTGAAAAGCGATCATTCATCAGAGTCCTGAGTTTGTTGAATTATATTTAGCTTTTTGCACACTGCGGCCGCACGAGGCGGGAAAGCCCTTTGCGCAGATTAAGCGGTAGTGGCTCATAATCCATGCCCCAGAAGCCCCGGTGGTTAACTGCGTCGTGACTCCTCACAGTATTCGATAGATTCGATAGATAAACGAACCTATTTTTTGTTTGTCGCAAATTCGAGCTATTGATACGCGTGCTATGCAGCTTGGGAATTCCGTGAATATGCCCTTCGACACAATGTTTAGTATAATGCCTCAATATCAGTTATCCAGTAAAATTATCGCGCGTTTTTGTTTTTACTGATTAACCAAAAAGCACCAAAAAGTACGGTTAGGGAGCTTGGTATTGTCTAATAGAATAGTTAGACACTTGTGTGTGTAAAATCGTATGCGATTTTCAAATGCTCATTATAATTAATATTAAATCACTAACTAATTTACTTGATCATACATGCAAAGTCCTGCTAATTGTTTAATGTGTTAGCCATTTAACTAGCCCACTTGCACATGTTATATATATATATATATATATATATATATATTCCTGCAGTAACCTAGATATATATGTATATTTTCTGAGAGTATTAATAAGATGATACTAAGGAGTTTCGACAGTTCCGGAGAGAATGCACACACATTTATTGGAATTTCCCTTATTACGAATAAATATAACAGCCTTTCAAAGTACAATCCGCAGAAACCTAGCCGAGTAGGGCATACCTAAATATATATATATATATATATATATATATATATATATGTCAAGTCATCTCTCACCAGCTTAGCCACGACGCATGATCTAAACAAGCCACGTACAGACGTCTAGTTCAACCTGGTTTCTACTTATGGAGGGTGTCAGTACAAATTCACAAAGACTCACCAAGTCCCCACAAAGCAGCACTGTAATTTCTATTGTGCCGTTGTTGTTGCTGTTGTCATTGTTGTTACGTTATCCGACTTCTACAGCACGAATACGCGCGTGTCGAGAGGACTTGGTCTGCTCCACCAGAGACTGGAGTTTGTTCTCTTTCCGCTGCTCTTTCTTCGTTCCCTTTTATCATTTCCTCTTTTCCCCCTTTTACCTACGTTTCCTCCCATCTCCCATCTCCCTGCTCCTGTCTCCCCTTCCCCATCTTTCTTCTTCTTCTTCTTATTCTTCTTTTACTGCCTGTCTACGTTTGTGGCAGTTAGAATTTCACCTGAGCATTTGCGGTAGTGTGACCAGCAGCGTCTTCGACGGGTGCCAGTGGCCGATGTCCACTAGCGCCCTGCTCGTGGCTGCTCTGTCTGTTCGGGTGACGTTTAATTACCTGCGTGGAGGCAGCCTCGCCGCCAAACGCCTTCATCTGGCCTGCACGGGCCGTCACGGACTCCGTCGCCGCAGAGCCCCCTCCTGTCGCCGTCGTCGCTGAAGTCTCGTCCTCAGCGACGGTCTCAGGCATCTGCCAGTAAAGCGCATCGTCGAACAGGTTCTCACCCTCCGGCGAGTCGAACACGGGCACCGTAAGGGTTATGCCTGTCGATATGCAAATCCACATAGACGTACAGACATAGACAAATATATGAGCAGGTAGGCCATGACGGCGAACCGGATTCGTTCGGCGGGCTGCCATTGCGACCGAGCAATTGCTACTAATTAATGTCTAATAAACATCGGTATTACTGATTTTATTTAATAATAATATTATGCTAACTTATTATTATACTATAATCATATGCTAATTCACTACTATGCTAATATTTAATGATAAGACTATGCTACTTTTATTGGGGTGATATAAAAAAAGAGCAAACAAAATTAGGTTGAATGCGGTATTTAAATAAATTAAATGCGGTATTTAAGTAAATTGAATGATACCCAAGGGATGAACAGCGTTATTATTTTGGAGAGTTCATAGTGGCGACAAAATTGTTGGCGACCTTGATATTGAATTAATTAACTTACGTAATGAAGTTGTTGAGATGGGTAGATTGTTCCTCTATTATATTTATTCGTTACATGATTTGAGTTTAGACTGGCGTAAGTCAGATTTTTATTTATTGGAGTTTTAATAACCCGTGCCTGCACATTTCAAGAAAAATTCCTTCGTAATGAAACAGTATGTGTCGTAATAGGATCAGATCCGTCACTCCGCGTATTAGAGTCGCCGGCCATATTTCCTCTATTCCGCCTCGTCGATAATAATAATAATAATAATAATAATACATTTTTTTAATTCCTAACCTTGCTCATTATATTATTTTAATGATTACCGCTACTGTTAGCAGGGGAAGGTTTAAAAAAAGATCCAACAACACGGTATTCAACTTTCAATAATAATAATAATAATAATGCAAAAAAACGCAAATACTCTGACCAGGAGAGAATACGTCACTTAGTACATGTCGCCATGGAAACGATGGGCCCAATCAGAAGAGTGGGTGTGAGCCTACGTGGGTGCACTTTTAGATCCAACAATTGTAAGAAAATACCAAAAAAAAAAAAAAATAATAATAATAATAATAATAATGGCGATTCATATAAGAAACATAGAGAAGAGCTGTAAGTCTCACAAACCGGTCAGGAAGCCCGACACGAGAGCTACAATGAGAGTAGCGGCGAGTGCCGAAAGCTGTTGAACGGCCTGCTGCTCCGCAGTCCAGCCTTTACCCGGCTCGATGTTTGCGTTGAACACCTGCACCTCCTTGAAGTTAGTGCTGTTGGCGACCGGTGAACGTCCCGGGTATCTGGTATAGTGTAAATATAGAATAGACAAATCCAAAATATATAATCCAAAGCATAACGTTATTATATATATATATATATAAAGCGCAGTAACGACAGGCATTTTTATAGAGGTAACTGGTAAAATGCATTATGCACACCGGGCGTCATTGTTAAAGCCACGGTAGTGTAGGACTTGCACCCACTAAAATCCAGTCGTCCTCTTTGCCCCTTGTCGCGGGGGGGCCGCGGTACTGTCTTCTCAAGATTACTTCACCTGGCCTCTCTTCTTGCCATTTAGGCTGCTGTGCGACGGTTATCTTCGCCTTGGAGATGCTTTCTGCGGATTATTTTACCAAAATCCAGGATTTGTGTTTTTTGAGGAGCGTCTCTACAAGGGCTTGTCATGTCAGAGAGTTCTGCAGTCGTAGGTTCCGGGACAGTAACTCTCGCTCAGTGTCGAACAAGGCGCACCGTTCATAGCAGTGCCTTACATCGTTCGCCTCCCCCCTAGTTGCACATACGGCATACGGGGGAGTCAGTTTTACCAATGCGGTGTATGTATTGCTGAAAACAGCCACCATGACCTGTTAGCAGTTGCGCGAGTGGGTAGGAAAGCGAGTCGTGTTTGAGGCTGTACCATTTTTGGACATCAGGAAGTGTTGATCTTGTCCAATATCCAGGATAACGCGGCTGGATTGCTAACCATTGCTGGCTCTATTTGCTGAGGGTGTCGGTTCTGTCTGTTGTCTATATTAGTGTAAGAGTAGTCAAGAAGCAATTGTAGTACCAAGAAAAAGTCCCATTACCGTTCGTAGAGGCTGTCCTGGTATTGCGTTTGATCGGCGAACGACGCCACGATGACGGCAACGAGGCCCCCAAGAACCCCCGGCATACCGTGCAGGTTGTGAATGCCACAAGTGTCGTGCACTCGAAAACGCATTAGCGCAGGCTGCAATACATAACACCCCGCCCATGATTCGTGGAGGTCACGCAGCAACAGCAAAAATCATAACACCAACAACTTGTTAATTTCTGCTAAGGCTCTCGCTTGCTTACGCGTGCTACACTTATGTCGCACTGTTATGGCACATTTGACTATCAAAAGAGTTGCATTCTTAATAACCTCACACATCGTTATGTAATACGACAGATAGTAAAACCCTAAAGTAATATTATATATATATATATATATATATATATATATATATATATATATATATATATATATATATAAGGAGCACCTGTAAGAAGCGGTAGCCCAGTGTCGAAAGCGTGCCCGCCCCCAAGCCAATGATCAGCGCTCCAAAGGGGTGCACCATCATGTCCGCGGTTGCGCCCATAGCCACTCCGCCTGCACAATCAAAATCGAACAGAAATCGTGCATTTGTGTTACTTTGTATCAGAAAAAGTTTCACACCCGGAGCTGAAACATCTCAGACTCCACATCTATATGACTTCTCCCGTGCCGAGAGGAGGTAGAAGTGGTGTATTACTTTAGTCAAAACTAGTTACCCGTCAATAGGTTGAAGAAAGCGTGTCATGTATGTGAATGGGAGAAGTTTTTACCGACACTTCAATTGTTAGTTTCGTATGGAGTGAGATATGTTAAAGTATAGAGAAATAGATAATGTTGGTGCTAATACACATTTTAAATATTTTTATAGAAGAGAACGTAAGCATTGTGAAATTGCGGTTCCGTGAAATAAACCACAAATTGGTATTGAATAAAGTTGAAAATTAGTATCGTCAGTGTCTTTCGTTTCTAGGCTTGATCGAAACCACATGCCCTTAGTTATGGGAGTAGTGGGGGTGTGTGACTAATGCTTGCCATTTCACTAAATATAAAAAGCTTTGACCAGATCCATGCTTTCTGACACTGGAGATACACGAGTTTCTTTTTTTTGTACAGCAAACGTTGTGCCTACTTGGTATACCTGCCAGCGTAGCGTTCTGCACGTGAACCATCGATAACTTGTCGGTGGTGTCGCAGAGGGACGACAAAGCAAACGTGGCCACGGTGCTGCCGGCCAATGCCAGGTAGGTGTTGACAACGGCCCGATGTCGGGCGTCTCCCTGCACAGGGATGGCGTTGAACGACGGCCAATACATCCAGAGGAACAGCGTGCCTGCAATCGCGTGCCTCATCTCAATTAGACATCGATCCCACCCATATAATATATACTTTTTTTAAAATATAATTGTGTTATGTTAGCACCTTGGAGTGAGGTATTGTGACCGCGTGAACGTGTGTGTGTGTATGGATATGGGTTGTCTAATCCAGGATTAGCTCAGTTCAACAATGTGTGCCCCGAACAGATACTGCGTTTGCTCGTTGAATGTCGAGCGACAGCCTCTAACGAGGATTCCACTCATCAATCACCGGCCTCGTCAGTTGCATCGCGGTCGTCGCAAGCAGATCGGATAATTCTCCTATCACTATCTCGCTTTCTTTCATTCACTCGTCAAGTTAGACAAGTTAACGAGCTTGAGCAGGTAACATACGAACCCACAGCAGCCACAGATACAATAGCAATATATATATATATATATATATATATATATATATATATATATATATATATATATATATATATATAATAAGCGACGCATGATAGATTATATTTGCATAACGAGGTAGATCAAAAATTGATATTGGAAATCCAGGAAATAAATAGGTGGCAGAATACAAGCACCTTGTTGGTTCTGCTTGCAACGCGTTGGTGACGGGTACAATGGGATATAGCTGCCTACACGTCGTATATACTATATAGTAGGCAACATTTGTAAGCTCTGGCACAAATACTGTCTGGGCAACAACAAACTGATGACAAGCGTGTTATCGTGCAAGTATGTGTGCTTTAAAACACTTTTTCGGTCCATTATATCCAGCCCGTAAGATACTCTAAATCTGTCATATTTCACATGAACATTTGGGCATTTTCAATACGGCAGTGCCATCATTAGTCACGTGTTAACATAGTCAAATAATGTTACGAATCGCCTACAATTATAATAATCATGTATGCATTTCACGCATATAGCATACATGTCATAATAACAATTAACTTGTTTACTGCGTCTGCTTATTTACTTCACGATTTTTAAAACAAAGCAAAAATAATAAAATTTCACTTTTAAGTTGAGCTACTTCGACTCAGCTCTCGCGAGCAATTTAACTTGTCTCCTATGGTTGAATAAATTATTTATTAGTAACTACCTAGCTTTGCTTACCGAGCATGGCGAACGTGTCCGAAATTCGGGTGGATCCTTCTTTAGCGCTCATTTTGATATCTTTCCGGTAGGTGGCAAACGCCACAGCCAGTCCAAAATAGGCGCCAAAAGTGTGTATAAACACGGAACCACCCACGTCCGAAGCCTTGAGAATCTCTACCCCCAGGTATTCATTCGAAACAGACACGATCACCTAAAATTTCGTAGGGATTTAGTATTAAGATGCTGTGCCCGATATGCACGCCCACCAGGCCCCTTCGGCCCTAATGACGCCTTCACATGTGCCATCGGCCGATATATGTCGATAAAGTTCTTAGGGCAACCAATTGAAATTCAAAATTAAAAAACACTATTGCTTACCGAAGCAGGTACCCCAATTAAGGGTCATTCGGCCGCTATTAAACGCCTGATGATGAGTTTACGTAGAGATGCCCCTATATTGACGTTTGGCGAGCAATTAAATGCAGTCCTTTAGGAAAGCAACTGGACAGATAAGAGAATATGCCTAGCCCCCGACTCTGACGCGTGAAAAGTTGTGGGCCAGTCGACCCAGTCGGTCGAGAAAATAATTAACGACATTCTACATAAATTGCTGCTATACATACACTTGAATAGATGGTCTTTGTTGTTGTTGTGCATTGGTGTACACGAACCTCAATAACGGTCATGACGATGAGTTGCAATGGTGAAATTTTGCCGATAATTCCGCCAAACGAAATGAGTACCACGGCCGACGAGAACAATCCGCCAAGCAATCTTAAAAACAACATAAAAAAAATTATATATATATATGACGGATGAGCAAATTCTAATCGCTGCAGCCTCTTCGCGTTAAATAAGAAGTATATGTTATCCAGAAGAAGATGATGACGCTTACTACCATACAGTTCGTTTGTACGCCCTTATAATATAATAAAAGCGCCATATATATATATATATATATATATATATATATATATATATATATATATATATGTATGGCGCTTTTATTATAGATTATAACCTGTTGACCCGACTTTCCGTATCCACAAAGCACGCCAACCATTAGCTTTTTATAAAATTCATAACAACAATGACTTATGATTTATTGTAGTAAGTCTTATGCGTTTAATATGACACAAAAAAAAAACACTTCATTTTAAATATACGTGCATTTCTCGCTTTTAAAATATACATTTGAAGCAATAAATAGGCAAGAAAATATGCGCCCAACGTGGGGCTCGAACCCACGACCCTGAGATTAAGAGTCTCATGCTCTACCGACTGAGCTAGCCGGGCATGCAAACGCAGGCGCCGAATATGACGGAAAGCCTAAGTTGGTGTCTAATACTCTTACGAAAAGAACCAAAGACAAATAACAAAAAATTTCGACTAACAGTCTCACACATATATAAGACCTATTCATATTAGGAAATATTCAATAACAATTTACTATTTGTTTACACGTGTATGATGCCACTTCACTAATAGTGTGACAATAAATATATATTGAAAATACAATATATATATATATATATATATATATATATATATATATATATATATATAACAGAAATTTGCTATTTGTTTGCACCTGCGTGATCCCGCTTTACTTGTGACGCGACAATAAATAAAAATATATATTGAAAATGTATACTTATTTCTATATTTATAATTCCTCCCCCACCTCTACTTACATCTTTTTTTATATGTATACAACTTATAAACGTTATTTGTAATTTAAATGAATTTCAAAAAATAATAAATAAACTACAATATATGAATTGTGTTATAAAGGCAGAAACATTAAAAAAGAAGACTTGAATGATTTAGGTGGCTCAGACATTGCAAAGCGTCCTTGAGCCTTTCGGCCCTCTGTTGGAAACCGCGAATGAGACCTCGATAGGCTTTTCATCATCGCCACCTGTGGGACTCGAACCCGGCTACTGCGAGAAGAAGCGCTGAGCATCGCCATGGCTCTCCTACCTAGGCCATAACGCCACGAAGCTCAAACCGTCCAGTAAAGGAAAGAGGCGCCAAACCGGAGCAAGGCGGAGCGACGCGTCGCCAGCAGACAACGAATGGCGGGCAATTTGAATCGAGCGCTCTTGGAAGCCGCCAAAATTCGCCGACGTTAATTGTTTCGCGGATGAGATATGCTGCCGGCACGCGCGGCTAACATCCAAATTATCTTTGCATTTTTAGTCTCTTTTAAATATCGGACGTGTATCAAATATATCAATACAGAATTGTGTAAAAAAATGGATACCTGGAGTTAACTATATGTTGGCTATGTACTATATATGGGCTTGCAGATAAACACATGTTATATGCAAGCCCGTATATAGTACATGCTAGTTCTCATTGACTAGCAGAATCAATTCGTAGAATGGATTATTAGAGAGAAAAATAAATTCCACGATTACATTTAAATCGGTACCCGACATGACAACTATCAATTGACTGCCAATATTGCCCGTTGTTCGAACATTGTTAGTCCGTATACCTCAATTAGTTATTAATCTGATTTCAACGTCGATAGGTGTGTCCCCAGACGCAACGGCAAACCTAGCCGCTAGCAAATTGATTCGGCTAAGCGCTGCCAATAAGAAGGCGCATGGCCGATATGCAGTAGAAAGTCACTGAAGCTAGAAGGGTGATACAGGACACCATGGTGGGCTGCACACTGTGGGGCCTTTTGATGCAGTGCGCGAGGAAATAAGCGACATCAAAAGAGCAACAAAAGCCACAAAGTAAACGAAAACGGCCTTGCCCAGGCCGAGATGGTCGAAAACGAACTGCGATGGATCGAGAGATGAGCCGCGTACCAGAGTGCGCTCCTATTGACTGAGAAAGCACGGCTTGGCTCTTATGTCTATCAGGCTCGCTGGTCACGGCAATCGCCTGCGCTTATAATGTCATGCTAATCAAGGGAGTTCAAGCGAAGACAATATACAACGAATACGACTAACCAGTGTCCTTCTACGGAACAAACACAAATCGATGTGTCTTCCGACCGATTTAAGAATGAAGTCTGAAATCTTCTGGAAATCGAAGCACGCCGAGGTGTCTCGTGAACCAATAAATAGACCGAGAAAGGATGGGCTAAAGCATTCTCTTCTCGGCTGTGCTTCTACGCACGAGACGTACATCCGTGTTTCTCGTTCATTTGTTCATAGGCTACGTGCGTTGCGGTTTTCGCCGAACCGGGTTCCGCATTCGCGTTTGACTCGGCGTAACGGAATCGTTACAACATGAAATTAATTAATTTTCTTTACATTCGATTGTACTGGCTCATCAGGCAAAATAAAGATAAATCTATATTTTTCTCTCAATGGTAATAATTACGTGTCGTAAAACAAAAACGGACTAACAATACATTTCCGTAATGTTTAAAACAACATTATTCGACAAATGTGTAACATCCCTGCATACCCGACGTAAGTACGTCAAGTAATTTGGGTTATCGTAAACGTGTTCGTGATGGTTAGTCACCCGTTGATGTCAAGCGGGATGTAGTCATCGTCGGCTGATTTGTTGAGAGCTCCCCGCATCAGAATGGCGGTCTGAACCGCGATCGCAGTCGATAGCATCGTGTAGCCCGTCGCGCTGAATCCGTGCAGACGCAGGAACGTCATTAGAAAGCCGAATCCCATGAAGATCATCACGTTTACGTCCTGAAACACTGCAAAGCGCGACCGAAGAAGATGATAGCTTGATGTACTTATGATTGCTGCAAACGCGTACGTAATGATGACTAAAACTCGAAGTCTCGAATTAATTAGTAAAACTGGTTGTTTATAAGTATTTGGTATATATATATATATATATATATATATATATATATATATTTATATATATATATATATATATATATATATATATATATATATATATATATATATATATATATATATATATATATATATATATATGAGTTTAATTTACAATTCCTTGTTGAATATATTTTGATGATCTTCACATGCGCTCACTGTGTAGTAGGCCACACAGTGTGCTGCCGGCATTATTATTATTATTATTTGCATTATAGCATTAATTGGTTTCGAAATCCTCATCTGTTGTGCATTTATACTATGAATTGGATTACAACGAGAGTAATATTTGTTCGGCTGGGTGTTTGCCCACGTCTCTTTACAGTCAATGCCAGTTCCCTAGCCTGCGTTTGGTTTCATTTTTACCATCTCATCATTTCCGCAACAGAGAAAGAGTACCTGTCTCACGTGAGACTCACGTGAAAGAAGATAGAAATGGAATAGTAATCGTTCTTATCCCTCTGATAAGGAATCTGAGTCTGAATAGCTGTCTCCCAGGCATTCAATGAGGAACACTGAGATCTCATCGGTCATTCATTTAGCTTTTGTGTGCCGTGCCCGAAGGCGACTCACGGAGGCGCACCTCACGGCGCTCGCTGCACCCTCCGACCTGATGGAGCTGCGCCCGTACGGGGCTGCAATATTTTTATTCGGTTACTATTAATTTTGTATGCACGGGTTGTTTTACGCAGTTAAAGACGCAGCATGCTAGCACTAGAACGAACCTAAATCGCTTCGACGTTTAAGCCGTATGTAACTGGAATAAATAAATGTTCCCATCCGCGCGTAGCGAAGCGAACTTGCAGTTTCTGTTCGTGTATTTCTTTCGCCGAAAGATGACCTTTCATTAGTGTTTCGTGAGCTAAGGAGGAATTGGGAAATACCAGCCATAATCTTTTTTGGTTTAGAGGCTTTTGAAAGATCTGCCAATGCATGAATATGCCAAAACCCGGCAAAATAATATTTTTCCCAATGGAACAAAAGGGCGGAAATGTATTCCAAAAAAAAATAGGTACTTGAACGCGAATCCCAAAATATAATATATGCAAATAAATTCATTTCATGATCTTCATTACATTTTGCTCATTTGAGCTAACGTAGAATACAATTCAACAGATGCAAAATGTTCCAAACACGCAGGTATCATTGGTTTGTCGATAGGATGACTGAGGCTTTTGCAATCGTAAATTTAGTGAAGAGATGTCAGGATAAAAGGCTTGGTACAACCACTTTTGGTAATTTCGCTCTCACTCCATACGAAGAAATTTCCGCCCCTTGTTTCATGAACATTTTTTTGCCGAGTTGTACCTAAAGTTTGTTGGACGAATTCTCGAAGACCCTGTATATACAACAAACGTTCGACAAGTTTTTCGTCGTTTCAGTAGGTGTGATGGCACCAGTCATAGAGTATACGCTGGGCTTATGAAACAGGCCATCTTTTCCCAGGCTCCGGGACAAACGATATTTTTTGTTAATAAGCAGAAAGTACTCTAGCGTCCACGTTTGACGCTGGATAGATGGCGATCATTATTTCGTTATTGGCCAAACGGAGTTGTTTACACCGAGAATCAATTCGGCTGAGCTGGTTGTTCGCGCTACCGGCGTAGCGGCTATGACAGCCCAGCTTAAAACAGCGCTTCATGAGGCCCACAAACACAGTCTGCTCCTAGTCTGCTACGGCTGCTCCAGGCGCTCCACCGGTTCAAAATCACCGACTCGCTATTCTACCTGGTTATGAGTTCACTGTGCCGCATTAATCTAGACACGATACTATTTTGTTAGCAAATGTTTTAGGCGATCATGCATTAGGAGCTTCTGTCTATAGGCTGCCTTCCATGCACTACACAGCACGCGAAAATGACTACAATTGCCTCGTGGCGAACACCAACGGATCATAACGTAACGTCTTATGGCGCCTTCGTTAGCCTGCTAGATTTGGTTCATTGGCAGAACTGCGCTGTTACAGTGCTTAAGTTCTCATTAAATAATAGTCCAAAGGATTTTTCTAGTGTACACATTTACACAAATGCACACACACACACACACACAGAGAGAGTTCACACATTTACACAAGTTTACACATCTGTACCGATTCATATATTTTCAAAAAAGGCTTTGTTGTACAATGATGGGTTTGATGTTGTATCGCAGTAGAGGGTTATGCTGATAGCTTGGGGGGTTGGCAAATCGCATCAACTTAATATTCACTATATCATCGTATTTATTTCACTCATATTGAGTATGCATATAACATAAACAATTATACAGATTATACAATCATACAGTCAGCTGCTCGCGGCATGTTATTCTAGAGAGGCAGTGCAGTGATCTCTTCGCAAGGGCCATTATTCGAACAAACCAGGTAATGATAGCCATGAACTATGTATCTGGTATAGACGTGGCGATTGTCACATGCAAGACCAGATTAGAGGTGAGAGGAAATATCTAATAATATCTACCCCAAAAATATCTAGGTCTCCGACCTCTCGTCGGACTTGTTCAACTTTATTTTCACATTCCGAGATAAAGCTCTCGAATGGTACTGTACGTCTTCAACCTCAATCGAATGATCTCAACAACTGGTGCACAGCCTGACATTAGGTACACAAAGCGGCTCCTTGTTCGCATTGACAGGCAAAGTACTCGCTTCATGAACATTGTAAAACACCTTTCAAACAAGCCAAAGTTTGCCCGAGTGAGGTGTTCCCATACTCTGTCAAGACCATACATCAGCGCTGGAACAATCTTGAGGTAGAAAAGCGCCACTGCCGTCGGGACGGACAGTCGCCGGACATCGCCTACCTCTCCGTAAAGAGAAATTAGGGCTGTGCGCGCTGTCCCGACGATGTGAGCAGTGAAGGTCGTCCCAGTATAATAAAGCCGAAAAAGCCAGGCTAAACAATCCGTTATAGGTTCCGCGCCTATGTAAGTCACACTTTTTGAGTTGACAAACTGCCATTTTGTTGACCCCTTCAAGCAGTAAGTGGCTCGAACATAGCAAATGTAACATTGCTAATCATGCTGTCATATGTCCATACGTGACGCGTCATGCCATCTCTTCGCGGCAACTGGGGCACCCTACAAAGTACCGTCCATGAGACTTGAAAAAACATTTTTTTTTTAATTTTTTTTTATTTCTCGAATAGAGAGCAAGCAAAAATGCCTTTCCGACGTGCACTTAGCGTTTGGTTGAGCGTCCTAAGACCCGCGAATTGTTACGTCAGACTATTGACGAATACTCAGAGAGAGGGAGAGTGAATTGAGTTTTCACAAGCTGGGTAACTTAAGGATTGGACAACGTACAAGTACTTCGGCTTGAGTTGATTGACCTATGAGTTGATTAAATTGTTAACACGTTTGCTTGGAGACAGTTGTTTTTACAGTGTTAGATTATATGAACACCTATTCCCTGGCTGTCGTATAATGGACAAGGTTGACCTAAAGCTGCTAGATTTACCTTTGTTGCCGGACGGCATTGCAATATCACTAGGCGGTTGAATGGACAAACTGGATTTCGTCACAGGCAGATTGTCCCAATTAGAGGCCTCTGTGGTCTGTTTCTCATTAGATCTTGCCTTTTAGTCACGAAGTTGACACACCTTGTAGAGGTTGCAGTTTGTCCTCATAGTCTGAGCTCTCTTTGAACAAAGAGACGACACGCATAAGGGCAGAACTACGTCTTGGTGTTGACCTAGTCGTGCCCCACCGATGTCGTTATGGTGTTCATGTGGGCGCGTTAGCCCATCAACGTGGCGTGTCATGCGCCCTGAGTGCAGGCCGAGGAAGAAATCACTCCGCTTTAACTGACACCTCAAGTCGGGCGCAGAGTTCTGCCGGCTTACCGTGTGTATTGGAACCCCCGATTTACCGAGGGAAGATGGAAGAAAGATTTGACCGTCTCACTCTGAGCCCCTTTGTGCACGGCCGCATGCTTGTTTGGGATGCAACTGTAGCAGACTCATTTTCGCCTTCATTATTCGGTGCAGATACGGACCGAGCAGGTCATGGTTCCAAGTCGCCAGAGACTAACAAATGTAGAAAATCCTCGGGCTATGGTTACCCGCACTAGTTTTCCTCCGCGTTCGAGACAACGGGAGGTACAGATCCCCTTACAGTAAACGGGCACATTGTTAACCATGGGTTAGCGAACCCGTGACTACACGTTTGCGCAAAAACAATTGTTTACTCCAAAGTGCTAATATATATATATATATATATATATATATATGCGTTTACCAAACCTTACCATGAGATAACATGAAAAATAAAATACGCGTGCCGAGCATCAGCATGTGATAACAATTTAAAGCATGACAAGAGAACACATTATAGCGCCTTTCAGTTACCTACCTATTTATTTTGACAAAATCCTTCCTAGAACGAGCAGTTTCTAAATTATCCAACTACCTGACAAACATACATTACATCGGCTAGGTTTAGATGTATCTAAAAATATGTTAATAAATAAATAAAACTTCGAAATTTTGCAAAATAAACTTTGGTCGATATTTTGCTTAATCTACTATTTGGGGAGCCAGGTAGGCATTTCGAAGTTCTTTTTGTACATTTAATGCGATACCTATCGCTAAATAATAGGCAATATATAGTTGAATGCACTGAACACTTCGCCTTTGCATGTGTTACTGCCTGGCAAACAACAGCATACTGTTGTATCTATCAGAGATCCAAGCAACGAACCGTGCTTTAAAAAAAACGTGCGCAATGCGATGTAATTTGCCTGCAAATTAAATGCCTGATTGAGGCTAATATATTGATAATGCAGTTACACATTTCCAATTAGTGCTTTGTAACCTAAACCACATGAAGTATTGTTACTGTTAGAAGATAGCCATTGAATTCTGCCATATGTTGTCCCAACCTGCCGATGGCACTTTGACAGCAAACTTACTTGGATAGAAGTTTTCAATAGGATTCTCCTCGGGACTTTCGCCACCGAAGATCTTCTGAACAGAGTGCTTGGACAGGGAAGCATCAGCCTCCTCGCCATACTTCACGAACAACACGTTGAGAATCGTGAGCACCAGCTGGATGGTGATAAGCACAACAGAGAACTTGGCTCGTTTCCACTCCATTGGTATACCGCAAAACGCGCGTCTGTTACACTGAAGGGTTTCTAAAGATCAAGCTCTCATCGAGGAAACTAAATTCCTGTTTCCGGGAGGCAGTGGTAACTGGCTTTCTCGCTATGATTAGTTGCGGATTAGCCGCTCACTGAACGTAGCTCTCCTTTGTGCCGCCGTTATAATTCCACACTGCCTGCTTGCCGTACGATGAAGGCCACCGGAATGAAGCGATGAAGATCCAGAGACACACGGCTACGAAGGGATCGGTACGAATGCAACTTTTAGTTATTTAACTCGTGCCTACAGAACATGAACACAAGACATGTGTGAACACTTAGCGTGTGAGTGTTTTCTATGACGCTGTATCAACAACGTTGAGTCTGCTCGTTCGAGTCGGCAACAATAACAACAGCAACAATAGACTATCGTTCCAAGCTTGAAACACAAGCGCTCGTCGTATGAGAACCGGCCGTAAACGCTAGATTGATCAGCCGAAAGGCCAGCCGTCTGAGCGCAAACGTATCCGAAGAAAAGCCCTTGCTCCCGTATGACATTCTATGCAAACAGTTCAACGCATTGAGTTTAAGGGTTTTTAGTCTTTGGACGGCGTGTACAACGGTGTCCCCATTATTATTATTATTTTTAAGAACGGAAACTCCAGCACTTCGACAGCTCTCTTGATTGTGGAAGCGCTCAGGCAATCACGCCTACGCGCCAGTGTGATAAGGTATAGAGGAAATGCCACGAGTTGCTGTGTGCTGGGCATAGACAAAATGGTTCGTGTTCAGCCAACGCTGGTCAATTGCTAGTCAGTTCCCCGCTGAGACATGTTGATGGGTAAAGAAACGGGCTTCGAAATCGATCAGAACCCGCTCTTTCTCTCGCCCCGATAGACGCCGTCTGAAGCTTTGTGCTAACCTAAACCAAGGACACTGTTAAAGATTCAACAAGCAGGCTGCTCATAGAGCATCCGATAACGTTCTGCTGCAGGACAGCTAAATGAGTTAGCAAATGCCCAGCTCTGATGTATATATATACATATATATACTTACAAATAGGCAACCTCACGGCATCATATTGATGAGCTCCAAGTGCCGACTTGCATTCAATTTATCGCAGCCTTACTTGAGAGCCGTTACCGGCACCATGGTTGGTTATGCGGTTCAACTCTGACACTTACATTGAGTGCTAACTAGTATATTATCTGATGCCATTGAGCGGTATGAATCTCGATCCCGAAAGCTCCTACGTCCCGACACCACATCAGCAGGGTTTCGTATCTACGTTGGTTTGTACTAGTCGGTCTCTAGATTGATTGCCAGCACGCTACAAAAGGGCCCCGAATTTGTAGGCCCCAACAATTCTTCAAATAAGGCGCAGATCTACTGCTGCTCGAAAGTCTCACGGCGTTTTTGATTGTCGTGTGTGTTCGGTAATGGTTAATTTTTTTGCATCAACAATTCCTTAGATTGCAAGATAGATATTATATATATATATATATATATATATATATATATATACGACGCTACCACATTCGAACTACATAGCAACATTTAAACTCGCTGGTAATAATATATAAGCTAGGCATACTGCAACTTGAATTATATATGTGAGGTATGTGTTCTAAAGTATCTCATGCTTACCACGAATTAATTTGCTTTGGAGACGCTGTATCTCACCAGTCAGTATTTTATGAACTTGTAACATATACAACTCAGCCCAATTGCAGTTCCTAAGATATTACGTACATTGTGTGACAATATACATAGCAATAGGGTTGTTTGTACACTATACATAGTAATAGGGCCCAGGGACCATGATTTACAATCAATCGCGATCTACAATGCCGTCAAGATTTATTGTGGAACGTATCGTTCCAGCTGATGAGTAGTTACTCGAGCAGAAGACTTGCATGTACTCACCTGACGGGAGAGCTTCCCTCGTCTCACATCTTACCCGGATGTCTCACACCATCTGGTATCACCGCATCTTCCAGCCTAGCTGAAGCTAATTCAGGCCTTCACTTCGTAGAACCGTCAGAAATTCAGTCTTGACTTGACAGCACGTCGATTCTAGTATGGCGAGCAGGTTACGCGCCGCCAAAAACGCCGTGTCGCCACGCCGCCCATGCAGGTCCCGGGCAGCCTGTCTTACTATGGCTTTAGTTTCTTCCAAAGGAGCAGGGGTAACAGTTAGTTGAGGACTGACTCATCATGTTCATGAGTACACAGAGGCGTCATGCTCTGCGGGGCGTCACCTGCACATACAGACGTACGCGGCAAATCAGCCAGTGGCCACGACGAAACGTTGCCGATACATGCATGATGACATATGTTGACGGTGGTTCGGTGAGCTCGGTCCGCCGATGGGGAAGTTGGCTTCAGCCTTGTGCGATCGTCTAACGCTGCTATTCACTGTGAGCAGCGCAGGCGTCAACCACCCGCGGTGCCCGCGGAAAACGGCGAGCGTAGAAGATGCTGTTCTTTCCCCAGTCGCTGATCAGCGGCAGGGGAACATTATAGGCTAAACATTATGGAAGGGCAGTACGGCTCAAATGCATACACACAGCATACTCACATTTAAGCAAGCAACTACGAACAGCGTCTACGAAGACCCTCATGGAACTTTTATAGTTAAAGCATTAATGAATTTAATTTAGTGAGTTATTTATTGATTGATTGATTGATTGATTTATTGTTCGCTTGGCATGTATACCTAAGTACACATGTCACCCTTTTATATCAGGGGCGCTTAGAGCGTCAGCATATATATTACCTACGCATCCATACAATCCGTGTTTACTTCAAGACCTCTACTGAGTATTTGCTTTCCATTGTGACAACCTCGTCTTTGTAATATTGACCACGTCGTTTCCAACATTTGGTCCTAGAGCTAGGGCCTCCGACAGCTCTATATCTCTGCTCCCCCCTAAGGCTATACAATCTTTAATAATATGCTCGATTGACTCATTCTCTAGCCCGCATGCTCGACATTCTGTACGTTGCCCCTCATTATATATGATGCTTCGTCGCTACTAAGGTATCTGAGATACTTATCTCACCTGCGGCTATTCATATAGTAAGCCGGTTCTTCTTCCTAAATGTATGTACTGCGCTGCTTTCTGGGAGCCCCGCTTTGTTAGGCATCGGCAATTGATTAAGAGCGTTCAGAATATGAGCTAAGGCGTTTGCAATAGAAGTAATCGTTAATTATTTGTTAAAGCGCGGAAGAAATTTCTACATGTGACTTGACTCTCTCTTCTTTTCTTTTTTACTGTGGAACAGACGCTGATTGCCCCCCGGATTAAGTAACACCCAACTCATGTGGTCCGCTCTTATGCAGATATAGCTGAAACAACCCATACGAGTACATTCATTATGTCAATTATTTACTGCCTCGTAAGTTATGATTATTTTAAGTTCTGATTATTTAAAATACAACTTTTACTATAAAATTGTTTGTTCAAGGATTAAAGAGGCAACAAATCAGCCACTCAAACAAGTAGGAATGATTAAACGATTTCGATAACGATGCTCGACTTTAATGATAATAATAGCCTTATACACTAGTCATAAGCGTTGTTTGTGTTATTTTTCTTGTGTTAATTTGCAATGTTTTCAATACCTATCTATCTACAATTTATTAGGGACACCTACAGTCATGTGTGCAATACTAGCGGTGCATCAAAGCCTAACCTAGTTAAGAGTATCTTAATAGTTCACAGTTAAGAGAACTAATTTTGAATACACATTTGCGTATAGAATTTTTTGATATAAGTCTGTTGTTTATTAAACTCCTCTTCACACATCCCTATTTTGACTCGCAGGACCTAATCAGTAGTGAAAATATGCACTGCCACATGTTTTTGCATATATATATATATATATATATATATATATATATAGACGGACCGGTGATTGAAAGCCTAAAAAAAGAAAGCATTCTTCTTCAATTTACGACCCGCAATATGATATGGATGTAATACCTGTATGTATGTTGAGCACTGTATGCATTGGAAGGAACAGGATTGGAGTACACACTCAACCTCAGGCCCTCCAGGGACGGACAGATAAACATGTCGAGGCCGATGTTCGGCGACAGACTGTTTGGAATTGCGTGTGTCGTAGAATTGTGACGTATTTGGTAGCTCAATTGTGGTTCAATCTTCTGTCACGATTGCCACTGTGTTAGCTGCGACATCGTTGCAAACGAGCCGCATTGTGAACGATTGAACACGACGACATTGCTTGTCACAATAATGCCGCAAACGTTGATGATTGCCAGAAACAGGATCAATGATTTAAATTGTGATCAGATTGTGTCCAACTGCGACAAATGGCAAACGACTCTCTAAGTGTTTGTCCGGCGTTTAATATCGTTAAATGTCGTTGTAGTTGTTGTTGTTGTTGTTGTTGTTGTAGTAGCAGCAGCGGTGAGCTGCAAGTTGTTCAAGTTGTCGCGGAAAATTATTCGCACTAGTGAATAGAATAATGACAGCAAGAATAGCGATGTTAACGATGATGGTGACGATGATAATTGTAATTGTAATAATAATCATCATCATAATCTATCTAATAATGTTAACAGCGACTGCAGCGGCTAACAGCGAAGACATCTGCCTTCGTTGCACCATCGGCAGCCCCTGCCTTCTCCTGCAGGCAGTGCAGTGCCGCATGAGAGTTCACCTTGATTCGTCACGGCCCGCACTTGGAGAATGGGCGACTGCCGATAAAGGAGAAGGGGGGGGGGGGGGACGGGAGAAGGATGGGCGATGATGGTGAACTTCAAATGCCAACCTTGGCGGAAACGCATGCGCAAACACAGTACTTCACCGATGATGAGGACAGGGACTATTCGAACGACCATGGCCGTTGACGATGTCGACGACGACGAAAACAGCTAAGCTAAGATGAAAAGGAAAGGAAAGCATGCTCTTTAGTTTGATCAGAAGCTAGAACCACCTACAACTCCGAGTCGTACAGCATCAAAGCATCGACATCGGCTGTATTACTGATTGCTATGCTCTCAGATCCTAGACACTCTCGTCTCGTGGAAATGCGAATGCGTCATTTTTTTCTATCTAGTGTACAGCGCACAACATAAAGTTTCCTCAAAGACTTTTTCTCACTGAAAACTGTTTCTCACTTTTTGGTTCGTTTTAGCCAAATATTGCCAACCTAAAGTGGTATGCACTTCAGCTAATATCTAATATACTATCTAACATATTTAAAACCACTGGGTTATTAGACATGTTCCACATTAGCAGCATGCACATCCGTAGTTGGGATAGATAAAGAGTTGGGCTGAAAGAGTATGACATGTAAGCTCTGTTCAGTGTGCATAGGTATCCACAGATATATGCAGAAAAATAAACAAATACATAGCTTAATCAAGGAGAAATCGCAGGGACGCTCTTCCACGGCTTCGGATAAATGCCCAGTATTAACGAGCCTGGGAGGGTGGGGAGGTATCCGGGTTTAGTGGGCTTATAAGTCCCACAATAGTCGCGCAGGCTGCTAGCTTTTCTCACCGTTTTAAGCTATAATTTGTGTTTAATCACATTGCAGGTTAATTTTGTTTCGCAATTGTCAGCACGTGCCACCAACAAACATTCTATTTGCTACCTGGATTTCTTAGTGCAGTCTTTAAAGGATACATATTCGTACGATGTAAAAAGATCAATCTCTTCAACACTTCCAAGTATCCAGTGATGTTCCCGACAATGGTTGACCTATAATTGTCAAATCTTACTGTGAGCGCCTTCCGCCTTACCATACTTAAATATCTTGCTGAAAATCTCAGTTTTTGCACTGTCAGCGCGCTTACGCAGTAACGTCACAAGTAGCACCGGAAACTCAGCTGTTACCATTTGGCCAAGCTTAACTGCATGTTTCTATTTTGCTAGGAATCGTCATAGTGTACGATGTTATGATTATGATTGCCAATGATTATCTTTGTTATTATTTGTCCAATTGCTCACCGCATAACCGCTAAAGACGCGTTCGTTATTAGACGAATTGTAAAATGCCATTATCCTTTAAGTACGAGAAGTGTAATTCTGGTCGAGTTTGCACTTATATAAGACGTTGTGTTTGTTCGACACGCGTTTACTCTCTCTCTCCCTCTCCCCCTCTCTTTATCTAGCCATATTTTGAAAGGTTCAAGACAAGTCTACTTCTGATTAAAAGTAGTTGTTTATTAATACACGTGTTGCTTACTCTATGCACACGGTATGTTTTAGGCGCACGCGGTAAATGTATTTCTGCAGCTCGAAGGGCGACACGCCAAACTCATCCAAGTCATCTTCGTTCATTTCTAGAGCCCGCTCTTCCAGAAAGGTCAGTGGGCGCCGTTCAGCTGTAATTGGACAAAAAAGAGCCAGTATTTATTAATAACGTTCGAATCGTGTTGGATTCAGTCAGGACAAGTACAAAAAAGCACAGCTCCATACCTACATAAACCTATTCATGTGTATGTATGTATGCACATAGTACAGCTTGTTTTACGCCGATCTTTGAGTATTGGCCGGCCGTGCCAAAGACGTGACGTGTGTACAATGTTGGGCGTGACATGGCCTGCAAGGGTCGTCACAGTTGGCACTAATAAGACTTTTATTAGTTTAGTATCTTGGTATCTCATGGTTTGACACAACAAGGATATTGAATAACTTTTATTTAGGCTAGAGCACTGGCTTGGAAAATTTTAATTGACTGGCCGATTTTTAGTGTGAAGCGCGGTTATGGGTTTATCGACATATGGAGAGGTTGGTGCCACCTCTCTCGAGCAGTTATACGAGCCTGTTTTAATGCTAGCGTGTGCAACCCTAACACTAGCTTTAAGGAAGTCGATTTTGGATATTTCAATGTGTACATGGATTGGTGGAAGTCAGGCGTGTAGCGAGACGAGTTCTCTCCAATGTGGTGCTGTTCGGCCTTCAGTTATAGCTGGCTATTCAGTTATTCAGACCTATGGCTGGCTGTCTAAGTGAGAGTAACTATTAGCTCCGGATACTTTCCACGGCTACCGTAACGTTTTAAGCCTATTGCTCTAAATAGCAACAATAAGCATTTCCTTGCTGCGAGGGTGATGGCTATACATATGCCGTAGTTTATATACGAGTACGTTATAGTGTACGCATTTAGGCACATTGCTCTAGACGCTGCTGTTTTACAATTTATCCGGAATCCGATGAATTTTTTGGCGCGTTGGCGCATTGATTCTCAGCCCCGTTGTAAAACGAGGAAACCCATGGGGACGTTTGTCTTCTATTCTCAGCATTTGTACTTCACGTTTGGAATTGCAGTATTTTTTTTTGGGACTGCCAAAACTGACTACAAAGCTTTGTCTGGCTAGAAGATACTGCTATGGCAGCACTTGCAGTGACTTTTGCCTGGGCGCATGCACAAATCTACCACGAGCTGACTCTACAGGTTCTAACGGTCTAAGGCAGGATCTAAGGCACTCATCTAAAAAGTCCGAGTACAGTAGCTGACATCAGCTTGGAAGGTCAATACGCTTAATTTCGCCATTAGCACACAAATAATCGCATAAATAAGATTTAAATTATGGCTAGTTTCGTTTCATCTAAATCCGGGTTTGCGTTGCCAAAAGGTGAGAGCCGGCTATTAAAAAGCAAATCTGTTAAGCAGCCTAGTCAAAAGACCGCAAACATTATCAGAAGTCTTGGAAAAACAGAGTGCAACACGACAGAAATTGTCAACAGGAATTTTCTGATCCACATCGGTTACATATCAGTTAAGTTGTACCGACGGAGTAGAAAATTGTTACCGAAAGTACCCATCTTGGAAGAGTAAGTTAGGTACAGTATGCTAGACAGTAGGTAATGCATAGAGTTACCGCGAAACACTCAAAAAGCAAGCAAATATTGTGAGCAAAAAACGTCTATATATGTGCACAGCATATACAGGGTGTAACGAACGTTTTTGATTCACTACCGCCGACGTGTCGCGCGACAGCCGCAGCGTCGCCACACAGTCATTTATGCATGTACTTAATCTGCATATCCCGCCGATAAATCTTAACTTCTCCGCAACCACAGCTTTTATTGCCATACGGTTGGTACCAAAATGATCGTCGTGAAATGTGCGTTTGCGTGAATGTGTTAGTTTTGAGTGCTGTGAGTGGTCGTAGGGTTTTGATTTTGAGGAATTTGACGTGAAAGCTAATAAAGAACTTCATTGTTTGTGAATTCTTTTCTAAGCGACCATGTTGCATCTTCTGACCGGCCTTATATGTTTTTCATTCAAGAAGCGGAATTTTCTCACGAACACGAGGGTGTGCTTAGGGAGTATAGGAGGGCTGGTTGTCTCGCAACCACACAATTTATTCTCCTATGTCGGGCAAAAAACACTAGTGTCACAAACTGTAGTAAGTTCACTCTCACTCCGAAACAAGAGACCATGTTTCATTAAAAAAATATTTGCTTTAACGAGCTCTATAATCCCTCATATAAATTATCAACAATTTTCGTTACACCCTGTATATATATATATATATATATATATTTTTTTTTTTTTTTTTTTTTTTTTCATGAATTGTTATGGTTACAGGTTATTGTGAATAACTAACTACACTTGGGCTTGTGAGGAGTTCTACCAGTCGAGCTTGTCCTCGAGGCAGACCCTCATTGTGCCCATAATTGCTGCCGCATATGTATATATATATATATTTCCGTGTGCGCTAGTTAAATCGAGATGAGCTGTGTGGCCCCTTATCACATGTTTGCTATTAGGGCACCTAGAATGTCGAGTTAACATGGCCGAAACACGTTTGGCCACGAAACAGTCCAGATTTAAATCATCGGGTTTTTTGTTGTGTGGGACATATTTGAGGCAGGCTCTAACAAGTCTCTACGCTGCCATTTTGTCAGCATTTGGGAAATTATCCTGGAACACGGTGCAACTGGCTTACGCGCTGTTTCGGCCTCAGCTTGAAGCAAATGGCAGATAAATTGAAGAAAAACCGCGCGAAGAGGTGCTGAACATAACGAGTCCAAGCTCATCATTCTGAATGACTTAATAGCAACAACAGCCCAATTCTACTATAAGCCACAACTTATCACCACTTATCTTTGTTTAACTGACGCATTCTGTATATATATATATATATATATATATATATATATATATATATATATATATATATATATATATATATATATGGCCCAGAGTCATAAGAGAGCTACATGGTTTGAACTATGATTTGAGCTTTGTTTGACGATCCGTTATTGTTCTGTTTATTGCCTCTTAAGGCATAATTATAGTTTTTACGGAGTAAGTCGATCAGAGAACAAAGTTGTTAAACGGCGAGGCCACCGAGCAGCTAAAGTGACCCACTCTCACGTGTTCAGTTGCAACATTAGCATGCTCTTCTGCCCGGCTCTGCCAGGTGGTAAAGCTAGAGGTCACGCCATCTCGCGTTATAGTGGCGTCGCTTTATGACAAGCTGGAAGGACTTTAACATAGCTTAAGCACACAATGGCCTAAAATTACTGTTTGCCTCAGAACGCGCTGTAGAAAATGCAAAGGGCCTTTCCCCTATTTTTGATTAAATCAATCAAAATCTGTATAGGATTTGCTAAGCCTACCAAATATGAGGCAGCCGACATAGTTGGTCAAACACTTTGCCAGAGCTTACCGATCGCTTTGAAGCGCCATTCCATATATGAAGTTTTCTTCTTAAGTGTCTCCTAGTTTGCGTCTCTGTAGCTTGTTGCAACAACTTACTAGATGGTTTTTAGATGCATGTGATACAAATGATGCAAATTTATAAGGATTTTCCTCACATTCGTTTTGTCAGCAATTCATTCAGTGTGAGCTATATATATATACACTAATAATTTAATTTAATAAAATCTAAATCAGGGATTAGTATTTACAGAGTAAACCAGGTTAGGTGTCTCCTCTTATTCAAGACAAACGAATGAGCTGTCTCCTCTCTGCACTTAGTCTGAACACCTTGAAACAACTACGGTGCTCTCATTAGGCCAGAAACCCTGGAAATAAACTGGCCTAGTGTAGAAGCTCTCCATTTGGCGAGCGCCCTTATTAATCTCTTTAATAACGAGCTACAGTATTTCGAAGTCTACCAACACATTGTGATAGAACTGTTAAAGAATATTAGGTTACAGACTCGGTCACTGTATGGCAGAACGGTGCATCGAAAGCTACCGCAGCTAGTCGGGAAAGTATCAGAAAGGTACACGTCCGGTTGAAGAGGAATTCCAAGCAAAGCGCAAAAATTGCTCATGACTTGAAAAATCTCAAACAGCATTGTGAGATGTTTCATGATGAATGATCCCAACATAAACACCTGCCAGATACGACAAGTTCATAATCTTCAAGGATAAGCAAAAAGAGGCTCGTTGCAAAAAGTCAACTCTGTCACTCTGGTGGTCTCAAGTTCTAAGAATTGTTTTTCTGTGAACACGCAAGATTACAGTATAATTTATTTTAGCAACACCCAAGCTGGGTAAATGCGTTCGTGTTAGATCAAAGGGTTTCGAGACAACCAAAATAGCGTTTTGATAGTTTTGCTATGAACCTGATCGCCGGACATACCGGCGTGCTATCTATCACATTTGCTACAGTACTGCCTGCATCGGCATACATCCTGTGGTTCATGAAAGCCTTCTACGTTGCACGGAACGTGGTCAAATACGTGGGCTGCAAAAGCCGTAGTTAGAGGTCGATCTCTCACTCCGCTAGCCTGCCACTCAGTGCTCCCGATATCTGCTGTTTCATAAATCCTTGTTTGCAATATTTTTACTATATATAAACGTCAAAAGCGCACGTTTTCTTTAGATTCCATCGTTTTCACAGGTCTCCGTCTGCAGCGGGCAACCTTCCAGCACGCGGACAAGAATATTCCAGCGCGTATTCAATGACACGAAAACTCTCTTTAAAAAAAATATAGTTACCTCCCTAAACCTCTCCTGGATGTGTGTTTGAACGCTGCTTCCGCCTGTTGACAAGGTAATCCCTAGGTATGTAAAGTTGTTTACAAATTTTCTTTCCGTTGCGCTGATTTGAAACACGTCACCCCTGGCCAGGCGGCCGCTGCTTTAAAATGTCTTGGCTACTGTCTTCCCCAAGTGACCTTTAAGCCCTCCTCATCCATAAATGAACTAGTCGATCCACGACTGGGTTCACCCTGAAACGGCTGCAACCAAAGATGTCCATACCTTCTGCGTACAGTGAGATTATGAGGCTTTATACGCTCTGGCAGTCCATCCAGATGTACAGAAAACAATCGAGGGCTCAGTTCATCACCCTGCGCGACACCTGTGGTTTGAGCCATCTCTCCCGCAATGCCGACCCCGTTATTATTCACCACTATGCTTTGTTTTCAGATGCTGATAAGTAACCTCAGCATTGCTCCCGGCACCCCCGTTTTTTTCAGCTCTTCTACTAACTTAGTCTTCTTGATATTATTCTCGAGAATATCTTGTACAGGCAGCTTTTTATTGATATTTCTCTTCAAGTCTCTGATTTCGTTTTTATTTCCTCTCCGCTGAGAATAACTATTAATAAATAAGTCGATCGTGATTCGTGCAAGGCTTTATTTGGCAGGCTTCAAGCTGCGGTTACAGTACCGAGGGTCATATTGACAACCGATGTACACACTAAAACCTAGCTTAACCGGGGTGTGTTTCGGTAGAAAGAAAGATAATATTTTTGAAGTTATTTTTTGTTTGGCCTCATTCACCCAGGGTACACCCAGCTTAATTTAGTGGATTGTTCTGGCGAAGCTCGTTTACACCCGTACATTATATGTTATTAACAGTAGAAGCAGTACCGCAGACTCGACCGAAGACCTTGTAGAAAAAATTTGTTCTACGTTCTCAAAAGTGCCAAGTAATCAACCAGTCATACCTGCTGCCGACCTCAATTGCCGCCTTGATGTATCGTTTCCGAGAACATCTGCACTCATCGATGTTCTCCATCAGTACGGTCTCTGGATTTGTAGTGACTCAAAAGCTCCCACCTTCTTTGTGGACTCGCGTGGACCAACACCCAACAGCTCGCAAGCTCGTCCCGGGACGTCGACAATTGACATATTTGCGACTTCATTTTCGAAACATAATGTGGTATTGGGGGTGGTACAAAGGGTATGAATATCTGACGGTTACAGG
Source organism: Dermanyssus gallinae (assembly GCA_003439945.1). Classification (NCBI taxonomy): domain Eukaryota; kingdom Metazoa; phylum Arthropoda; class Arachnida; order Mesostigmata; family Dermanyssidae; genus Dermanyssus; species Dermanyssus gallinae. The sequence continues at coordinate 252,354 of QVRM01004003.1, forward strand.
TCTAAAGAAACACGTGCCCGTCTCTATTGATGTGTTCGTTGACTACGCCAGCTACAACTTCTAGCAGACAAGGTGTCTCTAGGAAAATCAATATTAAGTTGCTCCTAGAGAGCCTCGCGAGGTGGGATCCTCAATCCATTGACTCCAAGCCGCTATCTTATGTCGTTGACTTCGTTTAAACGGTAGTGGTGGAGTCAGCCAGCAAATCGCAGATTTTCAGACGGAAATCGGCTGCATGGTTTGATCGGGAATGTTATAAACTTCATTAACATTTGCTAAGTCTGCTGTCAACATCGAGGACAGATCGGTCAACTCGGAACGCTTACTTAGACTTGCGCAAAAAATATCGGTCCCTTACGTCAACAAAAAAGGAAGATTTTTTCATAAAACAGGAACAACGGTTAGTGATGGAAGCACGGGAACGACCCTACCTCGCCGCTCAGACAGCGCAAGTGTGCCGCAGTTGCACAATTCCTGGAGATGTGCTTCGTGAACATTTCGAGGGCATGTTTGCTTCTACCAATACAGCGCCCCGGGAAATCCCAGTTGCAGCAGAACCTGACGAGGAATTTGAGAAGGCTCTAGTAGCTTCTCTAGAAGCACCCGTCAGTTACAGCGAGGTTCTAGAGGCTATTGAACAAGCTAAAAGGAATAAAGCTTTCGGTCCCGACCTTGTCCGAAACGAACACCTCAAAGACACCCCTTATATTTGGCCTATTCTCCTTGCAATATTCAATCGATGTTTAGATGAGGGCTATGTCCTGGAAGCATGGCGGGAGTGCATTCTAAAGGTCATCCCAAAAGGAAAGGGTGATCCTACTGATGCCCGATCCTGGAGGGGAATTGCCAAGAAGAGTTGTATTTATAAGATTTTGGCATCGGTGCTCACAAAACGCCTTTCTATATTCTTTCATCACCGTAAGTCGGTCATAACAGCATGCACGAAGTTATTATCCGAAGTGAAAAGATGCCTGGAACTTCATAAGTTAAGGGGAAGGTTTCTATATGCCTTATTTGTCGATCTAAAGGCCGCTTTTGACACTGTTCCGCGAAATGTTATACTCCAGAAGCTCGCCAATGCAGGTGTTGGCCCCAAGACACTAACCCTAATCGCCAGCATTCTTCAAGCAAACCCGATAATCCTTGACGATTCGATCTGTGAGCATGAGCCCGTTATCCAGACCACAGGTTATGCTCAAAGTGATAATCTTAGCCCTCTGCTTTTTTCTACCTTTCTCAGCGATCTGCCGCCAATAATTCACAAAAGAACATGATACGGTCGGCATCATACTATATGCTGACGATATCGTCGTGTACAGTCGTGACAAGATAGAGTTGCAGCGAAGCATACGCACCCTGGAGGGGTACTGCGAGAACAACGGCCTTAAGATTAACGCCGACCGCTGGGGGACCGCTTGCTCGGTCCTATCGCTTGAAACTCAGTACTGGTGCAGTCGAGTTCGTTAACACCTTCTGTTACCTTGGGGTTAACTTTTCGATGAAGGGCACAACCTTTGGACAACACATCGCCGAACGAACCAGAAAAGTCTAGTCGCGATGTCTACAATCGAAAAGCCCCAACAATTATCCCTGACCACACTAAAAGCACTTTTTGAAACTTTATGAAGAAAGTTCGAGCAGTTCCCGGAAGCTTCTTTAATTCGCCAGCAATGGTCACACAGAACTGGCAGAGACCACTACAACCCAACCGACATCTCGTGACCCGCTATTCACTTCACGGGTTTCACCATAAACTCAGCCATCGAAGAGGCTTTCACGATCCTGATGTTGGCTGTTTGTGCCGTTTATGTAACCAGCCGTGCTCTATATACCATCTCGATACCTATCAGAAAGCTTTTCTCTTACGCAGTTAGCTCTATGATATTTTATTAGTTATCTAAAAAAATGTGTTTTATTACAATGATCTATATATATATATATATATATATATATACCATACATATAGTGCAATAAATAAATGATGATGATTATATGATAAAGCATCACGACCAGAGTGACCCGCCAAACAGTAAAGATCATAGAAAACGGACCGAGCAAGATGGCTTAGTGGCAAAGCCTTTGCCTTGCATTCGGGAGGACAGAGTTCGAGACTCAGACCGGCCACTCTTAAATTGGTTTGCATGGTTTTCAATTTAGACAAGGTAAATGCCGGAATAGATTAAAAATTAGCCATGACATCAAAAAACCGTACTCGGGCATTAGCCTTACGCAAAAGAAAAGCTACATTGTGCAAAACAGCGGGTTCAAAGTGTACCTGTCGCATAATACGCGGTAATTCAAAATACGCGGTTCCAGTATTCCATATGAACTCTTATATATGGTGAGTGAAAAGGGGACGAATCTCATAGGCGATGCGAATCATACTATTACTGTTAAAACAGACACGTGTAGTCCTAGAAAGTCGAAAGGTGCAATTGTAGACTATTCATAAAGTCGTTGTATTTACCCGCACGCAAACTGTTGGATGAAGCGTACATGCTTATGATATGGAATAGAATAAGTAACTTGAACACTAGGCAATAATGAGACGGATAAACGCGATAAAGGGATAGTGCGGTCGCAACAACTTCGTCGACGATTAGAAAAATTGACGTGATGTATGCGTTGTCATTCTCTCAAATGTACTAGTGTCCACCTAGTTTATGAACGAGAACTTACAGCATTATATATATATATATATATATATATATATGTACAAACGCATTACATATATATATATATATATATATATATATATGTATATATATATATATTTAGATATATAGCATTAGATACTAAGCATTTCGATGGACGTACCGTCAGCAACTTTTTTGACAATTACGTAGAGAGCGGCCGATACAGCAGCGAACACTGTCATCAAAAGCCACGCTTCCGTCGACATCATGGCGGTCGAGCAACGGATCATAGATGTCGTGACGACGTTCCATACAGTTGTTCAGAGAAAGCTTCTATAAAACGAGGTGTTTTGATTGCTGTTATTTCGGGCAGCTGCAGGCTCGGCTGTAGCTGCCGGCTCAACTCGGGGTCCAACTGCGTCCCGCTGCTGATTACTATAGATTAACTTTGAACTAACAACTGCGAATACCGTTAGCGCTTTGGTGGCTTTTTTTGACACATAGACACATAGACACTCACACACCCACTATCCAGAGAAGATCCAACAGCACAGAACCAACAACATGTCGCCACCACAATCAGCACGACCAGCAAGGACCTCTCATCTGTCTATGCAACAACAACAAAAACAACAACATCGTCGCTGCGAGCTTTACGCTGTGCGATACGTAGGATTTGTTGTTCTGTTGTTGTACTCGACCCGACACCCGGTACTGTCTCTTGTGCAGCAGCAGCAGCAGTAGCAGAAACAGCACCACCAGTATTGCAAACTTGGCAGCACCACGAGAAACTGATTTTTTTCTGAGCGGATTTATTCCCTCTGCCGATTACCCAATTGCAGATTTTATCTCTCTGCCAACATAGCGCTTCGAGGCGCTAGGTCGTGAGGCGGACGGTGAGCACAACGCTTAACACACGCTCAGCTAGAGAATTGGCCGCCGACGGCTACAACTATTACTACTACTACTACTACTAAAAAGGCTATCTTTTTTTAGAAGTACTTACTACAACTACTTCTACCACTACTCTTACTACAGCAACAACAACAACCACAACAATCACTAGAATCGTGCCTGCCGCTTGCTGTCGGCGGCTGGTGAATTCATGTAGATGAGTTTTCGTGTCCGAGTCAATGTGTGATAAGTAACGGTTTTGCGCAAAATTGTCGGCAGTCTATATATATATATATATATATATATACATATATATATATTTTCGCTCTCATCCGTGGTCCTGTACAATTCATAGCAGTTGGCAGCAAGTGTTAGTCAACTCGGCCTGCGCTGTGAGACCTGCTGAAGAGCGTCACTTTTGGCGTCCTTTCTACCTGGCCTCCTGGTCGCCTGCTGCTCACGACAGCTGCTATTGTTGGAATTCGTACCCGACCAGGCTATGTTTGTTCAGACGAAACTCCCTTTGAAAAGCACGCTTGAATGGCGGCAGGACTGTGCAATCGTTCCAGTAGACGTGCAGTCCTAGGAGCAGGCACTGTTTCAACGGTCACAGAAGTTGTAGGACGCTTGTCGATGTTGGGCAGGCCGCAATGGTAGCAACGAGAAGTGGTCGGCCGGTCGCTTGACCACAGATGCCATGTCTAGTGTGGGCTCTTCACAATGACAACAATGACGAACAACACACAGAGATCAAACATAGCATAAAGTCATCTTTATTCCATAAAAGGGGTGTGTGTCTGTAGTACAACGTGTAGTCAAATCAATCGGCATTGGTAAAATCTCAGTGGAGCAACCTTTTGGGGTAACCTTAGCGTGAGGCGCTTGAGAAACGGTTGTGTATCTCGAACAAGAAATTCACGTATATACAGGTAGTTCAACAAGTTCTTAAAATGAAAACCAAGAATTTTCCAAATCTTGTTTTTAATTTTTTCTTATTCGATATACTCCCCAAGAAGCTCAATACACTTTCCCACCGAGATTTCAGAGCATTTATACCTCTTGAGTAGAATTCCGCGTCTTTAGACTGAAAATAGGCATTGACAGCAGCCTTAACCTCTTCATTGCTGGAAAAACGCTTTCCACCGAGACTATTCTTCAAATGTCCGAAGAGGAAATAATCAGAGGGGGCCAGGTCTGGAGAATAGGAAGGTTGTTCAATAAGTTCGAACCTCAGTTGGCCCAGTTTTGCCGTTGCTTGCCGCGACTTATGTGCGGGAGCATTGTCCTGGTGAAACAGGACAACCTTCTTCTGCAAAGCGGGCCGTTTCACGATGAGTTCTTGCTTCAGGCAGTCCAACAGTCTTGCATAATATTCTCCCGTGATCGTTTTACCGCTCTCAAGGTAGTCGACCAGAATTATTCCACGTTGGTCCCAAAAACCGTAGCCATCATCTTTCCGGCCGATGCCGTTGTCCGCACCCTCTTCAGAGGTCCTTCACCAGGTGCACACCATTGACTAGATGCTTCTTGGGTCTCGGGAGTGTAGTGATGGACCCAGCTTTCATCGACGGTCACGAATCTGCGCCAAAAATCCGACGGATTTTTCGACATCTTGGCCAAATTTCGCTGTGAAGCGGAAACACGCGCGTCTTTTTGGCCTTGGTTGAGCAAATGCGGCACCCATTTTGCTCTGAGCTTTTTCATCTTCAAGTTTTCGTGCAGGATGAAATGCACTCTACCCAAACTGATCCCCAAGGCCTCCGCTATCTCCCTAATGTCCACTCGCTTATCTGCGGCAACGATTTTCCGCACTTTTTCCACGTTTTCCTCATCAGTTGCCGTTTTTGGGCGTCCTGAACGTAGTTCATCCTCGGTGCTCCTGCGACCTCTTTTTAACTCATTAATCCAGTTGGAAACAGTGGCAAAACATGGCGCAGAGTCACCGTACACCTCGTCTAACTCAGTTTTCACTTGGGTCGCATTCCAACCTTTGAAATAAAAATGCTTGATAACCACTCGAAACTCTTTTTTCTCCATTTTTCAAAATCACGCCGATACGTTGCACGGGAAAAGCGATCAAACGAAATCGCAACGGCCAATCACCATAATATTTTGACTGCTAGCATTCGAAAAGTTGCCGTTTCCAATAGCGGTGAAAGCGCGCCAAAATTCGAATCCTGAAAAGCTCATTTTAAGAACTTGTTGAACTACCTATATATATATATATATATATATATATATATATATATATATATATATATATATATATATATATATATATAAATAGTTTGTTAAGGCTCCTAAATTAGAGAGCGACAAGTCGGCTGCAGAAAGATAATTGTTTTGTACAGACAAATATGAAATCCAGACTTGGTAAGAATAAAGCACCGGAAAATGATACTAACAATTCGCATTAAAGCGACTGCGACAGAAAGCATCCGCTTACTGAAGACAAGGTCCGACGAGATACTTCTATATCCCGCGCGTGAGTAAGAAAGAGTGGGTACCATAATGACATTAAGTTGACAGTTGCAGTGCACATAGGAAATCCAAAGACAGAAAGGTGAAGCTTACGGTATTTTACATATTAAAGTACTTGGTACTGGGATGCAAAATATAGTTTTTGTCTAAAACAAAAATAATGTACAAATGAGAGACAGGCCTGAGGCAGCCCCAGAAAAAAAAATGAGATGTTTTTGACTGAGTTCGTCACCGAACTGAACTCGGAAGAGAACTTAAGTATTTGTCCTTTGTCTATTCTAGTGTACAGCTATGTATCCCTGGGTGTTTAAGTTTACAAAGAAAGGCAGGCTTTTGATGAATATATATAGATATATCAAACGAGCATTTACAAATCGCTTAGTCCTAAGTCATTCTAGAGAATGAGTACAAGTCGGGCGATAAGGGTGAAGCCAGGCTGTACTAAGTCGAGAAGGTTATTTTGAGTTGAGTAGTGAAACAACTATTTTGCTAGAGTCCGCGTTGTATGGCGAATTACGTGACCGGTTAATAGTTTTCAGCGTTGTCTTTTGAGACCCTGCTATGGGCAGGAGTGATTATACTAAATCTAGCGATGCTAGGTTCTGATCTGACCTTGTGGGGTTTCTGTAAGATTCAGTTCAGCGGCTTGATAAAGAAATGTGCCGATGTTTTGAAGACAAAGAAAGGAATACTTGCCGAAGTAATACTGGTCGTGGGTCAAATGTTGGACAATAAGTGGAGTAGATTTCCTATGGTAATGGTAACCGCTACGCTTTGTTATGAACTGGTGAGTCTATAATTGGTTGGTGAGTAACCTGAAATAGATATAGTAAAAAGTATCGATAAATGTTTGGCGAGGAGTTCAGCCTTATCATTGTTAGTGGCGATTTCGGTGAGCCTCATTTCAAGCGAGAGGGGTTTAGATCTTTTGAATCGCCCGTTTGCACAACGGAAAAGAGTGCAGGATTTATTAATATTAAAAATTCACCCAGTTGTGGTGCAAAGCCCTCCTGGTCGCTCATGGTCATGAGTTTAAGAGCAAAATCATGTTGGCGTACCGTAAGACCCTGGAGCTTCCTATTGAAGCGTTTTATCTAGACCTCGATGCAAACACGTTGAATCTTGTCGCTACCTCTAGTAAGAGCAAGGTCAAGTGTGAATCTATTCATGTGGGTAGCCAAACCAACAAACTGTGCTAGGCAGGTTAAAAAGAGGAGACTGGTCGATTACTAATGTCAAACTATCGGCATATGTGGGCCCAGGTCGTTCAACAGAAAGCATCACGGTTGTTCGCCCAAGTGTGGCCGTAAGTCTGGGAGCATCCGTTCAGTTGTATAATGCCACATTTTAGGAAGCAGTGTGCAGTGTATTCTCACAAAAGATTGGCGTGCTCATGCCTACAAAATATGCTACACAACCCCGATAGTGTCTGACACATGTTGAGCAGTATCGAGGCATGATCATTTAGTTTTCGTCCCTTCAATTGATGGTGTGGATCTCAAAGGTATCAGGTTCTAACCGGACGCTGCCACTTGTCCCAGATCATATGAATTAATCGCACGAGGTACTTCCTCGTTGCATAGTATCCCGTTCGAGCGATCAGAATGGGCTACGATTTAACGCCTTTAGACTTGTTTTTTGGGGTTTTTGAAGTCAAACGTTTATGTTAACACACCTAAGGTAGCTCAATTTGATTTATTCGTTCAATCTTTTGACCAGAATGATTTCCAAGATCTCTCCCAAGGCGTCAATCTCCAAGATCTTCCTCAAGGCGTCGACGTCGGCACCCCAAGGGCAGACGGGCCTATACTTCAAGAGACCTGTCCTATTTCCAGGTTCAGGAATAAGGACAGAGCTTGACTTTTTTTCATAGCTTGGGAAGCCACCCTTCTCTAAGCAGTCCGTTGGCCAAAGTCTTGAAGACCTTCGACCACTGCTTAACAAATAGCTTGGCCACCCTAGGGTGTATGCTGTTGGGGACAGTGTTCTCCTCAGGCGCTCGCCGTTCTCCAGCCTGACTGATCTCTTCTAGCGTTGACTCCGGAATATCCTCCAGGGCAACCGGGAATTTCCCATTGCCCCTCCAGGACGGTGCCGGCAGAAGTAGAGATTGTCTCCAGCAGCACGTCCGGCAGGAGCTCTCCGCAGCTTGGACATGATGATCAGGGACGGAAGGTCCAATATGTCACTGTCCACCACATCTATCAACTCTCTCTATGCTCGCGCCTTGCCTTAGGCTTTTAATCTAGGTAACCAAGAATGTCTGTAATGTATAAGTGCTGAAGCTATGAGAATAGGCTTTGAATCGAAAAACTGCTACAAAAATAGATATATAATCTCAAAACGCTGTCTATGACATCCATAGAAAGATCTGTACATAAAAGAGATCCGTGAGATCCCCTTTAGAGGGTATTTATACAAACTCTGCGGACAATAAACATCTGCCCTTACGCCTATAACATTTCTTCTAATATTTTCTGTTAATTTGAGATCGCTAAACTAAAGCAGCATTCCTCTTGGGCAGTTCAGGTGTAAGACACAACAAAGGTACATTCAATGTTTTACAAAAATAAGGTAATATAAAAACGAATATAAGCAGGCTCTGCGTAGATAACTATAGCAAATAAATCATAAATATACTAGAGGAAAACTAAAGTATATTATCTCCAAATTGCAACGATCCACACAACTCTATAAGAACACTCAAACTAAATAGAAAGTCACACGAAGCTTATAGCACAAACTAGCCTCTAAAACCCTAGCATGCTTTTTTACGCCTGGTCACAAACCAGACACTATGTTAAGGTTCGAAAATGTATTTAGTTATGTAGAAAAAAAATATATATATATACATATACAGCAAACGTGCCCCGGATGTTTGTGTCTCTTATAACAGGCAAATGTATCTTGTGTGGCGCGTAACCGAACAAAACAACACACAACGACATATCTGTCAGTACAGATAATCTTTATTGCAACTACATGGTATATCCAAATAGTTATTGTGTATAAGTGGTGTCACTATTGGCGCACGTTACGGACTAGCGGAAACTCGTTGTCTTTCATCATCATCATCTTCTTCTCATAGTCATGCTATCGTATGCGGTATACATGTGTGTATTGATTTGACGCACTTTTGTCACTCGCTGCTGCCACTAGTCTATCTAGGACATATCATAATGGGTATTCGTTACCGTAACGTCATACAATCATGTTCGCATGCTAGTAATCATGTAAAGGATAACAACCGACACGAATCGGAATAACATCGGAGTAGTAATAGTAGTAGTATGAGTAATAGCGGTAATCAGTAACAGTGACATTACTGAACGGATAATTCATGATAATATAGGACTGAATAGCTTGTCAACATTTGTCGTGCGCTCTATAACGAATTTTGCCGCCGCCGGTAGCGCGTACTAGTATGTCGTCCGTCGTTACACGGCGTTATACCTATATAGCCTTTCTGGCCGAGAGCAGTAAATTTGTTGTGCAACATGAAAAACCGTACACGGGCAACAGTCTTACGGAAAATTAAAAAACAAATTGTTGTGCCCGCAGCCGCCGAAATCGACTGACCGATAATTACCAAGAGTAACTGAGGGGTCTGGGAGGGCCGGGCGGTGGAGGGGTGCCACGAGAAAGAATGGAACCGAGAGAGGGCAAATAAATCTGGAGAGAGAGAGAGGGTGCGGGAGAGAACGAGAGAGAGGTAACTGAGTTTGTTACCACACGCAGCTGTGTCGCTTGTAGCTTGTAACACAGGGAGAGAGAGAGACATTTGCTGGGGCTGTAGACGTTGTTGTTGCCTTTGCAGCTGGTACAACTATTGCAGCTGCTGCTGCTGCTGTTGCTGCTGCGATTATTGTCAAGAACAAACCAAGATCAATGGATCGGCGTCCCCCTTCTCCAGTACACAGCTCTCGCACAGTCTCGCTAGCTAGACGTCGAGCGGCGGTGATGTATACACAGCCAAGCACATTCATCAGGGATCAGGATCACAGCCACGACTCTGACAACTGTGCGTACATCATTGATGTTGTATTGGTCAGATATTGGCACACAATCCGGCTGCGCTCCGGCAACCGAGCATGACGAGCTTCGCCATCCTCCCTCCGAAGCTCATGTGTCGTCGTGTTCGTACCGCACGAGTGGAGGTGGTGGTGGTGGCAATCGAGGCCTAGCTCAAGAAAACACAACGCGTTAGGCTTAGCGCGTTTTAGGGCGAGCGTCAGTGGGGAGGAAACGATTTATGCCCGCCAAGTCATCGGCCTGTGCTACGTAAGAGAGAGAGAGAGAGCGAGAGGGAGAGCGAAAGTTGTGCATTTCGTCGGCGCCTTTTTCAACAGCAAACTTACAAGATCGGCTCACTCAGTTACGGGCTGTGAGTTGGAACAGCCTCTGATCAGACGACCTCCCACCTGACGGATGTCTCGTAGGGTGTCTTCGTTGTTCAGGCCTTAGTCACTACCGCTGCTGACTCTAAAAAGTCGTTGATGATCTTCCGTAGCACACCGTAATGGTGGCAGAAAGAGAACTTCAGCTACAGCATCGGTATGCATCGTGTGCACGTCGATTTGAGTCGATAGCTAAAGGCTGCAAGTCTGTTTTAGATGCGAGTTAGGCGTGATCTACATCTACTTAGATGAAACAATTACTGTACCTGCCGCAAGCGTACAGTCATTGGGTAAATCAAAATAAATACGTAATACAAAATAAATATGCGATATAAGAAACGTATAGTTCTCCAATCTTGAGACTCGTATTTGAACTCTCATTCCGGTGTTTATCACTTTCGATTCGAGTGTTGCACTTTTCTTTACACGTTTTCTCACCGCTACCGTTCTAGCTTTTAGTGTCGATGTTTGTGCTGCTTTGGTGGGTTGCCATCATTGTTAATCTTGTTGTTGTTGTTGTTGTTTTTTTCAGAGAGTATTGCTGTTGTTGGCATTGTGCTTGGTTGTTGTTGTCGTACGGTCCATTGCTACAGGTGACAAGATGTGTGTTCCTAACACAGCTATAGCTGATGCTCTCCTTCTCTCGCTCTCCTGCTCTCATACTCCACGTGTCCCTAGCGACCACACCGAACCAAATCCCAAAGTAAGGCATAATTATATGTCAATGTATTCGGATACGTTTTTGTCTGGTGAGAACCGAGAACATCTCCCAGGTCGTCGCGAGCGTCAGTCACATCGTTTGTGACGAGCCCTAACCGTACGAGGTGGATTCGGAGAGGACCAAGGATTTCGTCGGAGCCCTTGTCGGATGCTCCGCGATTCAACAACGGTTGAAGCCGTTAGCGAGAGACGCAAAGGCGCCTCGCACGGCGTTCAACGCACGGCTAATTTGAAGGTGACCGCTTGTTGCTCGGCCTGCCCGAGTTTCTAGTCCGGCTGTCATTGTCAACGTCATCTTTTCACCACTACCACCATCATAGATAGTCTGCATCTATTTATCATCGTTAACGATGCTGATTACTACTGCTAATCTTCTCGTCGAGGTCTTCAGCATCTTCTTCTTCTTCTTGAAGCCGCCGCTACATACAACAGCTAACAGTAACTCATGCAGCGCAGTAACTAAACAGGCGCAGGAAACGAACAAATTGTTGTTGCGGTTGTTGTTGTTGTTGTTGCCGCCTCTGTTATTGTTGCTTTTGTTGTTGTGGTTGTTATTATCATGATTGGCAACTCAATAACCTTTCGTACGAGCAGCCAGCTGTCTGTGTCCGCTGATCACTGACAAGAGTGAGATAGTCGCGAGACGCACGGCTTACCCAATATCGTTCGTGTACACCGTTTATCTATAAGCATCATGTTCATTATCTTCGCTGTCAGCTTCTACCTGCTCTGCGTAGTTCTATTGTTGTCATAGGATTAGTCGTAGTAGTAGTAGTAGTAGTAGTTGTAGGTATGCTAATAACAGTCGTAGCTGTAGTAGTGGTAGTAATAGTAGTTAGTGGTGGTGGTAGCAGAACTAATTAGTAATGGTAACTATAGCATGTATAGCACTACTACATGTACGACGGTACTGTAATGAACTGAGAGTTGGCAGGGAAATGAAATGCTGCTGATGAACCGTTCAGCCAGTCATTCAGCAGACTGTTGATAGCTTATAGCGCATTATATGATGAAGGGGACTGTTTAATATGAGGAGCAGTTGCTGTTGTAATAGTAAGTAATCGTCGTTGCCGATCTTGGTGGTGTTATGTTGTTTCTGGGCGACAACGACTGTTGTGTTGTGGGGTTGGGGCGGAACTTCATTTCAAGACAACGCTTAGGCGAAGCGTGCTAGATGAGTGATTCTCGCCCGCCGGGCTGGGGTCTCCCGTAGAACGCGCTGATGTTGTTTCATCATCGGCATGTCATCATATCGAGTAGGGGAAGTATGACAAAAAAACGAGTGGCGACGAATGATACTGCTGATTGCTGGGTAGGTCAAGGGTAGGTGTGTGTGTGTGCCCTCTGGGCATACGACACTTAGGAGTTAATCAGGGGAGAAGGTTTTGACAGCCACTCTAAGGAAGGTGGTATCGGCAGCTACGTCAACTCGGTTTGCCCAGTTGTGCAGCTGCCGCAGACACGGGACATGCGGAAGGGTCGGATGGATACAGCTGGCTTGATCAGCGGGGCAGTTTAGGCCACTGCTACAGGCATCAAAAAAATCACCTCAATTACGAGATGCGGCTAAGGTAATTGGTCAATATCGTTTCACTAGACGAATTACTCCTACTAGGTAAGGTTCGTCCAGGTCGTCGCTGTAGCTGTCATCATCGGCGTCAGAGTCAAGACGATTTCTGCAGATCGGATCCCCGCTGACAGTACAATATGGTCATTTGGGCAGCAAATAAAGCGGGATCGATTTTTTAGCCGTGCTCAGTTCATGGCGCTGCTAGCAATACTAGGTCGAACAAAAGGCTCAAATGAGATTTCCTAAGCAGTTATAGGTGTGGAAAACGTGCTGACGCACGGCGACAGCCCGATTGTAGATGTTGTGACCTTAAACGAATGTCGAATGCAGATCGAACTGTCGCAGTTGTGTGTCGAAGTGAAATAGAACTAAAACTGAAACAGTCGGTGATTGGAGACAACTAGACTTGTCGCCAGATGCCGAATTCGTGGAAACCGGGTTCGGAAATTGCATCATCGGCCCTGGAAAGAGCCGCGTCAAAAGAGCGCCTGAGAGGCAAACGCAGGAAGCAAGCGCCTACGAGCACACAGAGAGTAGAGAAGAAAGGAAAAAGAGAGGTGGAGCAAGTGGAAAGATCAAGGAAATAACGAGGCAAGCCAGAATGCACCCGCGTGCGACAGCGCGGAAATTCAAACGCGCGTGTATACGCGTGATATACACACATTCAAATTGCACGCACAGACAATGAGACGGTGAAGACACGACATGGGATCAGACCAAGACATGGGACAGACATGGGACCGACCATGGGACAGACATGGGACCGACCATGGAACAGACCGAGAGACAGACACACAGACAGACGAAAGACACGACAAAATCGTGTCCGAGTCAAACAGCCGAGTCATCACAAGATGCCGGGAAACAGGCAGGGCCGCCGTCGCGTCGATCGCGCATAATTCGGGACGTTACACCGGACGCGGCGATCAGGTTCGAGCGCGCGTGTACATACATACACACACACACAGAGACAGACAGACAGAAACATCGAATTGTTCTTGTAGTTCAGTTCGACTGATGATCTGCTAGTGGTCGTTGCCGGCCGAGGTTGTAGTCAGCCGGAGAACCACTGATCGCACACCTGCGTATCACTTCGGGACGACTTGGGGTTGGTGGAACGAGGAAGGACGAATCTCCGCATGGGACACTGGCGTCAGTACATCGGGCGAGGTGGTTAACGTGGACGCAGTGATCGTTCTCGTTGTATTTGCTATAACTGTGACTGCTGCTGCTACTGCTGCTGCTGCTGCTGTCGTTATTGTACCTGATGATGGCCTGATGAGAAGTCCTAAAGATCCGGATGGCTCCTGCATTTTCCATGCATGCGCCTTCATGCATGCATCTTCGCCTTCAGACTACGCTGAGGCAAGCCGAGAATGATCACAGCCACCACAGTCAATGTACGAACCTATGCATGAATAGGTTGGCCTAACGAGGTTTGTATACGATTACGGTTGCGTGCTATAATGTCGAAACAAATGCTGTTGGCGGCAAGCAAAACTGTGGAAGCAAGCAATCGAATATATCCTAAGCGCTAAAAAGAGGATATAGCGAAGAGCGGTTACCCAAGGCGCGACTATCGAAAGTGGTCTTTGCCATGCGATTTGCCTGTGTCCGCCATATATATATATATATATATATATATATATATATGACTTGTTATGGCATAATCTTGCATACAAACGATAGGCGGCCTTTTTGATAGCGTGTGTTGAAACGTTGAGCTACCGCGGCAACGCATCGTTCGAGATATTACCGATACGAAGAGATCTCAGGCTAAATCAAGACTAGCGCGTTAGGTTGAGGAAACTGAGCAGCAAAATGAAACGAAAAATAGGTAACGGAAAGACTCGTTTGACAAAAAAAAAAGAACTAAACATAACCAAAAAGCACGGCAACCAATGATCAAACAAATAAAATATGTGCAACTCGCTGTTGCTTTTATTTTTTTTATTAGGATTAATGATAGTATACTGCTGGAGTAACAATGCACGCACACTAACAAGCTACGAACGATAATAGTAGGGTAGATATTGCTTGAGGTTGACTGAGTCAACATAAAATGAAAAAAACTACAATAAATAGCTATAATAAAAACGGGCTGCAACTAACCGCTGAGCGTATCATAGAAGCTAAGCGAAAACATGTTTGATACGGGCAAGCGTAGAGGAAGAAGGAGAAAAGGATAAATAAAATATCTATCAGCAGACTGGCATTGGTACGCCCGATCCCTCAACTCGACCATCTGAAGCTGAATATTCGCAAAGATTGTTCCATAGCGCACGTTTTTGAAATCTGTCGGTTGCTTTAAAAAAAAACGGCATTTGGTGGACAGCTGAAATGAGATACCCCTTAATGAGCCTATGGATTCGGACAAATTAGACGAATCTAGACGATAAACAAATTGACTGGGAGCACTCCTCATGCGTTGATGACAAGGTCAGTGGTGGTCACTTAAGAATAGGATTTCGCCAATATTCGAAGTGTCCGACCAATGTTGCACAAAAAATTCGTGCGAGATAGATATTGTATAGCAATATCTAGTTTTGTTTTTTCTTTGTAGAGACTTGTTTAGTCGTTTTCGATGGAATACGTCAGCCAAGACGACTTACATATATTGCACGAAGGGTCGTGAGAGAGGGAGTCATCAATCAGTATGTTTGCCGAATGGCTTTGGATGCTATCGGGGGGATTGCGTTGGCAGCTTTGCCCAGTTTTTGGCAAAGAAGTGAGGGGGGGCAATCTTGCAGATGGATGGTGGTGCGTTGCTTTTTTAGCACTGTCTCTTGGCGTTGAAGGAAAACGGTGCGGGGCGGAGTACATATGATAGCGTAGACGGTAAGGAAATATAGGAAAGGAATAAGGGTAGCGGTTGCGGTTGTTGTTGTTATTGTTGTCGTTGTTGTTCTTGACATGAAGACATGCGGTTCAAGCCACGGGTCGATACGGTCAGTTGTTGAAGAGACCGCGTGGTATCGAGTTGTTCACGGAGTGCTTCACTTGTTGGCGGTTAGGGAAGTCCTGCGCGGACGTGGCAGGTCGTATTCTTCCATCGAGAGCGTCCTTCGACGGCCCACGGCGCCCAGCATCTTGTGGTCACCCCCAGAGAAAGTTCGCTGCCTTTCTACACCCGGAAGGGTGATAGAGGTCACTGGAACAACAAACAGCAACAATTCGGCGAAGCGGTGGCGACGTGATGTATGATAACAACCGCCGCAAGCGCCCACCCGGCCAAATACACAGTAAGTAACGCAATTTCGAGCCTGCCAGCCGGGCAATGAAAAATGGTTCGCTCCACTACACTGTGCCTTTGCCTACCAAAGTCGCTAACCTTGATGACAAAAAAACTTTGAAGTCACTGTCCTTAATGTCAAGAACTTGGAAGTCACTACGTTTAATGACATGGGCTTTGAAATCACTAACCTTAATGACATGAGCTTTTAAGTCACTACGCGTACCGAAAAGAGGTTTCAAGGCACTATCCGAACTGAAAAGAGGTTTCAAGTCACTACCCGTAATAAAAAGAGGTTTCACGTCACTAACCTTAATAACAAGAGTTTTCAAGTTAGTAACTTTAATGACATGAGCTCTAAAGTCACTACCCGTACCAAAAAGAGGTTTCTCGTCACTAACCTGAATAACAAATGCTTTCAAGTTCTTAACCTTAATGACAAATGCTTTAAACTTGAACACTATCCAGGCTTTGCGTTGACTTACGAGCTTTCAAATCCCTAATCAAGTTTCCGCTGTACAATTGCTTTTACATTCCCGCTACGGAAAAATACGAACATAACGTGCCACGTCACTGTTAGTGTGCGCCCGCCGAACGGCGGAACTCAGTTTTGTGATACTTACGGAATCCCAGTCCCTTGACGAAGAGAAGGAGACTTTGGGCTAGCTTCTCGGGCTAAAAGAGAAACACATAGAGTGCATCATTACTGTGTGTTCTAGCAGTGAATATATATATATACTTTTGGCATATCCAGCAAATGCCGGGCTCATATTGCGCGCAAATCTCAAAGGCAAAATAGTAACAAACGTACAGCTTCCTGCATGACGTCGGCGACATCGTTGATCTTGAGGATCGAGGTTTTCTCCTTGCCCATTTTCTGATACTCCTTCTCCACCTCACCCGCATACGCGGCCTTGCTGCCTGTTATCAGGAGAATGTCCACATTCCTGGATAACGCCAACATAAGGAGAGTATATGAGATTGCTTAGGTGGTTTGCTACCATTCCTACTGTGACAATTCCTCTCCTTCGGGATTGCGTAATATGATTTTTAACAAAATCAAGTTCTCAAAATTACCCTCATTAACATTTAAAAAGCAACTAGGTTTATTCTTTATCTAAAAATATCTGCTTTTGCAAAATTGATTTGTTAGACAAGTCCAGTTATAGTCAACCATATTCGCTCATGATGCACGTTTGGGTTATCACTAAGGAAAATGAACTAAATATAACAATAAAAAAAGAACTACACAAACACTTATATACACATATACGTAACTTACTTGAGATTGTTGGCGATCATCGAGCTAAGGTCCTTGCGACTGAAAGCGAACAAAATTTCACAGTATACTAGTTAGTCCTTCCTGCTGATATTGATCTATATATGCTGATAGGGCTCGTTATTAATACATCTATAATGTTCATTTTCTACAGCTCTGGGTCGGGCGAGGCTGTGAGCTAGTCTATATAAATGCCACTTTGAAGTCTATATAAACCGAGCAAGGTGGCTTAGTGGCAAAGCCTTTGCCTTGCATTCGGGAGGACTGGGTTCGAGACCCAGACCGGCCACTCTCAAATTGGTTTGCATGGTTTCCAATTTAGACAAGGTAAATGCCGGAGTGGAATAAACTTAGCCATGACATGAAAAATCCGTACACGGGCAATTGCCTTACGGGAAAAAAAAAGTCGGAGCAAAGCTAAGGCAGAAAAGGTAGAAGAGGAAGATAGCTAAATTGTTCTTCTTATTTGCTGGCTCTCAAGCAAGCATCAGAAATCATTCAGCAGGAGGGTAGCCAGGGAAGGGCTGCTAACTTACTTCATGTAGGACTGCACGTATTTCTTGAGATTTCGCGGGTTGATCTGCTTCTTCAGCTTCTCGGTGTACTCGCTGATCAGTGTCTCCTTGTTGTCGACCAGCTCGAGGTGCTGAAGATGAGGATTGTGGGGGCAAACAATGATGATGATGATACCGATGATGATGCCGATAATGATGAAGCCGATAATGATGATGATGATGATGATGAGGGCAACGGCGATGACGTCAGCGGCCAAAGCAAGAATTTGTGATTTCCCAATTAGTTAATTAGGTCCATTGGATAACAACGGATCACGGACAACGGTCTCTGCGCACATGCGCGTAGCGGTGTGTGCATACGTGTCTTTGAGTCTGTGTGTGTGCGAATGTTTAACTTTATGCTTTGTTTTTGTTGTTGGCCTCCTTGCAGCAATAGCAACGCCACTAACATCAACAACAACAACAACAATATTACTACGGTCGTTTGTATGTGCATTCGGGCAATGCCGGCTAGCTAGCTGGCTGAACTAGCTTTTTGCAGCTGGGAACAGTTTCGCATTTCGCATGGGACTCGCTCCAGGCGACTAGCGGCGGGTGTAGTAGTGCTGTGCTGGACGCGCTCCAGACGCAAAAGTGTGCGCAGCCAAACCGCATTATTTCGATTATGATTATTATTTTCAGTATACTATATATATATATATATATATATATATATATATATACATATATATATATATATATATCTATACATATATATATATATATATATATATATATATATATATATATATATACACAGATATATGTATATACATACATATATATGTATATATATATATAGATATGTGCTCACATACGTATGCTACAGGCCAAAGACAAAACTAGAAAGGCGTTCGTCGCGTTCTCTACGGGAGACGACTACTTCGCCACTACTTCTGCTACTGCTTCTACGGCTACATCTACAGGACGATGCAAACGGGTCGAAGGTGGGGCGCAAGTGAGGTGGTCTCTACATGAAGTGGTGGACTACGACGCGGATCAACACTGCAGCAGCAGCAGCGCTGTCTCGCTCAACTGCCCTTCATACGATGCAAAGTCGACCTTCAATCGAAGACTGAAGGACGACGAAGACGACGACAACGACGATACATGACAGACTGATCCTCCTTCTGCGGCGACCAACAACAACAACGAGATCACGACCCCTATTATCGTTGTTTGTTGTTGTTGCTGCTACTACTACTGCAATTACCATAGACGCGTGAATGAGTGTAGAGTACACATAATACAGTGAAGGTGTAGAAGACGAAGAAGCTGATCATAGAACATGAGCTGGTTGCTATCAGTTGTTAGCGCACCTCAACTTGAAACGCACTGTAGTTCAGTTTGTGCTTCGAGGGCACAGACGCGACCTCTTGTCGTCTGTGCCCTCGAAGTGAGCAAGTTGACAGCGCGGGAACACAGTCGGGGCGTCGAGGAGATGAATGCTCTGTTTAAGCGTTAGTTTGTAACATCTCGTATCCGTTGAACATCTCGTAACCGAGCAATTGAAGGCAGTTTAAGAAACGTTCTCAACGCCCCCCCTCCCCTCCCCCAAGACGCGTGTAGAAAAATTGACGCGCCAATTGACTCACTGGCTGCTCACAACTGGCTGTTCTGCCTACCCATTGGTAGTGGAGGTTTCGTGTGAAGGTTTCGTGACATTGCAAAGGGTTTTACGTAGACTTTCGTTCTTGAGATGGCACGCCCTGTTGTACGCAACAGGTTGTAACGGGGTTGACTTCATTTTAATTGTACGCGCCTCGACGACGCATCGAACTGACCGATATAGGAGTTTGCAGGAGGGTCGTGATACGCAGGTTATGCGTAGCGTTCCTAGCGCAGATAGACTGCGCTAGGGGTGACGCTCAATTAGCCCATCTGAATCGAATCATAGTAATAAAAAACCAATAATATAGCGCTTGAACTGGCCATGCGTATTACTCAATTTGATGTTTTTGGGCGGAATGCTAATCTACCGAAAAATAGATGAGAAAAAAACGAACTAGAGAAATATGAAGAACTCATAGCTAAAACGCCAGACGTTGGTAGCGCCTATAAACTAATTATACTATGTATATTAAATGCAACATTAGCGAGATGCGAGAAAAGCGACTGTAGTATTGCTGTTAAACTATCAAATACTATATAAATTATCGTCATCATCATCATCATCGTTGTCGTCATTAGCATAATGAACACAGCCATAAGAAGAGAATTTAAGAAAGCAAAATAGTAGAGAAAAACCGTTCCAGCACAGCTAAACAGTTGGGTGGACTCCATTCCTGAGATAGGGAGCGGCAATCAATCATCATTAGCGTCGACATTGTTGTTATCTGCCGACGCGTGCGTCGCCACCTAGACTCCATCCATACAACGGCACACGGCAAATACATCACCATCATCTTTGCTACGATCATACAGAATTCATTTATGCATTAGCGGCAGCGGTAGCTTTATCATTCATCGCATTCTGTCTGACTCTGCGTGTTTGTGTCAGCACGTCCAGCAGCAAAAGACACGTTCGGGACTGATGAATAGTTCAGGATAGGCGGACGAGTGAATACTTGCGCGTCCATGGTAGGTGGAGGTGTGAAAAGCTTCAATGTAATGGCGTGAAGTAACCGCACGCGCCTCATCTAAGCTTGCGTATGTATGTATAAGTGTGTGTGTTTCTCTATTGCTCTTCATTTGCGACTGCCGCGTAGCATCTCAGAGAATTACAGAGTTGGAGGGAAAAACGCGCGAGGGGAGAAGGTATGCTCCGGCTCCGTCGGGTCCGAGCAAGCGAAGTTCGAAGCAACAAAATAGTCGGTACCATGAAAAGAGTCTAGCCGTTTGTCTGAGTTGGAAACTCAACTGAGTAGGAAAGCTCTGTAGGGTTGGAAAGGTTCGCGACCCAAGACCTGGCTTTCCTGGTCAATTGGATGCCAGGCAGCGCACTTACGTACTTCGCACTTCGTTCGAATGCTGAAGTAACTGTGCACGCAGCTTGTCCAGCACAACAACAGAAGGGGCCCACAAAGATGGGGCCACACACATGCGACAAGACATCTTTCAAGAGCAGAATACGCTGACCGTTTTTTGTTCTGTCTGTAGGACAGACTACATAAAATTACATCTTTTCGGGGCTATGATTTAATGTCCATGGGATTGCTTTTCGCATTGCTTTATAGACGAACCCGCATAAAGACAACGCAAATGCAAGATGGGCCAAAAATGATGGTTGGGCCATTAAGTCAAGATGGAGAAAGACCGCAAACACACATATATGTAATTATATATATGTATATAGAGTTTAGGTAGGATCATAGGAGGACTAGTAGTGTGGTAGCTTCTGCTTAGCTTTAGCTATCGGTTGCAAGTGGAGCCGTGCACTTTCAGCCAGCTAAGGATATACTTATATGCGCTGCATATATATATATATATATATATATGCGACGCAGCATAAAGTGGGTCTGCGGAGGACGCGCAGGGGTATGGGTGGGGCGTGTAGGAGTTCTAGAGACTAATTTATTTCTAGAGCAACAGCAGCAGCAGCAGCAGTAGCAGCGAACGTGTAGGTAGGTGACTACTCGGCTTGCCGCTAAATGTTTAGCATTTAAGTTGAAGTATTTACCTCCTGTTTGAGCGGCGTCATCGAGTAGGAGAAAATAGAAGACATCAGACTGGTTACCATGTGATCGACTTTTGTTGGCAGGGTACTTTACTAAACATCTTCTATATATATATATATATATATATATATATATATATATATATATATATATATATATATATATATATATGGATTATTCCGTAGAAAATAATCGATTTTGTTGGTATGGCACTACACTAAACAAATTCTACATAAATACTAAAATATATTATGCACAATGTAGTAGAAATAATACAAACTGTAGTGCCACACTTAATTCATAGTACATTTTCATTTCTAATTTACATATAATAACCCGGCCGTACGTTAGGTAGAATACTATTCATTCTCTCATTTTGTGACACTTGCAACGAAACAGCTTACAAACGCCAATTCGGTCGATAACCGAACGGGTGAAGGGTGAAGTTCGGTACTTGGTTCACGGGGTATCAAACGCGCCTGTGATTCACACGTAAGATGCTAACCCTTCTTTCTCTATATATCATCTGGAACTTGGTCGTGATGCTGTTCTTTATTGTTACATACTGTGAGCGAACAGCATGTCTTTTTTGGAGCGCTATGTCGTATTCGTGACTACAAAACTGCCACAATTACTGCTCCACGTGTGGTTTGCATGGATCGTCAGGACAATAGGCACATTTAACAACATATGAACGTATATACGAGGCCACACGATAAGAAATAGACGACGGCCAGTACGTCAACCCGCTTAGTATTTGTAATTGTCTACCGTACTCTTAGCCAGAGGCGTACGTTAGAGAGAAGAGCGTTTGCCGTTGAAGATAGTGTTAAACTTTGCTCTTGTTGAAATAGACTGCCGCTTCATTAATGTTATTCTTCTTCTTCTTCTTCCTGTTACGATGATGATTGCAAATAATGCAATTAATAATCAAAGAGCACGAACATAATATTAGTTTTGACGAGGTACCGTGACACTGGTACACGCAACAGAAAACAAACGCGACGGTAATTTACTAGAAAATTTGCAGAAAAAGGTTAGTTTAGCATAGCACGGCACAAGGTGAACCGCGTTGTTGGTGGTGTTTGTGCTTTGCGGTTGTACTTACGGCTCCAAACTTGTGGTACACGAGATATTGCTCGGCGGACTGGTCCACGCCGACGCTCGACAGTTTCCAGTTGAGGAACTGCTCGGAGGTGCACAATAGAAAAACAAGCAACCAGTACAATATAATGCAGTGAGAACTACACCCACAGCAACATCTGGAAGGGATCTAGAATGTCTAATACGGAAGCGGAAAAATTGTTCTATATAAAAATAGGAGGCACACTCCTATAAGTGTGTACTCAATTATCAGGTAATACGCACCCTGTCCTTGAAGTACTCCATCATGCCCACGCCGGTGGCAATCAGATGGATGAGACAGAGACCCAGGATTCGAGACGTATGAGCCAGCTGAAAACGACAGACAAAATCGTTTGGTCATGCATTAAAGGCACGCAACTGACTTGCGTGAGGCCGGGGTTTATTCATATGAAAGTGGCCTTAATTTGTTACAGTGGTTTAAAGTATTAAGGCTATACCCACCACAGCAACGACGGTAGTGTGCGTAGTTATGTTATTAATTCTTAAGCTTAAACGTCTTTATTCTCTAAAAATATTAAAACACATGAAGAGTCGCCCGTACTTTTTTCCGTATCTTATTACTCTAGATACTTTTAGATTCAGATTGACGTCTAGCGGTGGGGTGCAATCTAAATTTTTCGATACACAGAATGGTGCAGACCACCAATGGGTTATTCCAAGCTTTATATATTTATATATACAATCCGTTCTATAATGTACGCGCAGTATTTAGTATAAATTCAGTTATTGTTGTAGTTATTGTTTTAGCTACTACTATTATTTAGCCATAATGCCGGTAAGTGTAATAACGTCATTGGTGAGAAGACTGCTTACGGCGAAGCGAACGAGAATGTTGGCTCCTGCACCTTCGCCGAAACCAACGACGATGTTAATCCTGCAAGGAATCGCCATCACGGTTAACATCGGCTATACATTTCTTTGATAATAATATCAAGTCTAGCATCTTAGAAAAAAATGTCTTAAATTATATATATATATATATTGTTGTGCCTGCGGGATTAATGGCAATACCAAACATAAATCATACAGAAGGCGGCATACCATTTAAAGGTCGCTTTAACATAAGCGCAGCCTTTAGGCATTAGATTAAACTATGAAGATATATAACATATTTTACAAAATAAAAATGAACTAATTTAATATAAAATACAATAATTATCTATGGTATTACGAGTACATGTCGGCGGAACAGTATAGTGGAGATGTCCTACGACAGAGATGTAATGAGATGTGGGTTCGATCCCGACACGACGTTTTATGAGGTTGTTTCTTGTGTAAGGTAGCAATTCTAGAGACAAGACTTTAAAGACGTAAACATGGGTCATACGTAATGGGGCGACTAGGGCTGACTTCGTAACAATTCAAATAGCACCTACTAGAATGTTAGGTAATGTACTAGGCAGACACCAGGCAGACAAGGCAGTAGCCAGGTTTACTTAGAAAACGAATTAACGCAATCATGAAGACGGTCTTATTGTCACATGTTTGTTTTATAAAAAACATATAAAATGTCCCAAAAGGGGAAAGGTTGAACTAGAAATGAAAACTGTCCTTAGACCTACTTGAGATGGTCGAGCACTTGAACAAGATCTTCGCCAATCTGCTGAATCGTCGGGTAGTTGAAGCTGAAATAAGTAGGCTTTTGTTAATGAGCACTCAAGAACACTTGGTAGCCGATTAGTACGATGTTTGGCGCCGTCGCTGATCGTATGACAACGAGTTTGAACGACAAAACTTTTGCGACATTCTTCAGTCTTGAGCGACTAGTTAATGTGGAGCTTATCAATCCGTTATGCCTACGGATAAGTCAAGGGCAGCAAGTGTCCGACTGATACCCCAAAGGTGGGCATTAGACGGTCGGGCCGGAGGTTAGTGGCAGTCATCTATCCGTGTTCAGTCATCTATTGTGTATAATATCACAATATGCATTTGTCGCTATGCATTCAATATCGTATGCTCTGTCTTCTTATGTACCGGCCATTACAATCAAGGTAATGCTAATATGTAGAGTTTACACATTTGACCAAGTTTTTTTTTGCGACGAGAGTGCCCGAAGCACGCATAGATCGTGCGCATCGCGGGAAAACACTCTGGAAAGGAAAATAATCATAGTCACTTCCGAGTATCTTCCAAGCGCCTCTAGTTGGGAGCCTTGAATAAGCAAGCGTCGAGCCGCCCGGCACTCTCTTTCACGGGTTACTTTTACTGCGGCTCGGAGTTTGTACGCCATTGCCTGGATGGGTAAATGTCCGTTTACAAAGGCTAGCCAAATCGTCTCCTCCGAGGCCATAGGACAAATCATGAGGTGCCTTTGCAGAGGAATGTGCTTTACTTGGACTTAGACGGTCAAGTGGAGTTGATCGAGTCAACCAGATCAATCCAGGAGCTCTATCTCCAAAGCACGTTCGAATTCCTTATCTAAAGTGTATTGAGTTTCAGCTTGTGTTAGGCAACGCCATTTTTTTGTAGTCGCCACTTGCCTTACTGCCTAGGAAGCTTCTTAACTACTAGATAGTTACGATTATAGTACAATTGTTAGTGTTCCATTTACAAACGCAGTTTAAAGCGTAAGGTAGATAAGCGCAAAATGCATATCTCCATTTTGTTATGTTCGCTGATGCCTATCTTTGAGACGACCGTCAAACGATGACAAACTGAGGCCTCGAAAAACAAAATATAAATATTCTAAGGTTTGATCAAGTCGACTTTTAATTATATTGTCTGTATATATACGTTATTTTGTAGATCTATGTATACATACGTTTAGTATGCATATATTTAATTCAATTATATTTATTTCACTCAGATTGAGTATAATAAACTCTATATTAGTATGCATATATACACGAAGTAAAGTGTAAAACATTTAAGTTGGTTTTCAAATAAACTTGCCGTATCACAAGTGTGGTCGGTCTAATAAAAAAAAGTATGCATATATATATATATATATATATATATATATATATAAAAAAAAAATATATATATATATATATATATATATAAACAGACATCTTGGCTAATGATAATAATAGTATATAGGCTTCTGACTACAGCGGCGCGGTAGTCACGTACTCATTGGGCAGGTCATCGGCATTATCATGTTGGCCTGGTACGTCGACGTGAATGAACACCGAACGTTGCTTGATCTCTGACATGCACGGGTGCTCAACGAAGTCTTGGAACGACGAGTCTGCAATAAAAACGCGCAGCCATTGCACGGGCACGGCAAAACAGCAACAGATCATTAGTGATATTCGCTTCGATACGGTCATTCATAGGTGCGTGTAGAGTTTACCTGTCCGCGTATAATGAAGTATAGCAAAAATAATGAACTTCAGCTGGTAACATAACTCTGACGTTTTGGGATTAACTGAAATCGCGAAGCGATGAAACAAATTTATGAATCTTTTGCGGACTCTCAATGCTGCTGAACTGCTAATATGCTTTCAATTTTTTGTCCATCTACGATCTCCCGCTTGCCGCGCAGTAAAACCCGAGTTCAACTTTTCTTCAAAAACACGCATATGAGGCAATTTTATTATACCTGTTAAATGTATTATAGATGGATTGAGATGAAATCACCGGATAAGCACGAGGCAGAATAGCATCAACCATATCGAAATTCTACCATGAAATTATTCTGGACACACATTTAATCTCTCTTTTTCTCCGCGGTATATTATTATTACAGCTGCGTGATCATATACGATTTAATTAATAATGAAATTTAAGAGGTGTGCATGCATACATCTGCCTGGAACCTGTGAAAATTTTGTAACGCCCTTCTTAACTTGCGATACATAATTTCAATAAACTCATTGAAACATTGAACCAATATATATATATATATATATATATATATATATATATATATATATATTGCCGGCGGATCGCAAAGTTCTAGTACTTTGAATCTTAACACTTGAACCGATCCCGCCAAGGTCTTCCGCCTGGTGCGTAACAGCGCCATTCATCAGCTACACACAAGCAAAATTTCGTGCCAATTGGTTGCGGCGTTTATTGTTTGAGTTTGCTTCAACGAAGTGAAAATGACGAGTGATTTTTAAGGAGCTGAACTTGGAAAAGCAACGAATCTGCATCAAGTTCAGTGTTAAAAATCAAATCACATGTTCAAAATGGCGGAAATACTAAGCACTGCTTATGGCGATCAAGCAGTGACCCAAAACGATCTGTAAATGTGGTTCAGTCGGTTTCGCGACGGCCGTGAAGAGACCGAAGATGACCTTCGTTCGGGAAGGCCTGCGACGCCAATAAAAGAAGAAAACGTAGAAAAAGTTCGTGATATCTTGCTCAACAATCGCCGAACTACTATCAGGGCAATAGCTGAGAACTTGGACGCATCTTATGGATCAGTTTTAACAGTCTTGACCGGTATTTTATGCGTCAGAAGACTGGCAGCATAATTTGTTTCAAAAATGTTGAAAGTCTAACAAAGGAACGTTCACCGGGAAATGTTTGAATTGAACTTTCAGGCGGCAGCAGAAGAACTTCCATCGCTTGAACGAGTCATGGGTACATGGTTACGACATCGACACCAAAGCCCAGTCGTCCCCGTGCTGCTCCCATGGCCGAGAGAGTCGATCGAAGAATTTCAAACAGAGCATATCCAACAGCAAGGTTCTTTTAACTGTTTTTTTTTCGACTATTAGATAATCGTTTTCCGCGAATTTGTGCCACCTTGTGTCATGGCCACTAAGGAATACGACAGCGAACGTTTATGACGATTGCGCGAGAACGTACGACATAAGAGGTATGAACTGGGTTAATAACTTTTGGATTCTCCATCACGACAATAGATCGGCGCACACATCGTGACTGATTTCGGAATATTTGATGACATTTTTGATTTCTATATATCAACCGCGCGACTTTTTCCTGTTCCTACAATTAAAAACACTTGAAGTTACAACGTTTCGAGACAATAGAGAAGACAAAGAAAAATTCGCAACAGCAATTCAACTCAGTTTCGATAGACGCTTCTAATTTTTTTTTGATAGAATGGAAAAGAAGGTTACACAAGCGCATTGCAGCTGACACAAGTGCATTGCGGGAGCCATCTTAAGGGGAACAAACCCACATTAGAAGATTACATAAACATTTTGTATACATATGTATCAGAGTTTTTCAATCCGCCCTCGCCCCCTTATTTAGCAGTGACAGCGAAAAAAATCGCCGGTTCGATCCCTATTGTTAATCGACTTTTCTTTGAGCAATGCTCATTGAAAATAAATGATACCACTGAGAGCCAGTGGCCATGCTGCCACAAGGACTGTTGGGGAAATCCTAGATATCTCAAAATGCCCGGCCCTCGGTGCATTGAAGATATACCACACGGTGAGTTCCGAGCCCATAGGATACGGAGGATGATCTAGAATTTAAAACAACCTCCTTAGCAATGTTTTTAATTCTAAAATGTATGTATGTATATATATATATATATATATATATATATATATATATATATATATATATATATATATATGTATATATAAACCTACATATTTAACATATTAACTCAGAACGTTTATATATATATATATATATATATATATATTGTGTAGAATTTCCAAAAAGATTGGCAAACAATGGACACTAGCGGTTAATGTTACCATTATGGCTTTAACATCTGGAAGTACATGAGAATGCGCGCTTTAAAAGGTGCAACAGAGTTAACAAAAACACGCGTTTAGCGTGAGACTAAAGTGTGACGTCAAACGCGGCGCCAACCAAGTGGGAGTAATATTTTTTTTGGGGTGGGTTTTGGGATGGACCTGGGATTTTTTCGGGGTGGATTTCGGGATGAACCTGGGATCTTTTCGGGGTGGCGTGAAAACCAAATACCCAATACAATCGAGTAAGACACTGGCTCGTATCAGTGCAACAATGCAACCCTTGTGTCGCACATCAATTCGGTACAAAACACATACAGACGCCTCACTAGACTGCGGCCATCCACAGCGTACACTCATTGTGTGACATTTGTTATGTGTACATGAAGTTTCTCATCGCGCGTTCTCATCAAAAGACTCGCGAGCGAGTCTTCTGATGAGCCGACATAGGGCCGACATTTTCGCTTGTGGGGTCAGCGTCTTCTTCGAGCACCAAATTCGGGTGAGCCGCAAAAACGCCAGTATCAGCTGCCCCAGCGACGACGTCCGAGGCCATCTTGGCCAGCGGAGTCGGAAGCTGCTCCAGTAGCAGCAGCAACAGCAACCACAACAATAACAACAACAACAACACTGCAGATGTGCTGACGTAGTCTCCGAGGAGACAAGGTCACGGTCGACCATCGTCAGTCATAGTCCTGCTCGCAGACGCACTCCGAGACTTCCACAGAGCCTATTTGCCGCAATAGAATCGCTAACTAGCTGGCCGCGCCTATAAGACAATAGACTGCCGCCGCT
This sequence comes from Dermanyssus gallinae, assembly GCA_003439945.1. Lineage (NCBI taxonomy): Eukaryota > Metazoa > Arthropoda > Arachnida > Mesostigmata > Dermanyssidae > Dermanyssus > Dermanyssus gallinae. Next base: position 281,305 of record QVRM01004003.1, read on the forward strand.
GCTGCCGCTGTGCGACGGCGTTACGTAGGGCTAGCCAGACGCGTCTCTCGACCTCCGACTGCTTATATACGAAGCGATACGGAAGGTGATGGTCAATACATCTGTCGAGCGTGCGCTATACGCACTCGTCTTGTGTAGCAGCGTGTCGGCTACGGTTTAGGCACGCGTTGAGTCGACGTCAACGCGAGCCGCTGAGGCCATGTGGCAACACGGCAACCTCATCGCAGTCGCGGCGGCGGCGCTCCTAGGTGAGTATTGAGGTGGCTTTTTTCCGGTTTGCTGGTTCAGCAGCAGCAGGTCTGCCACCCTTGCTGCGGTGCCCTACTATATGCATGCAGTACGCACGTGCATGTAGGCAGAAACCTATGTGCGTGCTCCCCGATAATGTGCCCCACCCGGGCTGGATGGTGTGGGTGTACACTCAGCTATCTATCTGCCTGTTTGTCTGTCTGTCTGTATGTGCCGTACATGTGTGTCTGTATATGTGCATGTATGATCGAAATGATACTACTTCTTTGATTCATTTAGTTTTCTTTTCCTTTCGACGCAACGAGCACAAGACCTTCGTTCAAGCCCATGGGCAACCTCCGCAGTACAGAGGCTGTATACTTTCGCAGTGCATTTGCAAGTACCCATGAATAAAGCTATGTGTTTCATTCATTCATTCATTTATACTATCTAGATTGTGTGCCAATGTTCCCAATTCTATGCGCATATGAACGCATAAAAATTGACAGCGGCGTCGAGCCCGGTAGCGTTGTGCATTTGGACGCGTGCTCGTGCCTTGCGACCGGAGGAGACACATATGATGCACGGGTTCGATCTCCGCCGTTGTTGCACATTTGTATTTAGTGGGGTCCGTTTTTTGTTAAAGCGCTGTGAAAGCAATTTTTCATGGACGTCGATAAATGTTGGCTGAGAGTCAGTCCGAAAATAAGCTATAGCAGACAGAGGTGCGAGCAAGCGCAAAACGGGCTTGTAACAGTATCTTGATGCGTTGATCTTGACCGAAAAAGCTTCACTTGGCTCGTAGCGATCTGCTGCTGCTGCCAAATGAGACGACCCATGCTAACACCAGTGTGGTATCAGCACCAAACGTGCCGCGTGACAGGGTCGTAAGCTATCAGGGCGGTGTTTAATAACGTACCGTGTATCGGTTTAGATGTCAAGTAGATACAGCTCTTTCGGACTAGAAGACTGTTCGTAAAGGGTGAAAATGCTCTCTAACTTATAGGCTTTAACTGGGGCTGTATCAAATTTGTTCAGATAGCGTACACATTTGTTGCCACTCTGAACAGAGGCAGCACTTACTTGTTACGTCTTTTCCCAGCACACCCTGCACATACGCCACCGTGACAGAGCAAGGTACGCCTAACGAAATCTCTCATGTGTGCCGTCTGCGGGCCAGGTAAATGGCGGTCACGCTTAGGTCAAATACCCGGCCTGATAAGTAATACCTATCTGGTTCTGTTGGAGATAGCACAGACAGTCGAGTATAGAGTAGAGATTCGAAAGTAAGCTTGCTCTCGCTAGAGACACATATGTATGCATAACGACGATTCATACATACATTTAATGTGCAGGCATAAAGCATATGATTGCAATTCATGCAAATTGATTACAGCCGTCGTCTGCTGTGACAGCACAAAACAGTCAACGGACGGAGCAAAAATTTTCGAAGTTAAATTCCAGCGTGCTTGCAACTGCACGTGCCCAGACGCTCTCAACGTGACAATCTCAGAGCCGAGCAACGACACGTCGGTCAATCCGCCCTCTAAACCAAGTAAGTCGAACACTTTTGTAAGACTCACAATGAAACTGTAGGATTCGAGCTCTATATATATCTTCATTTTGCCAAAGATGGATTATACAGCATGATACATGCCAAAATAGAAAGGAAGACCGTTGTTAGGGTGAAAAGAAGCACATCTAGCCTCGTGCTATCCTCGCCTCACTTAGAGCTATAAAATTGTTAACAATCGCAGCGCTTAAAACTAACAAATTCAGGCAAATTCGAATTTCATTACGATAATTTTTCTACCGTCATTGCGGAGTAATTAAGATTTTTCAGAAGGCATGCATCAATGACCAAGAGTGACCTATCTGATGAAGTAGGTCATTTATGCATGGTTTTAATCTCGTAACGCCCTCTTTCAAAACTTAATTACTTCGTAACCACGCATATATATATATATATATATATATATATATATATATATATATATATATATATATATATATATATATAAATATATATATATATATATATATATAGAGAGAGAGAGAGAGAGAGATAGGGGTAGAGATTTAAGGAGAGAAACAGATGATCAGCACAAATAAAAGCAAGAAAGTTTAACTAGTCGTATTTCGCTCGCCGCTGAAGAAAATATATTACAGCAAATGCGAGATCGTAAAGCCACAACTAAGAAGCACAGGGGGAAGGGCTACAAGTAGACCGGACTCATTGTGTTCTGATTAGCAAAACAAAAAAAAAGGCAGGCGGCAATACTATCCGCGCAAACGGCGGAAACACCAAGTTAAGACAACAGGTCGTTTGAAGGTCATCTGCTGTAGCGGCTCCGCTGAATCCCAGCGCTATTTCCAAAACGCTCTTTGCCACGCTCGCCGCCAAAAAAATAGAGCTGAGTCGAGTACTCGACAAAGTAGAATAGCCAGGCCCCGAGTACGAGGCGATCGGTCTATTAAGTGGATGAAATTTATCCTCGTTATCCGTGACACCTGAGGGTGTTAAGGTAAACGAAGGACACCTGAGGAGGTAACGCTCCGTTTGGGCTGGGCTAATAGCACCACAACATGTCTTAGAGGAGCCCGCCGTAACACGATCTCAACAAAAACTCTACCTAGCTTTGAGTATTAAGATAATGGCGGTGCTACTGCTGCTGCTGAATTGCAATAGACACAATAAAATCAGATAAGAGGAATATTAGTTAGTATTCTTCACAAAGTGTTTCACTAAATTACTCTAATCGGCAAGTAGATGGTGCCTAAAAGACAGCAATGCCGGGTCGCGTCTTCGGAGACGAAGTGTTAGAGTTGGCCGGCGACGTCGGCAATTCTGAGTTGTGGATTTGATTCTGGCGCATACCCTTATAAACAAGCTGGAACACAGAACTCATGCAATTCAGTGCAATTAGGACGTGTATTCAGGAGCTCAACTTCTTTTGAAGAGATTGTGAGGGGGAAGGGAGAGAGAGAGACAGAGAGACTGATTGGGTAACGTCGGCTATGCGATTTCATGGGTACTAATGAGTGCTTAATTTGAGCAACGTAACACACGCACAGAAGAAGGTCACCCACGAGTATACTCCGCTAAGTCGGCTTTTATAAGAACGAGATGTGAAAGCCAAGATTGTTTTTCTAATCCCAGAATAGGCGGTTAGTCGCTTATTTGCTTTAGCTTGATGTAAGTGATGCCCTTTTCCACCAAATCAAGGGAGTTCTGAAACTCTACGAAAAGGAAATTTAACCCGCTAAGCTTTTTGCTTGACTCGAAAGTAAAAGAGTGCTGGGCGATAAGTACTTGTGTTTTACAGTGGTTCAAAGCTGTAAGTGTATGAAACGCAACGAACTGGTGGAGATATCATTGGTTATCATGTACGGTATGAACTTTGCATTGCATTGAGAAATCACTCCAGCGATGCTTTCTGAAAACGAGGATATTTTTTCTCGGGTACTTAATAAATAATACAGCGAAAACTCGTAAATAAATAACTGTTGCCATGTTGACTAGTGCGTAGCAAAACGGCTGGGACAAATAAATGCTATCAACTATTTTAACTGGTATGTAATGATAGGGGTAAAACTGATAAATAATATATATTGTTCGTCACAAGCCAAATCTTCTATTTTTGTTAGATGGGCCTCTGGCGCCTCATATGCGGCAAGTTGTTCCACATAAAATACAAAATGTGTGTAAACTCGTACGAGTCAGAAAGATATGGTGCACCACTGTCCTGGTGATGAGTTTTTAACTATACTTTTATGTGTGGTTTTGTTCACGCTAAAATATTGGCGACGTTGCGGTGACTATATCTGAATTAATTTTGGACCGCCCCAGCGTTTAAAAAAAGACGCGATTACAATAACGTCACAATGTGAGCTGGTGTACGCCCTTTGCTGTAGCGTTCTTATAAAACGAGCCACACCATGGTACAGTTTCAATGTACAACGACGCACAAACACGTCAGGTTTCACCTGACGTGTTCACAATTCTTGTTTTAAGTAAGAATTTTTACACTAAGGTTACAAACATACATTGTCAATTTTCAATAATGATAGCATTAATTGATTACCTTAAATTGCAGGTAAGGGCCATAGCCTAATTTTATCTAAATGTTTTTGTAAAGCGAAGCCTCATGCTTGTAAGAATAAAAAAGCAAACGAACCATGCCATAAAAAAGTTTGCTACTGCAAGCTAAAGGATGCCACTCAGCCGGAGTCAGACGATGGTAGTTCGTCAGATGAAGACATACTTCCTGTGCTAGAATGGTCTGATGAATTGAGCAGCACTGAGCAAACTAGTGAGGAGTCAAGCTCTACAACCGGATCGACACCTCAAACTTCCAGTGACTCAACAGAACCATCGGATGAGGGCTCCAATGGCTCAACAAAACCGTCAGGTGATGGCTCTAGTGACCGCCCAGAATCGACACCTCAAAGTTCTAGTGGTTCAACAAAACCGTCAGGTGAGGACTCCAATGGATCAACAAGACCGTCAGATGAGGGCTCCAAAGACTCCACAGTATCGACGCCTCAAGGTTCCAGTGGCTCAACAGAACCGTCAGGTGAAGACTCCAGTGGCTCAGCAAAACCGTCAGGAGAGGACTCCAGTGGCTCAACAAAACCGTCAGATGAGGACACCAGCGGCTCAACAAAACCGTCAGGTGAGGATTCCAGTAACTCAACAAAACCGTCAAGTGAGGGCTCTAGTGACCGCCCTGGATCGACACCCCAAGGTTCCAGTGATTCAACAAAACCGTCAGGTGTGGGCTCTAGTAACCCCCACGGATCGACACCTCAAGATTCCAGTGACTCAACGGAACCCTCAGGTGAGGGCTCCAGTGGCTCGACAAAACCGTCAGGCGAGGGCTCAAGTAACCACCCTGGATCGACACCTCAAGGTTCCAGTGACTCAACAGAACCGTCAGATGAGGGCTCCAGTGGCTCAACAAAACCGTCAGGCGAAGGCTCAAGTGACCACCCTGGATCGACACCTCAAGGTTCCAGTGACTCAACGGAACCCTCAGGTGAGGGCTCCAGTGGCTCGACAAAACCGTCAGGCGAGGGCTCTAGTGACCACCCTGGATCGACACCTCAAGGTTCCAGTGACTCAACAGAACCGTCAGATGAGGGCTCCAGTGGCTCAACAAAACCGTCAGGCGAAGGCTCTAGTGATCACCCTGGGTCGACACCTCAAGGTTCCAGTGGCTCAACAAAGCCGTCAGGTGAGGGATCCAGTGGCTCGACAAATCCATCAGGCGAGGGCTCTAGTGACCACCCTGGATCGACACCTCAAGGTTCCAGTGACTTAACAGAACCATCAGATGAGGGCTCCAGTGGCTCAACAAAGCCGTCAGGTGAGGGCTCCAGTGGCTCAACAAACCCGTCAGGTGAGGGTTCTAGTGACCACCCTGGATCGACATCTCAAGGTTCCAGTGACTCAACAGAACCATCAGATGAGGGCTCCAGTGGTTCAACCAAACCGTCAGGTGAGGGCTCTAGTGACCACCCTGGATCGACACCTCAGGATTCCAGTGACTCAACAGAACCATCAGATGAGGGCTCCAGTGGCTCAACAAAACCGTCAGGTGAGGGCTCTAGTGACCACCCTGGATCGACACCTCAGGATTCCAGTGACTCAACAGAACCATCAGATGAGGGCTCTAGTGGCTCGACAAAACCGTCAGGTGATGGCTCCAGTGGCTCAACAAACCCGTCAGGTGAGGGTTCTAGTGACCACCCTGGATTGACACCTCAAGGTTCCAGTGACTCAACAGAACCATCAGATGAGGGCTCCAGTGGTTCAACCAAACCGACAGGTGATGGCTCCAGTGGCTCAACAAACCCGTCAGGTGAGAATTCTAGTGGCTACCCTGGATCGACACCTCAAGGTTCCAGTGACTCAACAGAACCGTCAGGTGAGGGCTCCAGTGGCTCAACAAAACCGTCAGGTGAGGGTTCTAGTGACCACCCTGGATCGACACCTCAAGGTTCCAATGACTCAACAGAACCATCAGATGAGGGCTCTAGTGGCTCAACAAAACCGTCAGGTGATGGCTCCAGTGACTCAACAGAACCGTCAGGCGAGGGCTCTAGTAATCACCCTGGATCGACACCTCAAGGTTCCAGTGACTCAACAGAACCGTCAGGCGAGGGCTCTAGTAATCACCCTGGATCGACACCTCAAGGTTCTAGTGACTCAACAGAACCGTCAGGTGAGGGCTCCGGTGGCTCGACAAAACCGTCAGGCGAGGGCTCTAGTAATCATCCTGGATCGACACCTCAAAGTTCCAGTGACTCAACAGAACCATCAGATGAGGGCTCCAGTGGCTCAACAAAACCGTCAGGTGAGGGCTCTAGTGACTACCCTGGATCGACACCTCAGGATTCCAGTGACTCAACAGAACCATCAGATGAGAGCTCTAGTGGCTCGACAAAACCGTCAGGTGATGGCTCCAGTGGCTCAACAAACCCGTCAGGTGAGGGATCTAGTGACTACCCTGGATCGACACCTCAAGGTTCCAGTGACTCAACAGAACCATCAGATGAGGGCTCTAGTGACTCGACAAAACCGTCAGGTGATGGCTCCAGTGGCTCAACAAACCCGTCAGGTGAGGGTTCTAGTGATCACCCTGGATCGACACCTCAAGGTTCCAGTGACTCAACAGAACCATCAGATGAAGGCTCCAGTGGGTCAACCAAACCGACAGGTGATGGCTCCAGTGGCTCAACAAACCCGTCAGGTGAGGGTTCTAGTGGCTACCCTGGATCGACACCTCAAGGTTCCAGTGACTCAACAGAACCGTCAGGTGAGGGCTCCAGTGGCTCAACAAAACCGTCAGGTGAGGGTTCTAGTGACCACCCTGGATCGACACCTCAAGGTTCCAATGACTCAACAGAACCATCAGATGAGGGCTCCAGTGGCTCAACAAAACCGTCAGGTGAGGGTTCTAATGACCACCCTGGATCGACACCTCAAGGTTCCAATGACTCAACAGAACCATCAGATGAGGGCTCTAGTGGCTCAACAAAACCGTCAGGTGATGGCTCCAGTGGCTCAACAAACCCGTCAGGTGAGGATTCTTGTGGCTACCCTGGATCAACACCTCAAGGTTCCAGTGACTCAACAGAACCGTCAGGCGAGGGCTCTAGTAATCACCCTGGATCGACACCTCAAGGTTCTAGTGACTCAACAGAACCGTCAGGTGAGGGCTCCGGTGGCTCGACAAAACCGTCAGGCGAGGGCTCTAGTAATCATCCTGGATCGACACCTCAAGGTTCCACTGACTCAACAAAACCATCAGATGAGGGTTCCAGTGGCTCAACAAAACCGTCAGGCGAAAGCTCTAGTGACTACCCTGGATCGACACCTCAGGATTTCAGTGACTCAACAGAACCATCAGATGAGGGCTCTAGTGGCTCGACAAAACCGTCAGGTAATGGCTCCAGTGGCTCAACAAACCCGTCAGGTGAGGGTTCTAGTGACCACCCTGGATCGACACCTCAAGGTTCCAGTGACTCAACAGAACCATCAGATGAGGGCTCTAGTGGCTCGACAAAACCGTCAGGTGATGGCTCCAGTGGCTCAACAAACCCGTCAGGTGAGGGTTCTAGTGACCACCCTGGATCGACACCTCAAGGTTCCAGTGACTCAACAGAACCATCAGATGAAGGCTCCAGTGGTTCAACCAAACCGACAGGTGATGGCTCCAGTGGCTCAACAAACCCGTCAGGTGAGGGTTCTAGTGGCTACCCTGGATCGACACCTCAAGGTTCCAGTGACTCAACAAACCCGTCAGGTGAGGGTTCTAGTGACCACCCTGGATCGACACCTCAAGGTTCCAGTGACTCAACAGAACCATCAGGCGAGGGCTCTAGTAATCACCCTGGGTCGACACCTCAAGGTTCCAGTGACTCAACAGAACCGTCAGGCGAGGGCTCTAGTAATCACCCTGGATCGACACTTCAAGGTTCTAGTGACTCAACAGAACCGTCAGGTGAGGGCTCCGGTGGCTCGACAAAACCGTCAGGCGAGGGCTCTAGTAATCAACCTGGATCGACACCTCAAAGTTCCAGTGACTCAACAGAACCATCAGATGAGGGCTCCAGTGGCTCAACAAAACCGTCAGGTGAGGGCTCTAGTGACTACCCTGGATCGACACCTCAGGATTCCAGTGACTCAACAGAACCATCAGATGAGGGCTCTAGTGGCTCGACAAAACCGTCAGGTGATGGCTCCAGTGGCTCAACAAACCCGTCAGGTGAGGGTTCTAGTGACCACCCTGGATCGACACCTCAAGGTTCCAGTGACTCAACAGAACCATCAGATGAGGGCTCTAGTGACTCGACAAAACCGTCAGGTGATGGCTCCAGTGGCTCAACAAACCCGTCAGGTGAGGGTTCTAGTGATCACCCTGGATCGACACCTCAAGGTTCCAGTGACTCAACAGAACCATCAGATGAAGGCTCCAGTGGTTCAACCAAACCGACAGGTGATGGCTCGAGTGGCTCAACAAACCCGTCAGGTGAGGGTTCTAGTGGCTACCCTGGATCGACACCTCAAGGTTCCAGTGACTCAACAGAACCGTCAGGTGAGGGCTCCAGTGGCTCAACAAAACCGTCAGGTGAGGGTTCTAGTGACCACCCTGGATCGACACCTCAAGGTTCCAATGACTCAACAGAACCATCAGATGAGGGCTCCAGTGGCTCAACAAAACCGTCAGGTGATGGCTCCAGTGGCTCAACAAACCCGTCAGGTGAGGATTCTTGTGGCTACCCTGGATCAACACCTCAAGGTTCCAGTGACTCAACAGAACCGTCAGGCGAGGGCTCTAGTAATCACCTTGGATCGACACCTCAAGGTTCTAGTGACTCAACAGAACCGTCAGGTGAGGGCTCCGGTGGCTCGACAAAACCGTCAGGCGAGGGCTCTAGTAATCATCCTGGATCGACACCTCAAGGTTCCACTGACTCAACAGAACCATCAGATGAGGGCTCCAGTGGCTCAACAAAACCGTCAGGCGAAAGCTCTAGTGACCACCCTGGATCAACACCTCAAAGTTCCAGTGACTCAACAGAACCATCAGATGAGGGCTCCAGTGGCTCAACAAAACCGTCAGGTGAGGGCTCTAGTGACTACCCTGGATCCACACCTCAGGGTTTCAGTGACTCAACAGAACCATCAGATGAGGGCTCTAGTTGCTCGACAAAACCGTCAGGTAATGGCTCCAGTGGCTCAACAAACCCGTCAGGTGAGGGTTCTAGTGACCACCCTGGATCGACACCTCAAGGTTCCAGTGACTCAACAGAACCATCAGATGAGGGCTCGACAAAACCGTCAGGTGATGGCTCCAGTGGCTCAACAAACCCGTCAGGTGAGGGTCCTAGTGACCACCCTGGATCGACACCTCAAGGTTCCAGTGACTCAACAGAACCATCAGATGAAGGCTCCAGTGGTTCAACCAAACCGACAGGTGATGGCTCCAGTGGCTCAACAAACCCGTCAGGTGAGGGTTCTAGTGGCTACCCTGGATCGACACCTCAAGGTTCCAGTGACTCAACAAACCCGTCAGGTGAGGGTTCTAGTGACCACCCTGGATCGACACCTCAAGGTTCCAGTGACTCAACAGAACCATCAGATGAAGGCTCCAGTGGTTCAACCAAACCGACAGGTGATGGCTCCAGTGGCTCAACAAACCCGTCAGGTGAGGGTTCTAGTGACCACCCTGGATCGACACCTCCAGGTTCCAGTGACTCAACAGAACCATCAGATGAGGGCTCCAGTGGCTCAACAAACCCGTCAGGTGGGGGCTCTAGTGATCACCCTGGATCGACACCTCAAGGTTCCAGTGACTCAACAGAACCATCAGATGAGGGCCCCAGTGGTTCAACAAAACCGTCAGGTGATGGCTCCAGTGGCTTAACAAAACCGTCAGGTGAGGGCTCTAGTGACCACCCTGGATCGACACCTCAAGGTTCCAATGACTCAACAGAACCATCAGATGAGGGCTCCAGTGGCTCAACAAAACCGTCAGGTGATGGCTCCAGTGGCTCAACAAACCCGTCAGGTGAGGATTCTTGTGGCTACCCTGGATCGACACCTCAAGGTTCCAGTGACTCAACAGAACCGTCAGGCGAGGGCTCCAGTGGCTCAACAAAACCGTCAGGTGAGGGCTCTAGTGACCACCCTGGATCGACACCTCAGGATTCCAGTGACTCAACAGAACCATCAGATGAGGGCTCTAGTGGCTCGACAAAACCGTCAGGTGATGGCTCCAGTGGCTCAACAAACCCGTCAGGTGAGGGTTCTAGTGACCACCCTGGATCGACACCTCAAGGTTCCAGTGACTCAACAGAACCATCAGATGAGGGCTCCAGTGGCTCAACAAAACCGTCAGGTGATGGCTCCAATGGCTCAACAAACCCGTCAGGTGAGGATTCTTGTGGCTACCCTGGATCGACACCTCAAGGTTCCAGTGACTCAACAGAACCTTCAGGCGAGGGCTCTAGTGATCACCCTGGATCGACACCTCAAGGTTCCAGTGACTCAACAAAACCATCAGATGAGGGCTCTAGTGGCTCGACAAAACCGTCAGGTGATGGCTCCAGTGGCTCAACAAACCCGTCAGGTGAGGGTTCTAGTGACCACCCTGGATCGACACCTCAAGGTTCCAGTGACTCAACAGAACCATCAGATGAGGGCTCTAGTGGTTCAACCAAACCGACAGGTGAGGGCTCTAGTGACCACCCTGGATCGACACCTCAGGATTCCAGTGACTCAACAAAACCATCAGATGAGGGCTCTAGTGGCTCGACAAAACCGTCAGGTGATGGCTCCAGTGGCTCAACAAACCCGTCAGGTGAGGGTTCTAGTGACCACCCTGGATCGACACCTCAAGGTTCCAGTGACTCAACAGAACCATCAGATGAGGGCTCCAGTGGTTCAACCAAACCGACAGGTGATGGCTCCAGTGGCTCAACCAAACCGACAGGTGATGGCTCCAGTGGCTCAACAAACCCGTCAGGTGAGGGTTATAGTGGCTACCCTGGATCGACACCTCAAGGTTCCAGTGACTCAACAGAACCATCAGATGAGAGCTCCAGTGGCTCAACAAACCCGTCAGGTGGAGGCTCTAGTGACCACCCTGGATCGACACCTCAAGGTTCCAGTGACTCAACAGAACCATCAGATGAGGGCTCCAGTGGCTCAACTAAACCGTCAGGCGAGGGCTCTAGTGACCACCCTGGATCGACACCTCAAGGTTCCAGTGACTCAACAGAACCATCAGATGAGGGCTCCAGTGGCTCAACAAAACCGTCAAGTGATGGCTCCAGTGGCCCAACAAAACCGTCAGGTGAGGGTTCTAGTGGATACCCTGGATCGACACCTGAAGGTTCCAGTGACTCAACAGAACCGCCAGGTGGTGAGGGCTCCAGTGGCTCAACAAATCCGTCAGGTGAGGGCTCTAGTGACCACCCTGGATCGACACCTCAAGGTTCCAGTGACTCAACAGAACCATCAGATGAGGGCTCTAGTGGCTCGACAAAACCGTCAGGCGAGGGCTCCAGTGGCTCAACAAACCCATCAGGTGAGGGTTCTAGTGACCACCCCGGATCGACACCTCAATTTTCTAGTGACTCAACGGAACCATCAGATGAGGGCTCCAGTGGTTCAACAAAACCGTCAGGCGAGAGCTCTAGTGACCACCCTGGATCGACACCTCAAGGTTCCAGTGACTCAACAGAACCATCAGATGAGGGCTCCAGTGGCTCAACAAACCCGTCAGGTGTGGGCTCTAGTGACCACCCTGGATCGACACCTCAAGGTTCCAGTGACTCAACAGAACCGTCAGAAGAGGGCTCTAGTGGCTGGACAAAACCGTCAGGCGAGGGCTCCAGTGGCTCAACAAACCCGTCAGATGAGGGTTCTAGTGGCAACCCTGGATCGACACCTCAAGGTTCCAGTGACTCAACAGAACCGTCAGGTGAGGGCTCCAGTGGCTCGACAAAACCGTCAGGCGAGGGTTCTAGTGACCACCCTGGATCGACACCTCAAGGTTCCAGTTACTCAACGGAACCGTCAGGTGAGGGCTCTAGTGACCACCCTGGATCGACTCCTCAAGATTCCAGTGACTCAACAAAACCGTCAGGTGCTGGCTCCAGCGGCTCAACAAACCTGCCAGGTGAGGGTTCTAGTGGCTACCCTGGATCGACACCTCAAGGTTTCAGTGACTCAACAGAACCGTCAGAAGAGGGCTCCAGTGGCTCAACAAAACCGTCAGGTGAGGGTTCTAGTGGCTACCCTGGATCGACGCCTCAAGGTTCCAGTGACTCAACAGAACCGACAGATGAGGGCTCTAGTGGCTGGACAAAACCGTCAGGCGAGGGCTCCAGTGGCTCAACAAACCCGTCAGGTGAGGGTTCTAGTGGCAACCCTGGATCGACACCTCAAGGTTCCAGTGACTCAACAGAACCATCAGATGAGGGTTCTAGTGGCTCAACAAAACCGTCAGGCGAAGGCTCCAGTGGCTCAACAAACCCGTCAGGTGAGGATTCTTGTGGCTACCCTGGATCGACACCTCAAGGTTCCAGTGACTCAACAGAACCGTCAGGCGAGGGCTCTAGTGATCACCCTGGATCGACACCTCAAGGTTCCACTGACTCAACAGAACCATCAGATGAGGGCTCCAGTGGCTCAACAAAACCGTCAGGTGAGGGCTCTAGTGACCACCCTGGATCGACACCTCAGGATTCCAGTGACTCAACAAAACCATCAGATGAGGGCTCTAGTGGCTCGACAAAACCGTCAGGTGATGGCTCCAGTGGCTCAACAAACCCGTCAGGTGAGGGTTCTAGTGACCACCCTGGATCGACACCTCAAGGTTCCAGTGACTCAACAGAACCATCAGATGAGGGCTCCAGTGGTTCAACCAAACCGACAGGTGATGGCTCCAGTGGCTCAACAAACCCGTCAGGTGAGAATTCTAGTAGCTACCCTGGATCGACACCTCAAGGTTCCAGTGACTCAACAGAACCGTCAGGTGAGGGCTCCAGTGGCTCAACAAAACCGTCAGGTGAGGGTTCTAGTGACCACCCTGGATCGACACCTCAAGGTTCCAGTGACTCAACAGAACCATCAGATGAGGGCTCCAGTGGTTCAACCAAACCGACAGGTGATGGCTCCAGTGGCTCAACAAACCCGTCAGGTGAGGGTTCTAGTGGCTACCCTGGATCGACACCTCAAGGTTCCAGTGACTCAACAGAACCATCAGATGAGGGTTCCAGTAGCTCGACAAAACCGTCAGGCAAGGGCTCTAGTGACCACCCTGGAACGACACCTCAAGGTTCCAGTGACTCAACAGAACCATCAGATGAGAACTCCAGTGGCTCAACAAACCCGTCAGGTGACGGTTCTAGTGGCTACCCAGGATCGACACCTCAAGGTTCCAGTGACTCAACAGAACCATCAGATGAGGGCTCCAGTGGTTCGACCAAACCGTCAGGTGAGGGCTTCAGTAGCTCAACAAAACCGTCAGATGAGGGCTCCACTGACCCCACAGTATCAACACCTCAAGGTTCCAGTGGCTCAACGGAACCGTCAGGTGAGGATTCAAATGGCTCAACAAAACCGTCAGGTGAGGACTCCAGTGGCTCAACAAAGCCGCCAGGTGAAGACTCTTGTGACCGCCCTGGACCGACACCTCAAGGTTCCTGTGATTCAACAGAACCATCAGGTGAGCACTCCAGCGGCTCAACAGAACCGTCAGGTGAGGACTCCAGTGGCTCAACAAAACCACCAGGTGAAGGCTCTTGTGACCGCCCTGGACCCACACCTCAAGGTTCCTGTGATTCAACAGAACCGTCAGGTGAGCACTCCAGTGGCTCAACAAAACCATCAGGCGAGGACTCCAGCGGCTCAACAAAACCGTCAGGTGAGGACTCCAGTGACTCAACAGAACCATTAGATGAGGGCTCCAGTGGCTCAACAAAACCGTCAGGTGAGGGCTCTAGTGACCGCCCTGGATCAACACCCCAAGGTTCCAGTGATTCAACAAAACCGTCAGGTGTGGGCTCTAGTAACCCCCTCGGTCCGACACCTCAAGGTTCCAGTGACTCAACAGAACCGTCAGATGAGGGCTCTAGTAGTTCAACAAAACCGTCAGGTGATGGCTCCAGTGACCGCCCAGAATCGACACCTCAAAGTTCTAGTGGTTCAACAGAACCGTCAGGTGAGGACTCCAGTGGCTCAACAAAACCGTCAAATGAGGGCTCCAGTAACCCCACAGTATCGACACCTCAAGGTTCCAGTAGCTCAACAGAACCATCAGGTGAGGACTCCAGTGGCTCAACAAATCCGTCAGTTGAGGACTCCAGTGGCTCAACAGAGCCACCAGATGAAGGCTCTTGTGACCGCTCTGGACCGACACCTCAAGGTTCCTGTGATTCGACACAACCGCCAGGTGTGGGCTCTAGTAACCCCCTCGGATCGACACCTCAGGGTTCCAGTGACTCAACGGAACCCTCAAGTGAGGGCTCCAGTGGCTCGACAAAACCGTCAGGCGAGGGCTCTAGTGACCACCCAGGATCGACACCTCAAGGGTCCAGTGACTTAACAGAACCGTCAGATGAGGGCTCCAGTGGCTCAACAAAACCGTCAGGTGAGGGCTCTAGTGACCAACCTGGATCGACACCTCTAGGTTCCAGTGACTCAACAGAACCATCAGGTGAGGGCTCCAGTGGCTCAACAAAACCGTTAAATGATGGCTCCAGTGGCTCAACAAACCCGTCAGGTGAGGGTTCTAGTGGCTACCCTGGATCGACACCTCAAGGTTCCAGTGACTCAACAGAACCCTCAGGTGAGGGCTCCAGTGGCCCAACAAAACCGTCAGGCGAGGGCTTTAGTGATCACCCTGGATCGACACCTCAAGGTTCCAGAGACTCAACAGAACCATTAGATGAGGGCTCCAATGGCTCAACAAAACCGTCAGGTGAAAGCTCTAGTCACCGCCCCGGGTCGACACCTCAAGGTTCCAGTGACTCAACAGAACCATCAAATGAGGGCTCCAGTGGCTCAACAAAACCGTCAGGTGAAGGCTCTAGTGACCGACCTGGATCGACACATCAAGGTTCCAGTGACTCAACAGAACCATCAGATGAGATTTCCAGTGGCTCGACAAAACCGTCAGGTGAGGGCTCTGGTGACCACCCTGGATCGACTTCTCAAGGTTCCAGTGACTCAACAGAACCATCAGATGAGGGCTCTAGTGGTTCAACCAAACCGTCAGGTGAGGGCTCTAGTCACCGGCCCGGATCGACACCTCAAGATTCTAGTGACTCAACCAAACCGTCAGGTGAGGGCTCTACTCACCGGCCCGGATCGACACCTCAAGATTCCAGTGACTCAACAGAACCGTCAGGTGAGGGCTCCAGTGGCTCGACAAAACCGTCAGGCGAGGGCTCTAGTGACCACCCTGGATCGACACCTCAAGGTTCTAGTGACTCAACAGAACCATCGGATGAGGGTTCCAGTGGTTCAACAAAACCGTCAGGTGAGAGCTCGAGTGACCGCCCTGGATCGACACCTCAAGGCACCAGTGGCTCAACAAAACCATCAGGTGAGGACGTCAGTGGCTCAACAGACCCATCAGGTGAGATCTCTAGTGGCTCAACAAAACCGTCAAGTGAGGGCTCTAGTCATCGCCCCGGATCGACACCTCAAGGTTCCAGTGACTCAACAGAACCATCAGATAAGGGCTCCAGTGAATCAACAAAACCGTCAGGTGAGGGCTCTAGTCACCGACCCGTATCGATACCTCAAGACTCCAGTGACTCAACAGAGCTATCAGATGAGGACTCCAGTGGCTCAACAAAACCGTCAGGCGAGGGTTCTAGTGACCGCCCCGGATCGACACCTCAAGGTTCTAGTGACTCAACGGAACTGTCAGGTGAGGGCTTCACTGGCTCAACAAAACCGTCAGATGTTGGATCTAGTGACCACCCCGGATCGGCACCTCAAGATTCCAGTGGCCCAACTAAGTCGTCAGATGAAGGCTCTAGTGGCTCAACAGAACCGTCAGGTGTGGGCTCCAATGGCTCATCAGAACCGTCTGGTGAGGACTCCAGTGGCCACCACGGATCGACCCCTCGAAAATTCACTGGCCTAACCAAATCGTCAGACGAAGTTTCCGCTGGCTCAACAGAATCGTCAGATGAAGACTCTAGTAGTCGCCCCGTATCGACACCTCAAAGTTCAACTGGCTCAACCAAAGTATCAGATGAGGGTTCTACTGGCTTAAATAAACCGTCTGGTGAGTCTACTTCTAGGGGTTCGGAAGAATCAACAGCTGGAGATACAACTACCGAGCCCGAATCCACAACGAGTGGTGAGTGCGCTCCGTCTATACCGGCGGTCGTCGCTATTGACCTTGGTCAGATTTTGTCAGAACCGTCTTGTAAACGCGGTAAGCCTAACCCCAAGAGGTGTAAACGAAAGCGGCCTAAGAAAAAATCGTCAAGGAAACGCAGGGAGGAGAGGCGTCGAAAGAAGTCGAATGAGAAACGGTAGGATGCCCACTGTAACAACCGTAAACCTGATGGACTAACGGTCCTGAATAGGTCACTTGAAATAAACTGGGTTGTCTCAACAAAAACTTAATTTGCATTTAATAGACTGTTTCTTATGGCTTTGTCTTGAATATTGATTAGATCCCTTTACGACAAGGTGACTTAACGAAGTCACCTTGTTAATCTTTTCATGTAAAGACTGAGTATTTCCTGTTAAGTAGAGGGCGTAGTTGAAATAGTTGGTGAAACATCTATATGCGTATGTGCAATGCTTGCTTCAAGTTTTATATTGTATCGCAAATAAGTTCCGACAACGCCCACGGTAGTACTTCCAATATCGGCAATCTTGACACGTTGAGTGGAACAGATAAACGAACGCTTTAATGATAAAACGGCAACTACTGCTAGCGATTAATAAAACGGGTAAAATACGATGTAACGTGTTTTAAAAGATACTTACGATTGTTCCCGATGTCATGTACGGTGAGAAACACCGCTTTCTTCTCCAGGTTTTCGATGTCGCCCTGTAACCAACAAATATGCAGTAATTCACATATATTTAATAACTGCTAATTCAACCATAGCGTCCCAAAAAATGACTGAAAAATAGCTACCTTAACGGGGCCTGCTGTCTGATCCCGATGAGCAGCTGTTAACTTGAGCAATGAAGGTCAAGGGAAAAACTGGCGTAAGTACTATATAAATGGGAAGCTGGGTTTCAGGGTAGCGCAATTTTGAATTTTTTTTTTTTTTCTATAAAGCAGACGCCGAAGAAGTACATTTTAGGCTTTATTTCTTAGTTTAAATTCATGCAGCTATTTAATGGAAGCGATGGCTCAACGTTAAAGTTAGTCCCTCCAGGCCACATACAGTGTCAATAAAGTACACAATGCGCTAGCTGATAATCGGCTTTCAAAGCTGCATCAAATCAATAGTTGTACCCCGATATCCCGTCCGCGATTTGCTCGATGGCTCCCCCTTAAAGGGCGAGCAGCGGAACACAAGACGCTTTCCGCGCTCCATTTCGGTGCTGTGTAAAAATATGCGCGTGACTTTGCCAAGATCTCAGCCTCAACGCTTTTTAACTCTCTATGTCGGCGGACGAGTCTTGGGAGTCTTTGCGTTATAAATGCTAAGCTCGCGTTGCAAAACGTGCGAAAATACAATGAGGAGACTATTCACACAGGCTACAAAGATGCTTCAGGACAGGTAAACTCCCACAGGCTACAAAGATGCTTCAGGACAGGTAAACTCCAGAGAGCTTGAAGAAAGGAGAGATTATTTTAATCGCTAAGACACATTTAATTGGCGATACAAAGGGCTTTATTTGAGTATGTGGAGCGTAAGTAGTAAAATAGATCAACGATGTAAAAAGAGAGGATTGCACATGACCGTCCTGTTGAATGTAAAGAACGTTTTTAATGACCTTCTATAGAAGGTCATTCCCCATGACGTTACCCAAAAAGATGCGGACGTGTTTCATCAGGATCATTTAAAACTTTCTGAAGAAGCAAGTCGTACACTGCGGGGGCTTACACTGAAAATTTCAACAGAAGTACCGTAAAGGTGCATACTGCTGTAGAACCTGACGAACGACGAGGTGCTACGGATCAGGTATCTGCCGAGAAACACGGAGCTCACGGCATACGCTGACGAACTGGCACTCACAGTAAGGCCTACTACGCCAGAGAGGTTTCAGAGGGGCACGAATGATGCTCTAGCAGAACTCGCACTGTAGACGGAGGAAACCGGGGTTGGCCTAGCTTGAGAAGCGGGGGGGGGGGACAAATAAGGCCATTCAGCTAGCAAATGAAATAATGGGACAAAGTTTCTAGAAAAATATGCCCCTAGAGAAGCAACGACAGTGAAAGAAAATAAGCAACCAGAGATATCAAATCGATACGTGATACTTCGCAAAAGCAAGAAAGCAGGCCTAGTACGGCAGAGAGGTTTCAGAGGGACACGAATGATCTAGCAGAACTCGCACTGTAGACGGAGGAAACCGGGGTTGGCCTGGGGTGAGAAGCGGGGGGGATAAATAAGGCCATTCAGCTAGCAAATGAAATAATGGGACAAAGTTTCTAGAAAAATATGCCCCTAGAGAAGCAACGACTCACTCCCGAATAAGTAACAACGATAAGACAAACCGACTCAACTTAAAAGGGGGAGTTATGTTTAGTGAGTATGGATCTCTGCGGCTACTTAAACCAACCGTCAGGATCGAGTTCCAGGCTGCCGTGGACGACCGTCGAGCGGCGATAGTGCTAACTGCATTTTATTCTGATTCAAAAAGAAATCATGCTTCCAGGCTAGCAGATGCTCACAGGTGCATAGGAAACACTCGGAGATTAGCTATCTACACGAGTTTTTTTTTCCGTTGGCCCTCAAGACGGTCGAAGGTGCCGGCCTTGTTAAGCATACACTGATTCAATGTATAGGTCTCAAAATTTCGACGAAAGGGTTAAGATGATTACAATTTCTGCGTCAGTTGCTAGTCCGCTAGTACATGCAGACAGTCTACTCGTAGAGCACTTAAGGTATAAAGACTCCAGCAAATTATGAGATCAATACATACCTGGATGAGAACGTGAAGTTTTCCGCAGTTCTTCGTGGTAACTTCGATGTGCTGTGGAAGAGGAATAAGAGAGAACTATTAGGAGTATAAACACAGTCAATGCCAAGGCTACAAGTAATCACCTTTGTCCTGCACTATTTACAATAGCGGATATACATATATATACACATTGTGATAACAGACAACATGGACAAATAAATTTGCCGGCGGGCTTTGTCGGTCCAATTATATATATATATATATATATATATATATATATATATATATATATATATATATGTATATGTATATATATATGTATATATATATGTATATATATATATATATATATATATATATATATATATATATATATATGTGTCATTCGAACCCCGCAGCTCGATTTAGTTGGTGCTATCAACGAAGTACTTAGTACTTGTAGGTAAGTGCCATAACAGTAACTTTAATTTAATCATAACTGTACTAAAAAATTATTTGAATTGACAATGGCCATTAAGCGTGATGATTATATGAGCCCACGTATTTTTTTTTTATTTCAAGCGTGGTTTATTCACGGAACTGCATTTCTCATATATATATATATATATATATATATATATATATATATATATCGTCGTAAATGTACTTCTTGCAGTGCTCTTTGGTAAAGATGACGGGTTCATCTGTTTGGCTGTCGCAACTTCGATCCGATCACAGTAGACTTTAGTTTCAGTGAAAAACCACTTGACGTCTGTTCCTCTCCTTGGACACAATTTAACACCTTTGCGTAGCCACTCTCTACCCATGCACTTTACTTGTTCCCTATCTCTTTGTATAAATGCATGGTTCATCTCTCTTTGTATATATGCATGGTACAAAAAGTACAGAAAATACCTTAAGTCTGAAGAACTCTGAGCCATTTAAGCATTTGTATGAGAGGTTCCAAGAAAGCATAATATAGATATGCCACTGCAAGCCAACAATGGCTGTTTATTCCAGGCTTCATTAGGTCTCACCCTCCTTTTAGTTATTTAGTGGAAAGTAATTGCAGCTAGCTTTGAAGGCCCTATAGAGGCAAAATTAAAAAAGAAAATATTCTCTCTGGCTCTTGTACTTGCCTACGATGCAGTGTCAGGGGGTTATACACACACTTCGGGGCGAGTTCGAGCGCAGTTGGTTGAAAAAGATTTAACTAAAGCTGATTAGTGATTAAGAGTGGGATGCAAACTCACATACACACTAAGCCCGGATTTCTGATCACCCTCTTAAGTTCCGCCAATCTCTCGACTCGTATGGCTGACGCCAATAAAAAGTACTGCTGCCAAAACGAGTGATATTTGCCAATATTACATGCTATTAACACGACTTTACCACACTTATAGTGCACATGGATTGTTTTTGTTGAGACAATTCATAAATATTTTCTATAGTTGCATTCAAAACGTAGTCGCAGTAAGAATCCTTGTCATATTTTTGCCCATTTAATTTTACCTAGATGACAATCAAGTGTAACTACAAAAACTATGAGCACTGCTAATCTTAACTGGGACAAATTGCAGCTGGATTCACGCAGTGATACAGCTGCATTTTTTGACCCTGTGTAACCAAAAGCGGCTATATTATATCTACCTGTAGCTAAAACACATTATTAGGCTTACCAGACCAGCCTCATCGCTAATACGTTCAGCATTTTGACTGATAGCAGCTTACCTAACCTACTACCACTATAAGCAGGATATATATATATATATATATATATATATATATATATATCGTCCCTGTATGCAAGGTTCACCTATGTTCAATCATAAAAACAAAACGGGCAGCAAAAGAATGGTCATACATTTCATGTCATTAGTGCCTCCTAAGCATATTCATTGAAAAAAGTAAATCGGGCAAAAAACGTATTCTTGTTGTTGAATATTTTTTTAAAAATCTAATTGATCAACAACGACAAATAAATAGTGGGTTTCCCAATAAAGTTATCTTTAGCGACTAAGCCTATTTTCGTGTTTATGGCTTCGTTAATATTCCGCTTATCCGTCTGCCAGAATTGACCGCCTAGGGCGTGCAATTTAACGCATTTGGGCTTCTTTCTCTGGGCTCTCTTGTTTAACGTCAAAAGTTTATGTTAACAAGCCTTGCGATCACCCAACCCTTAACGTCGGAGGCTAGACGCGCATGTGTGATTGAGAGCCAGCCACAATTATGGCAAACCGTGATTAAAAATGTCGGTAAAATAACGCAAAAGGGCAAAAAAGGTGAGTCGAGGAGGGCATTTTTCAGTATGAGAAAAAAGTGCTCCTATATATTTTTAGATTTTAAAATGCCTGTTGTTGTCACTGGGACATGCTGCACTCCGTTACGGGCGCTAACGCTGTTGGTGGTGTTGTTTACCACGTTTATCGACATTTTAAATTTGTCGGTCGACACTTAATATAGCTATGAGGACTCCGACCCCTACAATGACAACAACAACAAAACCAAAAAATCGTTACAACGACAACAATGGTCGCAAGACCGGAATGGAAATCAGACTGGCCCAAACGATCGGACTGGTGAAAAGGCCTGTAAAGCCGTACGAGATGGAAACGTCGTTTGTTGGTCCGTGATTTTCCGTCATGTTTTTAATACAGGTCTTTCTTCAAACACACATACACAGATATACCCACATAAACACACGCACACGTATTTTTTTCTCTTCACAATTAAAGTATATAACTTACTTTCTGTCTAATGTAGCGCGAAAATACTATTTAGTAAAGTACTGCTACATAAAATATGCTGCATGGATTCGACGCTGTACTCTGACCAAATCGATATCCTCTGTAGCACCTTCGGGCAGCTTGATACCATTTGCTGTAAATTGGCGGCAGTAGCAATATGGAGCACATACAGATTTTCTAAAAATATAAGGGCAATCATTTGTACAAGTAAGCCTGGAAACACAACCTGAGCAACGCTGTTTAAAGAAGGTGCTGTCTTATTAGGTAAATGTGACAATGCAGAATTAGGCACGGACGGTGTGTATGCCAGTAGTACCGTTATCGAAAAGCATGCCGCTGGATCAAAACAATGCGATACGTGTGGTGCTGGGTCAGGAGAGGCCGAGAGCTCTGTGTTCAATGTCTGACTGAGACAAAATTGTTTGAGTGTGCTAATACTGTTTACGTTTTACGTTTCAGCTGCCACGGCACCCGGTGCGGGCTGTTGCATCACACACACGCATAGCAACAGCTTCAAAAAATATCGCTGTCAACACAGCAACAACAAAGACAACAACAGCGTTCGTTGTTGTACATCTAGAGGACGCTTCCAGGTCATTTGAGTCTGCCTGCAGGATGTACTGGGCAGTGTTGCCGTAATTAATTATTCGGACTGCTTCCCCGTTGCAGTCTCGGAATTAAGCGAGGGAGCACAGCAACGTCCTCACATTTCGGTGCACTTAGCGCTCAGCTCCCTTCTTTCTTTTCTCTGCAGCACTGAAATGAAATGTGCAATGCAATCCGATTGCTTGGACTTCCTGACGTGGTCTCTCTAATCCGAGTACCGCACGTTAAACTGATGCTGTAAGCACGATACTAGATCTCATATAACAAATCGAAATAGGGCCGTGCCTAACACGTAACTCTGTTTGATATAATAATAAAAATAATCATAATAATAATTACTCGGAGGAAGCAACGAAAAGAGACCTGTCGGTATGACCTTACCATTAAGGTCTCACGGCAAGTGCTTGGCCTGGGATGCTACAGTGTCCTACACCGTAGCTCCCTCGTATCTCAGCCATAGCTCTGTCAGCACAGGATGGGTAGCAGAGCACGTCGAACAGAAAAATAGACGTAAATACGCAGAATTCGAAAACAGTCTTCACATTCATAAGGGATCCGGCCAGAAGTATGGAAGCAACGACGGGGGGCCAGCGTGAGGGAGAATATCTGTGACAGCTTCTGTCTCTCGCGGTGTGTAGAGGCAATGCCGCTTCTATAATCGGCACCATAGAATGAACAGCTAAATAGCGCTTGTTTAAATCGAGACAACACGTTCGAACCTCACAACTGTATGCTGATAACACAAATACAAATTAAATAAATAATAATAATAATAATATTAATAATAATTAACAAGGGTTTATTTGATCAATATGTACATGTATCACAATTACTTACATATCACTTAAATAACATCTACAATATTGCATATAGTATTCTTATTAATAATAATAATAATAATTATTATTGTTATTATTATTATTGTTTATTACATGTTAAACAATGTTACAGTTGTGAGGTCTAAACGTATTATTGCAAAATTTATTTTTTAAATAATAATAATAATAATAATAATAATAATAATAATAATAATAATAATAATAATAATTTATTATTGGTATTACGACTGTTATTTCAATGGCAATGCTTCGAAAGAGATGCACGCGTAGCCACTGGGCTCTTGGCACGGTTAAGCAGGGGCGCGAATATGGCGTTGTGCGGTGCTCTGCTGTCATGACATGATGGCATTTTCCCGCCGTGTCCTGGGTTCGCCAGTTCGTCGTCGACCCCGTTCGTCTCCTCATCGTCTTTTCACAGTCCCTTCTTCGCCCCATTGTCAGCGATGTTGATATCAAGCGCGTCTATCTGTCTACCCTTATATATATATATATATATATATATATATATATATATGTATATATATATATATATATATATATATATATATATATATATATATATATATATATATATATATATATATATATATATATATATATATATATTAATCCATGGTTACCGTACGCAAAAGAACAATCATATTATCAATGTTATTGCCTCGCTTCCATCACCATAGTTGCCGCCTCCTTTCCCTCTCGCGCCAACTATTCACAAAGCAGGAGCAGCAGCAGCAACAACAACAACAACAACAACAGCAACAACAACAACAACAACAACGACAAGAACAACAACCATAACAACAACGCCGACAACAACAACAACAACCATAACAACAACGCCGACAACAACAACACTACCAACAACAACAACAACAACAACAACAATGCCGACGACAACACCAGCCTTGGCGGTACGGGCTGGTGAGACTGGACGTCGCCTGGCGAGACAGGTGATGCTGGCGATGTTGATAATGATGACAATGATGATGACATTGCTTGCTGCTGCTGCTGCTGTTGCTGATAATGATCATAACGAAGATAACGATAAAAACAACAGCAACAACAACAGCACCAACTGCAACAACAACGACACCACCACCAACCGCGGCACGTGTCAGAGTCGCTGATCCGCTGACCGACTGCCGTTGTTGTTGTTGTTGCTGTTGTTGTTGCTGTTGTTGTTGTTGCAGTTGTTGTTGCCGCGGCGGCGGCGGCGGCCACCACGCCACCGGCCGACGTCATTGAGCGCATTTGCTGCTCACCCAATGAGCAGCGGCCGGGCCGGGCCGGTCTCATGGCGGCGTGTTCGATTCGCGCACGCGCTCTCGCGACCACCACTACCCGCACTCGCCTGCGGTTACGTTGCGTCATGCGGGAGATATTGGCATAGCATTGCATCGCATAGCATAGCATAGGATGCTTGCCCGTTCCACTGTCGTACAACAACAACAACCACAACAACAACAATAACAACAACAACAAATGTACCTCTGCACGACTGGCTAATGCCGTTTGCCTTCGGCGGGGAGTTTGTACACTCTTGCTGTGCTGGGTATGCGTTGCGCGCGCAACGCGACGCCGCTACGAGACAAGAAAGCTGCACGTAAAGAAACACAGAAAGAGAGAAACACAGAAAGAGCAGAAAGAGAGGGGGGAGCGAGATACAGGGAGGAGAGAGCGGGCGAGGAGGTGCCGGGGGCGGGGGGGGGGGGAGAAAGCGGGAAAAAACGCGAGGCAACATTGCAAGGGAGATGTAGCATTGAGCCGAAACGGAGCTGGGCGACCGCTACAACTACTGTCAACACACTACTGACACAACTCGGCACCGCTGGTACTCGGCGTATACCACAGTTAGATTTATTACTACTACTACAATTCCTGTTGCTGTTCTTGTCTTTGTTGCTGGTATTGTTGTTAGCAGTATTGTTGTAGTTGTTGTTGTTGTAGTTGTTGTTGTTGTGGTTGTTGTTGTTGTTGCTGTGGTTGTTGCTGTTGTTGTGGTTGTTGCTGCAGCTGCTTCTTCTTCTTGTTCTACTGCAGCTGTTGCTGCCTCTGTTGCTACCGCTACCGTCACAGGCGTCTTGCCCTGATCGGAACTGCCTTACGGCAGCTGGTCGTCGCTGCCGCTGCTGCTACGGGTGGAAAGCACTTCAGCTGTCCGCTTGAGGGACACACTACAGTGAGGTCGAGTGAGTCGTTGTGTGGCGATAGACGTGGTGGTGGCGATAGTAGTGGTAGTGGTGGTGGTGGTGGTAGTGGTAACAGTAACGGTAGTACATGGACGTATGTCGGTGATGACCGGCCAGATACAGACGTCCGACCGACAACTGTCAGCGACTCTGTGCGACTTCTCAGAGTTCTCCGAACACCCATCCACCTCACCACTAGCGAACCAGCAGCAACAAACATCGCTGCTGTGACAACAGATCGGTCGGCGACTCGTACGGTGCTACCTCATCGACCTCACTCAATGAGTGTACATCAATCAGCTCATTGATTGCACATTGTATGGTGTCAGTGGGCACAATCCGGCACACGCTGTACAACCGTGTTTGAAAGCGTAGTTGGCGAGCTGTGTGATACTGGAAGTGGTGCTGCTGCTGATGCTTGTGGTGCTAAATTTGTGCATATAGATGTGGATCGGTAGCTACAAGTCTAAAGCCTAGAACACGGCTCGGAAGCCTGCTGTGCAACTTCAACAAGCCTGCCTGAAGACAGTGTTGTCTCAAATAGTCTCAAGAGTCTCAAGAGCAGGCTGATATGACGGCTGACACACGCGTGAAACTGTTGTACAACAACAAGTTGTAACAGTGGCTGAGGAAAAAAGACAAGACTACGAAAAAACGAAACCGAAACAAAGGGTACGCTTGTGTACCAAAGTCAAAGCGCCAGGGAGCAATACATAACACGGTAAGATATGCTCCATATAGGGTGACTGCTTGCAGTGTCCCTCCGAACTGTTCTTCTCGGATCGTGTTATGTGTAGTCACCGTAACACTGTCCGTATGCATGCGTCAAAGAATACATCCGGAAATACAGACGTAAGATAGCGCAGACTCGCACATCTCATATTCATTCCTGTTGTTTGTCTGTGAAACAGCTGACGCTGATCAACAGCTGACAAATGCCAGAAAATTAGTGACGTTGTGAGAGTTTTCACATGCTACTATCGTAATGCGTCTACTTCCGCATATGGCACAGTGCTCCGGTGACACAGACTGACGCAGAGCGCAATCGAACATTCTGTAAAGCTATGTCCGGTTAGTTAGATCTGCACAAAAATAATATTGGTAATTTCCTTGTTACTTCTAAACAAGACAGGCTCCCTTTCAATTCTGGCCAAATTGTGTTTGGGCACTATATAAACGCACGTATTTATTGAAGGAAAGTTGTGGATAATGTTCGATTAGTGTTTACATATCTACATGATTTGCCGTCTAAGATCGCGTATTATGCTTTACTTGCTTATACATACTTTGATATATATATATATATATATATATATATATATCTAAAAAATATTGCGATGATTTATGAATCATTTACAATACAATACCGAGCAAGATGGCTTAGTAGCAAAGCCTTTGCCTTGCATTCGGGAGGAATGGGTTCGAGAGCCAGACTGGTCACTCTTAATTTGGTTTGCATGGTTTCCAATTTAAACAAGGTAAATGCCGGAGTGGATGAAAATTAGCCATGACATGAAAAAACCGTACACAGGCAATTGCCTTATAGAAAATCTTAAAAAAACTTTTAAAAAAAACATTTGCACACTCGGCAGTGCTCGCCTTTATATATATATATATATATATTTATAGGGCTTGTTCTCTAACTACCCGCACGTTGTTTAACCTTAGCCCTTTAGATCTTTTAGCAAAAATGGCCTTTCGCAACAAGACCAGTTAGATATGTTGGTTCCATGCCGGCTGTTGCGCTAGCGACCGCTCTTGGAATAGAACAGCCTGGAATGCTCTACGTGACTAGCAAATGAATTGTTCTGTTCTGACAACAAAGAAAACGTGTCGTTTTTGCCGGGTCTCCCGTCGCGACGGTAAGAGATTACTTGGAAGGCGACACCATTGAGTTCTGCGTTCGACCGTCAGACTCCTGAACCAGAACCCACGAGGCAACCTCGTTATGTGTAAAGGCCAACAAATTTTTTCATTGGCGTAAAACTGATTAAATAACTGCTCCGGCAGCAAACGAGTTCAGCTCTATGGGAACATTTGTTTATTTAGCGAACGGCTAGGTTAGTGCGCCCGTTCGCATGCGGTCGTGTGTTCTTTATTTTTCTAATTACATTTGTCTATGTCAGCGGTAATTCTACCGTAGTAGACAGAGGACAACTATGACCACGACGACGACAACAAAAGCAACATTAGTATTAACGGCAATAATTATCGCCGACGGTTCAAGCTGCGGACGCTAGAGGCACAATCTGGCTAAACTGAATCCGCCGAAAGGACTACCGGGAGCGACAGAAAGAGAGACGTGGCGTATCTGGACATAGCTGATTTTAGCTGGCAGTGTCGTAAGCGGGCCCGGCGATTTTATGATAGACTGAATTCATTGATTGTCTACAGCATGAGTCAAAGATGGCTTAGCGTATAGGGTGTATATAGCAGTATAGAATATACAGCATTGTTTCTACCCCTACAATATAGACTCGACAGACGTCTCTCGATAGCCACCGGCGGCTCTAGGTTGAATGCCGTTGAAACAGCGTAGATTAGCTGAGCAGCCCTCGGGCCTTCGAGTTCGCCGACGGGGGCTGAACCCGAACCGCCGTTGGGCAACGCGGCGAGGCACGAGGCGTCTATTCGGCCTAGCTAGGTCAGGCTGAGGAGGGTCCAGGCCAGGCCAGTCTAAACGACTAGGTCCGGGCACGTTACGCCACGCTATATCAGCTCAAACAGCGAAAGCCAGGACGGACGCAGGCCAACTAGCTATGCGCCAAGAACGACCAGCTGCAATGTAGCGCAAACGGTTGCCTTGTATGCCGTCGTCCGGGTGAGCCGCCGCGTGACGTAAGGCGAATTGCAAGTCATCTGCATGTATGTCTATGACGAACCACGCTCTCTTTCTCTCCCGCCCGCTCGTTTGCCCTCTTCCCCCTTTCTCCCTCCTTATTCTCCTCCCTCCTTACTCCCCTTCCTCCGCGTGTCTCTGTTTCACACTGGCCGACTGTGTAATTTGCTATGACATGTCTGGGGCCACATGCCTGGCCGTGAACCATTTGATCTCGCCACCACGCTCATAATCGCCGAGTTCGGATTAAGCTATGCTGGGCTGTTGCTCACTCTCTCTCTCTATAAGGCAGATATCATTTTATCAGTCCCTGTCTCGTTTCTCGCCTCATATCGCTGTCATTTGGTCTCTCTTTGGTCTGTGCGTTTTCTCGGGTGCGCAAAAACGCACCAGCACGCACACTCTGCTCATATATATATATATATATATATATATATATATATATATATATATATAAAGAGAGATAGAGGGCTGATCTTTCGATCGACGTTGACTGAGGCTAACAGCACTTTCAACTTCACGCGGAAAATGACAGCACTCTAGAGATAACTCCTCCGCGTTGCGAAGGCGCCAACGAGTTTTTCCGACGAGTAATGACACTGCACTAAACGATAATCATCGTTGCAAACATGCGTTGTGTGTCGCGTCACTGTGCGGATACTTATGTGCAATTACCACTCACCACTCGGTCAAGTGGTGTAACCGGCCTAGTTTTCCGAGTAGCCCGGAAAAGCCTAAATAAATACCGAGTCACGGTGTGTACGTGTCCACTCATCATGGTTTGAATTTGCTAAAACCCAGGTATAAAACGGCAGGTAATCAATGAACTAAACACAGAGCGGAATAATCCCCAGTGTGGCATCGCACAGAATTGCTAACGCAGGCGGCTCGGTCTATTCGATTGGAAAACTTTCAGTGAACGAGGAACATTGTAGAAGTCCCAACTGGCGTTCTGTTCTCATCCCCGCCAGGCTTCGCATCGTTTTGTTACCGTTGAAGTATGCATTCTTCAGCCATCGTGAAAGGTGTCAGTGACGCGGCGTGAAAAGGTGCTTGTTGGAAAGTAATCAGAAAAAGTGAAGAGTGCATCAAAGTGTCACCGACCCACTACTACACGATGGCCTTCATTGCAAAGTCCTACGCTCGCCTACTGCGATGTCACCCGTGGAAGACCCAGCTTGCGACATCCGGCATACTCATGACGACCTCCGATCTCATCTGTCAGAACCTGATTGAAAAGGAGAAGCCATACGACCCCGCACGAACGCTTCGATTCTTTGTCCTTGGTTCATGTTGGGTCGGGCCCATCATTCGAAAGTGGTAGGTGCACTCTTTGAGCATACTATTAGCACGCTATAGTGTATATGCATATATATGTACACTTGATTTTCGTATTATTTCACCATTAAGTATATGCTACACAATATCACGATAGATTGGCTAAGCCAATGTGCCTATTGGGCGCGTATATATATATATATATATATATATATATATATATATGTCGTTCTGATAGACTTTCTCTATGTATAAACGCGTGCTCTATTTGTACGAGTACAGAGATGTAATTTTCCTATGATTATGACGAAGGCTGCCTTTTGACGAGCCATTAAGCCGTCTATTTGGGAGAGATCAAATGATGACTGGTGCGGTTTGGGTTCGCTCCTATGACATTTCGGTTTGCCCGCTCGCTCGGTCGCCGCACTCCACTGGAGTGCGTGGCATGTTTGGCGATTGCATGCGAGATTCTTGCGGCGTCACCGTGTCCATACTAGTATCACTTCTATTCCATGATGTCTCGTCTCTGTCTACTCTGTCCAACTGGTTACACGACTTGCGGCATTACCTTTACTACTGCTACTGCTGATATCACAACTGATATCATGATATGCGATATCTGTGATAACCGAAGATGTTAGGGGCGGGTAGAGAAACCCTTAGTCCAGCCCATCTTACCCATCCCATCTTCCCCTCCGCCATCAAGATGTAAACGCTGATATCATGCATAGACACGCGGGCACGTCAAGCGTCACTACTTTCTCCCGGCTGAAAGACTTGCGTAGATAAAGGATCTCCGTATTTTGCTCTCTTCCTTTATCTCGAGATATATATATATATATCGAAATAAAACTAGTGAATAGAAAGACTATAGCCACAGTGCAGACCGCACACGTTAGTTACCATCTACGTGTACGCTCATTTGGCGGCCGTACGAGAGCTACGCAGCGTCTGCCAAGCTGACGCTCGCTTGCCAAGACGGGGTTATGGCCACTCTTCTGGCTATCGAAAGAGCTTTTTATCGCTAGTACTGCAAAATCAACCACTATTATTTGCACAACGACACCAATTGATTACACGAACCAACCCCCAGTTTACGATTACCAGAAGTAACAGTAGTAGTACAAGTAGTAGCATGAGTACTATTATTAGATGGAGCCAGCCGCTCATGTAATCATTGCGTGGCAAAACTCGATCACCAATCGTGGTTGGCGCGTAGTTGACGTTGAATGCCGTAGAGGCCGCTCGCCGAATGTTTTCGTCCCCGCTATCGGCTTTCGCAGTATTGGATGCTATTTCGGCTATACATATATATATATATATATATATATACATATATATGTGTGTGTATATATATATATATATATATATATATATATATATATATATATATATATACATATATATGTGTGTATATATATATATATATATATATATGTGCGTGTGCTTTATTGATATTAGTTGTACTTCGTACAAAGACCACTTGCCCGCCTTGACCGTCATCCGTTCGCTACTTGCGCTGCGCAGAGAACAAGCTATGATTAATGCCACTAAAACGGGGCGGTGAAGCCGCAATCATCTTTTTGCTCTACTTTGACAACAAGGATCTGTTCATTGATATATATATATATATATATATATATATATATATAATAAGTTTAGTGTAGTATATACATTCAGCTCAGGCGTTTCTACCGTGTGTCTTGGCAGGATAACTGACCTAGTGTAACGTATCTGCGGGGTCTGTGAAGAGGGTCTAGAGGCCTGTAGTGCGCGGCAGGGCACATGTTCGAGAAAGTCGATTTTCTCCTTGGTCGCGGGCTATTATTTCTATCGTCGTCATATTGATAGTGTTTAGGCGATAGGCACGGTTATTTGCTCACTAAGGGTCGGTCTAGAGCAGGGGTAACTAACCCCTAAACGGCACCCCTGGAACGAATTCAACAATGGCAACGCTGGCCCGAAATTGACCAAGTTTGCTCATTTGTCCTCAAGTCTGTATGTAGCGCGCATCAGCTTCAACTATATATATAAATTTTTTTTTTTTGATAATAGTCAATACTATTTTAAGCGAAATTGTGCTGTCTAGCATATGACATTACAAGTTAGAAATAATATATATATATATATATATATATATATATAATCCCGAATATTTCATAGTCACTTTTTGTCACTCATCTAATATATATTATTCGTGTGATATCAGGTATATCTTTCTCGATAGACGGTTCCCCAGCCAGACGAAGCTTGACGCAGTAAAGAAAGTTGCACTCGATCAGCTTGTGTTCGCCCCGCCCTACCTACACGGAGTTTTGGGTGTCCTCTCGATCCTGGAGGTAAGCAAGAACAGTCATAATTTCATATCTAAAATACTTGTATAGATATTTTTTATAGGTTAGCGCATAAATGCACATCTTCTATGAATGCCATAAGTGCAACACCTCTTTTCCCAGTATGTTTATGTACATTTACCTCACAGTCAAGCTATGATGTCAAGGTGTCAATCTTACGAGGTTTGTATCTAATTGGTTTTGCGTCTTTATGTGTTCTCGACGGCATATGGGCACATGAATTGATATCCGTGCATCTGCGCTCACGGTTGCGTGTTTCTAGGGAAAAGACCTGCAAGGTCTCCTGAGTCGACTCCGTGAGGACGGCTTCAAGATTGTCATCGCGGCCTGGTGTTACTGGCCTTTAAGTCAGCTGTTCAACTTTTACTTTATTCCGCTGCCGTATCGATTTCTCTACTCGAGCTCTGCTGCCGTATGCTGGAACATCTACTTTTCGTGGAAATCTAACACGGCAACTCCAGATATCATGCTGTTTCCGGAATAGCGGGCCAACAACAGCTAAAGCTAAATGTCGACGACGACGACGAAAAAGACGACCACAAGTGCAGATTTGAAGATCAAGTGTTCCGCCACCTGTCGCCAAACATCTCTGCGCGTTATGAAGCCGACTAGATAAGCCGAGACGAAGAGCACGGACAACTCGGATTGACTCCTCGGATACGTCCTGCTGTTCTGTCTGCCTACGAAGCACGAAGCACACGAGAGCTGCCAACGACGTATGGTCACCGACCGCCTTGACGACTCTACGGAGAGCACCATTTGCACCACGGTGCGCTGATGAGTGCCAACTCATCATTCTTTGGCAAAGTGCTCATGGATCATAAGTTCCTGCGACTCATGTCCATACTGTGATTGAGAAGGTAGTTGACGGTGACGGCGACACTATAATGGGCGCCTCCATTAGCGTGTACCTAGTTAAAAAAATTCAAAGAATATCACGAACCCGCTGTCTTCGAGCTTCGAACGACTCGAGTTCAGTGAACGGCACTATTGGAGCGCCCATTGTCGATGCATGCGTCTACGTAACAGATACTTGTATTATTACTCTGTTATATTATTAATTATTTTATGTATAACTTTTTGTACATGTATATATTCAGTCATAATATATAACATTCGAAGCAGTAGGAAGATCCGGTCTTGCTTCGTGCCACCTGCTAGGGAAACTCGTGGATCTCGTGGAAGAAGGGCTCTCGTGACAATCCTGAGAGGGCTAATGTTACATCTACACTAAATTCCATAAGAGCTGAAATGATGGATAGCCTAACGCTGACCCCGTAAGACAGTAGCATACCGAGTAATTTACACGCTCAGTTGAAACAACGGTGAGTTGTTTGGGTTACCCTAAAATATGTATACATTTACATAGCGCAACAGCTCCCAACAACGGAACCGTTGGCGACTGACACTGCACGGCTGATAGCGGGTGGGCAATAGAGCAACCTACTATATACTTGATAAACATAGATGTTTTGTTACACACTAGCATACGCCTATAACACAGGACACAGAAGCGTGCCTACGTTCAAATTTGTGCAAAGAGGAGCTCTAAGCGATACATATGTAAGAAACTGTGATGAACGACATCTGGCAATTTTTCCTGCAAAATTGCCAGGAATATGAGCATAGTTGGCTTAGCCAAAAAATGTCAGACGAAATAAATATCAAATCTACTCGCGCCAAATTATTTATAACTGCTATGTAGAGTATATATCCATTACATGGATTTGTCGGCAGCGGCGGCCATTCAAGCATACACGAGCATAACCCACTATAGACACAGCTGTATTATTATAAACGGGTGTGTGCTACAATGTATTGTTTACAGTGTACGTGCACCTGCAATGGCAACATTTCAAAGCGCCAGATAGGTGAATACAAATTGGATTTATACGCGCCCCTTTGGTCATCCGCAGACCAGACAAACCGACTGGAGTGAAAAGTGTCAAAAACAGTTCACATTTTGTAAGCTGACAGTGCACATTTCTTACAATGCCCGAAGAGCCAGTCCAAACTAGAAAACTTTCGAACATGCGAAAAGTGGTAGAGATAACTAGAACCTAACCAAAGAGTGTACATTGTATACAATGTGCACGGCGTTGTATGTCAGTAACTATTTACATAGCGTTATATCACGCTCAATAGGGTATCCTATTCATATGTCAGAAGCCAAGAACTACGTTTGCTGTACTCAAAACTACTATTTATGCTCACAATCGTAGAAGGCTGTTAAACAACTGCTGTTAGACGGCTGATGACAAGAGGCAAGAACTGAGAGAGAGAGAGAGGGGAATTGCGCCATTCATTGGTCGAATTAGGCGCCCAGTTGTGTTCTCCGTTTGCACCAGTAATATTTTTGTCCTGCCCATTTGCTAGCGATTAGTGAAGTGACTGCGATAAAGCGTCGTGAAATACTTTTCTCGAAACTTTTGTCAAAGCCTCACTGTTTTTTTTCGATAGCGTGGCCGCAGTCCGCGTTCGTAGACTACACAGTCCCGTTAGGCGATCACAAAAACTTCCTGAAGCCACGTCTTTCTTCTTCCACAGATTCTTGAACAGGGGGTGATCAAATGACAGGACAGCAACCTGTTGGCGCTTCGGTCAACCTGATCACACTGCTGCGCAGTGCTAGCTGCTGTTGAGGTTGTAGTGAGAATATGGAGGAGAACAAGATTGAGTGCGAAGGCACAGTGTTGGTCTTGTAACTAGAATTGTGCTGACCACAGCTCTTGTCTGTAGACAGATAATGCCGTTTAACGTGAGCCAATCGGGAAGGCCGGACCTTTCAAAGAGCCAGAGACCAGCGGCCTTGTATTGGGCAATATGTTCAGAGTATCACATTAAGCCGAAAGAGTGAGTTGTTCGATATTTATCAACATTTTTTGTTGTTGTAAACAGAAGAAAAGGTTGCCATACGGTTCTCGGAGCTTTGGTGTTTGCGCCTATATTTTAATAGGCCGTTAGTACAGCATTAGACATAAATACGTTTGTTTTGTCCATCGTAGATCTCATGCAGATACTGTGTTAATGTATAGTTACGAACAGATAAATAAATGCGAATTCGCCAAGGTCGCCCACTAGCAATCTAGTGTTTTTTAATTAATAAATTCGGATTACGTTTGGAAGTCCATGGTTTAGAACTATGCAGTTGCGTATTGGCGCTACTGTAATGACGCCTGTTAGGCCGAGAGCAGTCTATTTGAGTAAAGGCATGACATAACAAGAAGCGCCCTTATTAACATATCAAATCCACAATTAGATTAAACTAATTAAGTTAAGCGCGATTTAATCCTACGGCCGATTAATTAGCGACAATGCTATGTTTTTAGAACAGCTATACCTCGGTTACCACCGCCACGATATGGCATAGTCATTTCATGGTGCTACATAATTGTTTGTGTGTAACCACTCTCTCAACAATGAAATATGCTTCGGTTGATTAGGTTTGTGCGTGCGCGCTTTGGCAATCTGCCATGCAAATAAACCCATGAGATCCGAACAAGCCACACCTTTAGGACTTAACTAGTGTGAAGATCAGAGATAGTTTAGTTTGGTAGTTTGACAAAAAAGTACTTAAACAAATCCGCACAACTGCACCTAGTTGGAGCTAGATTAGAACAATCAAGTCACAATGTTGAAAATGGGAGTCGAAATATATAAAATGTCTATATGTCACGTATCCAGAAAATGTCCCTAGCGCATCCGTTTAAAAAAAACATGTGCCTGTGCTCTTTCAGCCGGTCTCCTGTATTTTCTTAGGCGGGGCTCCCAGGTAGCGGAACAGGCGAGGCTCCCAGGTAGCGGAACATACATGAGCCTGGTGAGTCGGGGAATACATAACATAAACGTGTGTAGACCTCAGGATCATTAATGGTATAATGACAAACAAGTTGTATACAAGAAGACACTAATACTTAACTAGCTCGTTGCTATGTTAACCAAAATCAAGGGCCGCAGACCCTTAGGATTTTGGTTAAGGTAAGGTAAATTAAGCAGTCGATAAAATGTGCTTACATACTTTGTAGGCAAAAAGTCGGACGCTCCATACTTAACTACGGCAAGGTAAAGGTAAAGAGCACCATACCATTATCTACGCATAAACCGGCAATGCCATCAACTACAGTCTGCATCACGGTGTGAAAGTCAGCGAAATTAACATGGTGACAGAGCTTTATGCTGACAACGTATGCAAAGCGTTTGATCTCAGATGGAATGTTTTTCCTAATACCCAGTTTATGTAAAATAATCAACAATACCGAACGGTGATGTAATAATAAATAATAATACCCAGCTTATATATGCTTGCTGCGCGTGTGCAGCGCCTCAAGAAAATATTTGACCTTTGCTCACTATTCTCTGCTTGTGTGCAGCACCTTAATGGCTGATTTGATTCTAGCCCACTACTCTTTCCCGAGCACTGTCTCCCTGAGCCGGCGCGGGAGGAAGCATGTAAAGGATAGAACAACTACAAGTGCAGTTTGCCTTGTTCAACCACTACGTAACCCTGTCTGTTTCTTCTTGGAGCCAGCAGCAATGGTTTCGCAAAGCTTTTTGTCATCTCTTATAGCCGTCGGCGTTGACGTCACGGCCGACCAGCCGGCGGGACGGCCGTTCTCCTCAGTCATTGTCTTTGCCTGAGTGCTCTGCTAAAAACCAGCGGCAATTACATACGGCTAGAAACCCTCGGCTCCGGCCCAAACGCGCCAAAGCGTTAGAGGACAGCAAGGGCTTCGGTTGAGTGAGAACGGCCAAATGGCCAGTCACAGCACTAGAACATCATGTCTGTTTATAGCCGCTGTCGCTGTTGTTGCTGCTGCTGCTGCTGTTGCGAAATCTACCACTTTCGCAGGCGCAACGTCTCAGCAGCAGCAGCAGCACTTAAGGATGGCCAAAGGAAATATTCTTACTCGTTCCCACACACCCATTTCCAGGTGGTTTCCTCCCTCCATCGTTTGGCCGGCTGCTATGTGCAATTGTCGCGTCGCGCGCCTGATGTTCTTCCCATCTTTCGTGATTAAGGAGCCAATCTACCACTGCTTTCGTAGTCGACGGGCGACGTCTTTGGCACGACACTTTGCGCAGCCTTCGACGAGCCGAGCCGAGCCGAGCAGCAATAGTGGCGAAACAAACTTCCTTGACGTCGGAAACGACAACGTACAAAAACTGTCGTTTGCTCACGGCGACAGAATGTACTTTTCAAGTACAATTCAAAATATACTCGGAGCACTGCGTGCGAGCACTAAACCGCGCTAACTACAGGTGTGCAAATACCCGCGCGCGCACATATTTCTCTCTTAACTCTTAGTTTTCGTAGCTACACTGCGATCGATGCGTAAAAAGGTTGGCTCTTTGACTCCGTGATCTTTGAGACTCCATCTCTTTGAGTTGTTCGACACCTGCCCAACCAATAATCGATGACTGTTTTTTGAATTCATATTACTAACGTTTAAAAATGTTCAAGTACAAGCAAGCGTATTTTTTGCCCCAAAAGTACGCTTGTTTGCACTTGCTTCAATTCAAATCACAACTGGATTGATTGACGAAACTGCAACCAGAGCGCTTACGTTTTCAAGAAGATTTTTTTTAATGGATAAATATATATATATATATTCCCAAATGTCACCACACCGTATCAAGCAACGCAGCAAAAGGTAGCGGGTACATATAATTTGTCTGTAATTCGACTTTTGTCATGCAGTTTGAAGCTATTTAATTGTAGAACAACAAAAAAAAAACTGCTACAATTGTTACAGTCCGTCAGCTAAAGTGAAAGCATAAGTTTTAACATAATCAAGCCATGCGTTGGTGGAGAGACGGATTCACTTCAGATCAAGTCCGTTACAGTCCGTGCAATAGCATACTCTAAAAGTTATCGAAGGAAGCGTCTGAGAAAAGAAAAACCTCAACCCCTTTTTCCTGGCCAACTGCAATGCCATCGAAGGGCATTTCTTTTTTGTACGCAGACGGGCGTGACGTAATATCTCTTTGTTTCCCTCTCCCGCCCTCTGTCTTTCCTTTTCTCTCTGGCCCTCTCTCGCATTCTTTTGTTCGCAGTTTCGTATTTCTCCATAGCGCAACACGATTCGTGATGTAGTGCTAGAACTATAAGTAATAGCCTGAAGAATTTTTCCGACGGAGCTCACACCTAGCTAACGGCTTCTAGTTCAATCCAAAGAATAGCACCAGTGATACGAACGGTCGTCATAACAACGAGAGAAATGTCGTTACAACGACGTCGACGTCGACGACGACAACAACAACAACAACAACAACAACAACAATGATAATGATACAATGGTATCCAGTTGTACATTAAGTTATTATTTATGCGTGTGTCGTCAGGCGTGCACGTTCACATGAACATAATATATTCTTTCATAAATGTCACGGCAACTAGCACAATGCTGAAGTACTCAAAAGCCGGGTAGATGAGTTCACGCTTTCCAACTAACGCTATATATATATATATATTGCACCGTATATATGTATATATGCATATATATATACGGTGCAATTGCCCAACACATTCAGCAGGTAGCTATGGACGGCTACAGTTGCTTGCCGTAGGTCGATTCGACCTGAAGCGCGGGCGTGATGCGCGCCTGCGATTCATCAGCGACCCAGAGTCGGAAAATTGCTATCGGACAATTGCCATGCCGTCAATTTTTGACAATAAAGTTCGCAAGTAGATTTCGCGCGGACGTCTCGGTGCTACCGAAAGCAATCATTCTCCGCTCGCCGCCGGGATTGGGCCGGGACCGCCGCAGAGCAGTTTCGTCTGGCCCCTTGCTGCCTGCGCAACCGCGACAGACTCGGAAGGGGAACTGGCGACGGGAACCGAAATCGGGGTCCTCACGCCGCGTTTAGCATCCAAAAAGACGTCGTAGTAGGGAAGAGGCGACGACGACGTGAATAATAGTAGGGAAATGTGTAGGGAGGGGGGGGGCGGGCGGAATAGAACGAATAGTAGGAGACGAGAGGAAAACGAGAGGCGAACGCGAGAGATAGAGAACGCGAAAGGAGCGTTTCCAATTGCGCAGAGCACTTCCCCTTACCCCCGGAAAAGGCTCACGGGGCCTGGCAACGGCAGTGGCGTGCCTGCGCCTCCACCCTCCAGGCCTCCAGGCCTCCACAGCTGGCAGCCATATTATCATCAGTCGACATTCGCCGACAACCGAAGGCCGAGCCTGGCCTGACTTGGTTCCCCATCCATTCATTCATTCAGCGACCAGTGGCGGTCTGTTCGCAGGCCCTGGTGGCCCCGGGTCGTCGTTCAGTCAGCACCCTGCTCCGCCACGCTGCGACAAGCCTCACGTATCCATCAGGGAAAGAAGTAGCGGCAGGAGGCAAGCGGGGCCGAAAATGCCACCACCGAACAACAGTCAGAGATAGGAAAAAGCCAGAGATAGGGAAAAGCCAGAGATAGGGAAAAGCCAGAGATAGGGAAAAGTCAGAGATAGGAAGAAGCCAGAGGCACACAGAGACATAGAGAGAGAGAGAGAGAGAGAGAGAGAGAGAGAGACAAGGAACAAGAGGCGAGGACAAACTTGACTACCCAATCTAGGCCATTTATAAGCATGTAGACAATGAACGAAGAAATAAGGAAGCTTGTTGTCGTTGTCAACAGGGACCGTCAGGGCCACTGTTCCACTCCGAAGAATTCCTCCTAGCTGGACTGTTCGAAACAAACGAGTTGGTAACAGCCAGCATGTAACGTCCTATTATGTATAGTACTTGTTTCACACGCTAAACTACGCTCGAGTCAATAGGCTGGTCGACACTAACGTCCCAGCATCGGACAATTAAGAACAGGTGGAGAAATATCTGCATGCTTTTTGCAGTCAGAAATAAATATATACTAACTACTACTAATATATACACGTCAGTAGCTGCTAAAACGCTATTCTCGTAGAAGCATAGCGAAAAATTGTGGTTCCTGGCAGCGACTGCCAGGCTGTTGATATGTATGATACGAGCCTACCTAACGTTTGTGAAAGTCTTAACGGACCAACTTCCATTAGTAGACACGCTCTGCTTGGTTTTGTGGTAGTTCTATTTCTGCGTACCCTAACAACAGATGCTGCTTTATGTGGATTTCATTTGTCACCCGTTCCAAGGTTTTATCTAAACATAACACAAGAACGCTCAAGTAAACATAAATAATGCCTAGTTTATTATTGATATTTATTTAATGAAATCTGGCTTTCGCGCGTTCGCATTCGCTCGTATTTACCTAAACGATAATGCTAACCGTAGGGGGGGGGTAAATAAAAGGACAGAGTCTATATTTAAGAAATGCCCGCTATTCTCATAGCAAAAAACTTGCAGCAATTTCAGCATTTTGTTCTGCTTAATTTTTACGGCTTTATTGCATAGCAATATTATAGCATAATGACACTTTATATTACGGCATTGCTCTCTCTCTATAATGTTTTTTCCTCGCAAGAAGTTTGAGCCCTTTCACCTTAGCCTATTTCACTTCTTCAAGGGCTGCCCTGGCGGCAACAGAAATCGTTGAACTGGTGGCAGTAGCAAGATCAGCCTGCGAAGTAACTAGGGCTGGAAATAGTCCCGTGAACCTGCACTCACTTGGCCTTGCAGTTTGCATTCCTTCATATAAATATGTATGCATTTGTGTGAGTCTGTGTGTGTTCACGTAGGGCTGCGGTTGGTTCCTTAGAATCTGCACAACCACGTACGCAGCCGCATTTTGTAGGCTGGGCGAATTCCCAGTACAACGCAAATATTCTCTCTCTCTCTCTATCTCGATATGTGTCCTTCACATCTCATCAAGCTAAGCACACTTAGTTAATCGCCCCCAGTCCCAGCTAGACTGGGTTGCACTACGAAATCTCACTCGGTACGTGCAAGCCCCATCCTGCCGCGTTCTAATCTAAACTACCGGTTCTCGTGTCGTCAGGCACCAACTGTAATCTCCGCCCATTCTATGCCGTTCTCTTTCGTTTTTCGCTTTAATATATCTGAATTACTGCGCTTTTGTTCCGAGCTTTATTGCGATCTTCTTGCGGGGGGAAACAGCGCTTGCGGTCCACCGGTCCAACCTTCTACATCTAAGCAAGGCATCCCTCATGTACACACTAAGACGTTGTCCTTTCGAAAGCTTTGCAGACTGACTGACAGCCACGTTGGGGTACGGGGCTTTTATCTACGCGCTGCATGCACCGTATATTTTCCTAGCTTGCTACTGCCGTTGTATGACCATAACCGTACCAGCAGATCCGAGCCGCCAGTGTGAACATCAACGTGGACGTAACACCGAGCAAGGTGGCTTAGTGGCAAAGCCTTTGCCTTGCATTCGGGAGGACTGGGTTCGAGACCCAGACCGGCCACCCTTAAATTGGTTTGCATGGTTTCCAATTTAGACAAGGTAAATGCCGGAGTGGAGTAAAAACTTAGCCATGACATGAAAAATCCGTACACGGGCAATTGCCATACCGGAAATCCTTCAAAAAAAAAAATGCTTAACGAAACTGCCTGTTACCTATGGCCCACTTCGCTGGTGGCAGTTGAAGGGTTTCCGATCGCCGCCCAGGCTGTTTGCTCGCGCATTGGCGGGAAGTGGTCGCCGAGCACTTCGCTCGATATTTCTCTAGTAATCTGTGTCATGATTTAGTACGACGACGACGCCGCAACTAAATGGGTAATGCGTGCACTCTGCCGCAAGCTACTGGGCGCATGCTTCCGCCAAGGTATGTCATCTTAAGAAGATGCCATTTACTCATAATTAACCTGTCACCAACATGCGCCTGCCTTAGATATAAAACAGTCCGTAGACGGAATCACTGAGCGTCGGTGTAAGGCTGGCTTACTTCACCACACGTCCTGTATAAATTGTACGCGATGTCTAGCTTTCATTAACTTGCCCCGACTCCTCGGTCCCCCAAGCCAGTCGACGCAAAGCCTCTCAAAGTTCTAATGGCGGTTCCGATAAAAAGTTCTTTAACGTAGCTTTTTAGAGCGAATTTGGATAAAGTAGCCGGTATTAAACGTTGGTCACTGACTGACGTACAAGGCAATTTTGTACCTGATGTATCTATACTAAAAACACACATTAAATCTGCGTTCATCACCACGTTCTACGGAATAAAAGTAAAATAATCGGAAAATACATGCGCGTATATTGAGATACATGTATAATGATCTATCTGGGAAAGTGCGAGACAAAAGATACGCGACGTATGTATCTTGCCTGCACTTTGCTTGATTTCCACATGCGAGACGTGCAGCAGTGCGCGTGCACCTTTCCCTGTGTGTAAAAGTGGTCGTTTCCTGCTAAAGAAACATACATTTCGGGTAATGCGTAGTCTGATATAGTTTACGGCTTCTTGAACTACCGCCATGCATGTTAAGAACATAAGGATATGGATAGACTCGCTGTAAACTTACATGTTTACCTAAGTTGCAAGGACACAGCAGTAAGAACGTCACATGCCATAAAATAAAATAAAATAAATCATAACAGCCAACGCATACGCATTTAAAATAAGACACGCTAAATATTCTATGCAATATTGTATATATGAAAAGCACTATCATTTAACATAAGGCTATTGTTGCTACAGTTTAGTTACTAACAGCACAAAAATCTAATTAAAACAAGCTTTTTATAAGGTAAATGAATACTATTATTGTAGCACAAAAACAAAAGTAAAAACATACCATGACCTCATTTGGGTCATCATCTGGAAATGTATACGACGGTTTTTTATGAGGCTGGCCGAACGCTTGAGCTATAACCTGTGACATTCGGTCGTATCTTAAAAAGAAACAGCAAATAACCGACACTTTGCAAACGGAACGCAAATTTGTATAGTGACTCGACTATATTGATTCATTAATTTATATCCACATATATTGCGTAAGTGAACGTGTTATGACCAAACCGAATATTGTTGCCGCAGTCGTTTTCCCATCGAAATGCTTCATTTCCTTCTGATGAGGCGCTCGCCTTCCACGAATCTCGATTTTTTTCGTTTTCTCTCCCATTTGTACTCCAATAACGGGTGGCTTCTTATTCACATCTTTATCAAGGACAAAGAACCGTGGGCCCCGGTCCAAAATACTGCTTAATCTGACCAAGAGTCAAATCAAGCGAACCGAAGATCCCGCGATCGACGACACAACATTGTGCGGAACAGCTCATAGGTTCATTGTCTTGTT
Source organism: Dermanyssus gallinae (assembly GCA_003439945.1). Classification (NCBI taxonomy): domain Eukaryota; kingdom Metazoa; phylum Arthropoda; class Arachnida; order Mesostigmata; family Dermanyssidae; genus Dermanyssus; species Dermanyssus gallinae. The sequence goes on from QVRM01004003.1 coordinate 324,674, forward strand.
CGCGAGACACTGTGCCGACTTCCGAGACCCGATTACCTCATAATCACCCCACAGCAGCAGCAGCAGCAGCAGTAGCAGGAGAAGTAATATCACGTCGTGGGCGTCATGGGCTTCAGCACCGTATGGGGGGGTTGCCGTACTAGCAAAATGGTGCGGACTGTCCCTCGAGCCGCTAATCTGACCACGGAGCGTGAGCTCTTCTACTGGCCAGCCACTTTTGTCGTGCACCACCGTGCGGATTGCTTTGTTAATCTTATCTATTGAGTCATTAGTAATCAGCGGGCAATTCAATGGCGAAAGCACAGCAACCATAGTAGCAGTCTTCAACCGTCAGACAAATGAATATAGAGACGACCCTAACCGAGTCTCGAGCAAGGTGGCCGCACCAGAAGGGCGAAATGAAGGCAGGAAGGCAGACCCACATACATACATACATACATACAATAGTCAGTGAGCCACGCCAAAGCATGTCAATGGTCCTTCCCCCCACCACCAACAGAAGCGACACAGTGACAATGCCAACCACCCCTCACCCCCGCCCAGTGGTGGCTGTAGTGTTGGGGTTGTGAGTCTGCCGGGATGGGCACCAACGGTTGTCATTGTCACACGGGATAGAAGAAGATACCAACGGCGGCGTTAACCTGTCTCTGAGCGTACTGTACCGACCGGAAATGGTACTATCGTGGCAATCCTATTATGCTTTGTCTCTCGCCTCACATACACGCCAACACCCAGTCGTCGTTCGGGAATGGAGAGCAGACAAGATATCCACCCCTTTGGCAGGTGGCGGCAGGTCTTTCGTTTCTCGATGCCGAGCGTACTGAAGCAGGTTGCCACGCGTTTCCCACTCCCCTCTATGTCGGGGCCGCTGCCCCGTCTGTTGTCTCCGCTTCGACGAGCCATTTGCGCAATACCCTTGTTCTGCCCTCCTACGGAGACAGTATTCCCAATCCGTACCAGTGGAGAGCAATTGGAGAACATTATGAGCGCTGTAGAAGTGTTCGTTACAATAGATTGCCAGCAGATTGATACGACTCTAAGGACGAAATCAAAGGATGCCTGTTCTGCTTCAAACTCTGCTGCCCTATTTCCGCGTGTTTTCAATAGGTAATTTTTGTTAACTATTGAATGCTCTTTGTCCTGTGAAAACACGTGAAATTGTACCACCACAAGGAATAATTAAATTATAACTGAATTTATTATATTGAGAGCTGTGCTTAAGACGTTCTTCGTGATAGTACACACCATGGTGAATGATTCATAACATCAGTAAGTTTCCTACACATCAGTAATCTCCTAATGAGGTTAGGCTGATTAGCTGCCAGCGTTTAAAGCGTGGCCGGGCGATTCTGGGTCCCACCCATCGTACTGTTGTTATAAGTGAAGCTCCGCATAACGAGTCAATAATTTCGAAATCTGCTGAGAATACTTATAATCGCTCCTGTGGAGTGCGTCATATTCACCGCTTTTGCATTGTTTTACTTTACACTTCAAGCTCTAAAGTTAAAGTGTTTGCAGAACTTATAACTCATTGATGCCTAAAGTAACTTCGTATCTATATTTCCCCGCTTTTTCCAGTGTCTCTACTGAGTAAGTGTTGCATTTCTCTTTACAGTGACGTACTACTACTGCTTCTACCTTCTAGACCGGAAGTTTGGCATTTTCTATAATATTTTCTTCGTCTTCATAGCTTAATCTGCCTCTAGCAACTCCACGTCCTAATGTTTTCATTCCATCTTCTGAAAATTAGTAAGTTTGGCTATATGCCAAAATTGAACTTGCCCTTGCGGGCCGCCTAGGATTCGCAAACTCGAACTTCTTTTCGCAAATTAGGTCAAACGGTTGTGTCCAAATTGTATTGCATGTCTTCCTACTGCTCGCTGTGTCAGCTCAACCTGGCCTATGCAAGTGGCATTCCTAGTAATAACAGAATTTGCCTAAGGGACAGCTGGTACAAGAGGGCTCTTCCAGTTCCTAATTTCCTTTGTGGGCAGGAAGCAGTGATACGATAAGGTTTGTCCATCTGCACTATTATCAGTCTTTAAATATGTTAAAAAATACTATACGTCACCTTTTAGTGCATCTTTTTTTCCAAAGCATCTTTCGATACATATAAACACATATGTTTATGTTCATAAACTACGTCCGTACATACTGATAGATATTTTCACACAGATTATATATATATATATATATATATATATATATATATATATATATGGATACCGAACTGCGTACAGAAGAGAAACGATGCCTAAAAGTACACATATAACTACAAAATAGCGACAGAAGACGTGCGCCTTTCAGTGGATTACAGATTATATAGGTATACCCTTGTGGCCAGGAAAATCGTCTTTATGGCTCACGATCCCCTCGACAGCTCGTCAACTCGTCAGCATATGATAGCAAACTTTGAAGCGAACGTCGCTCAAGATACAAAATCACTGTTACGGAGAGGCCGTAAATCCACGACTATTTAGCGATACAAACTGTACGCGTCATAATGCGCAAATTTAGCTAACTTAATCTCACTGCAGCTGCTGCAATCGCTGTTGGCGCTGTTATTGTATATATTGCTTTCAATTGGCATTGTTGGCTAGCGCGAGCTTGATCTCGTTACTGTCGTTACAGTAGTAGTCGTAATAGTAATTGTAGTAGTAGTAGCAGTGTGTAGTAGTAATAGTAATAGTAGCACAAGTCTTTGTTGCTATCTTTTGCTAGTGGTGTAGTTGCTGTTGCCACTAATGATGCCTCTAGGTGTTTTTTGTGTTGTTATTGCTGTTCGCCTTGCCTCGTTCCGGCGTGCAGCGTGTAGCGGAAACCGCAATACGATCACCGCCATTCATAGTGACAACTCAAGTCATCGAACGTCTGGCCGCCAGCCAAGAAAAGTCTTCGTCGTTTACGAGCGAACCGCTGTGACAAACACACCAGACCAGCTCGACGGACGATGTCCGTTACACCTCACTGCAGTCTGTCGACGTAACACCACAAACGCCATGTGGAGCAGTTTTCGAATGACAGATTGTACGCACCGAGCTCCGGTGCGGTCGAACAGTGCGGACGCGTTCTGGTAGGTCTGCGGAAAAGGTCTAAAGATCCTAGTGCTGACCACGAACTAGATAGACACTGTGCAATAGCAAGTAGGTGGCCTGATTTGCAGTGCATAGCTCAATATTGCAAATTGTGAACTTTAGTGGAACTTTTGAGACAAAAGTGCGGCCAGTTCTGAACAGGTCGTACAAAACTAAAATCGTACTCAACGAACTAAAAGCGAATGTAAATTAGTGCCGTAATAGACGGTATAGTTGTCCAATGGCTAGTGTAACATATGGGTAGCACAGAGCACAGCGTCAGCCTGCGCAGTGGATGAAGTAGTGTTGCAGAGTAAATGGGAGATTGAGTTTGCCAACTTCTATTAACAATCAGGCAATGGTCAACGAGGGAGACAGCCCAGGGCGGAGAAGGAGGATGAACGGAGGATAGAAAGAGAGGAGAGCAAGGCCGAGACTGACGACGAAGGTATCTTCCACGCGAGGACTGACGAGCAGTCGGACGTTAGAAAGGGAGCCGCCTATAGTTCACAGGGAAGGGAGAATACAGACAGAACAACGAAGATCCTAGAGGAGGGTAGAGAAAAACAACGCCAGGACGCCGTCCTGGCGTTGGTACAATGAATGGGTAGCTTGGTGAAATTGTGCGAAACACGGGCTCTCACAAAGAATGAGAATTAAAAAGGAGAATTAAAGGACCAAAGAGCTCCCTAAGCTACTGAAAAGGCCAGTAGCGTCAGTAGAGGATAGAGGAAGAGCCACACGCAATAAAAAGTTAGGAGAAAGAGCCATCAAAGAAGAAATCGGGCGCCTAGACAGAACTACAGAAGGAGACAACCAATCTCAAGATGAATGGAACAGCGCAGTCTAGGGGCGAAGGTTATAACGAGACATGGAAATCTAAGATCAAAAGAAGAGTGCTGTGTTCCCGATGTCAAACCACGGAAGAGAACAGAGTGGCAGCGCCAACCGAAGAGGAAATCGAGGAGGCAGGTGCATTCGAGGGCAAGCAGAATTATCAAAATGGGAGTGGCCGGACAAAATGATGAAACATATCAAGTTTACCCAAGCAAACCTTGTCTCCCCAAGAGGTGTCCGTGTTATGGTAGTTTCTAAAGGGTCTGCTTTGGACAATGTCCTATTCTCCCCGGGGAAAGCTTGCGTTGCCATTCCACTTAGTCTCGAGAGTTGAAGGACTGGACGCCGAGAAAGCAATAGTGCATCAAAACAGAGAAGCCATTAAGATTATTGGAGGTTCAGTCGAGACAGTGGCAGTCAGTAGCGGTCAACGCCACTTGGTTGTGTGTGTGGTGAGCCTGGAAGGGACCATTGAAACTGGAACCCTAGGGGTGCTGCAAGCAGCTATCGGGTAGGCCTTCGAGCTTTAAGGTAGGGGGGTGCACTAGTGGTGCATGCAACAGAGGAAGGACAAAAAAATAATTCCTCTTAAGAGCTAGAAATCGCTTTATGGGGAACCGAATTCTTCTCAAATGAGCAAGGGGTGGAGCAGGCTCGGGGCAAGTGCACCAAGGTATTGTAGAGCCGAGGTACTCCCTGGCGATTGTTGGTTGTTCATGGCCCTAAAACGACAGGACAGTCGTAGCGAAGGGTCCTAAATCCGCCTGCAATGTTAAAAATCATTCAGAGAAACCTAAGCTGCCAGAAACTATGAAAGCGCGCCCTGTTTGGCGCCACTTTAGCGCTCAAAGCAGCCGCTAGGCGGAATAAGTTCACGCGGCAGCTTCAGGAGAGTGGCCGAGACGAGGACTCGACGGATATGGGAGTGGGAGGAAAAGTTCAGCCAACCTGCAGTGTATACCTAGATATTCCCTCCATCTGGATGCATGTAAATATGCAGAAGGATAGATTAAGATTTAACTGAATAAAAAATGGCGGGTTTTCAACGGCTTCAAAGAAATGTCAAGTGTTACCGAGGCAAGGGCGGAGGAGTGCATGTCTAGTGGGTTTGTGAGTCCCACACTAGTCACACAGGCTGCTAGTAACGCAAGTATTTCCAAAACGTTTCAGAAAAAAAGATTTTACGTACCACTAGCAACGTTCGGTATTAAATGTGGCCGAATTATTATCTGAAACATTCATTCCTTTCGACAATCTGTCTATTCTATGCTTTCAATACAACCATCCGTCGTATTGCAATTGTAAGGAGCTTTTGGTCGCCAAGTACGATATGCGGTGTCACAGCGGTAGACATTTACACCGGATGTCGCCAAAGCCCTTATGTAAAGGATCTACACTACGGTTGAGTATCCCATACATATTAGATGTTACACACACTTTCTCTCCCCACCCTCCCCTCTCTCTCCAGCTGATTATGAAGTATTTTGTTTATCGCAAGCGACAAGAAAATGCAGCCATCTTGCCACATGGCATCGATTGCTGCCTTCAAGAGACACAAGTCATAATTCGTTAAAGGGATGCATATGAAAGACACATACTGAATAAGTTTATCTAAATTCCGTCATGCAGGAAGCGCCCCGAAGTAGAAGACAAAGTTACGTAGAGGCCAGAAGCTTGCCGTTTTCGCGACCTGATTCACTTTTTAAAGGCATAATTACTATGGTTCGAGCCACAAAACCCGTGAGAGCCTTTGCATGTAAATTCTACGGCGGGATTCATCGCCAGCGCTCAACAGCATACGAACGGTTACACAAGCTAATTGCCGATCGTCGCCTTAACAAACTGCAACCACGGTAACCAGCAAACGTTACTGGATTTGGTTAACAGCCAAACATGGTTCTCGCTGTTTAGTTCTTTCTAAAGTATCATTGTCAGTTCCTGTCGAGTGAGCATCGACTGCAGTAGTTTTTTTTAAAAGCGGGTATTGTTAGCCCAGAGTATCATTGTCCTCGGCAACCATCAAAATGTCGCTAGATTTTTCATGTCTAGCTGCAAGGTGCCTACGAGCTTACAGTTTCCTGAACTGCCAAGACAGAATCGAGGTTAGTCGTATTCATGTCCAGGTTCCGCCTGCCTTTGAACAGGCAAAGCGGCTAAAATTATTGCCTCGCTCGATTTGCGCATTGCAAGTTAAAAGAGACATAAAAAAGAAAAGAACTGTAATGATCGACTCTGCAAGCGTCTTGAATGCAAAGAAGCTGCCATCTGTCGTTCTTCTTTTTTTTGTTGCGACTTCTCTCAAATCGTTAAGGAAAACGAAAGAAGAAGTTCAAGAAGGCATGACAGGTGTCTCGTGGTCACTAATCTAATTATCAGCTCATGTGCGAAGTAATTAGAAAATGCTTGGGAGCTCGATCGAGGCCTGTCGTTCGTCGACGAAGTCTTTCCAATTCTGACAAAGCGTAATTCGGAAGGAATCTAGACGGGTTAGGGATTGCGACTGCGGCTGCCACAGTTACGCCAAATATAGCCTTTACACGACTTAATCAAAATGTGGTAAACCTTCACCTTCGGAGCTACCCTCCGGGAGACTACTGCGTCTTTAAGTAGTTAGTTGGGGCGTTGAAGTGTATCTCTGCTAGGTTCTATCGGCGACACTGAGCTTTTGTCCACACAGATAACGGGATCTATTGTCTTTTACTAAGAGCTATTGTTTTCTTTTCCGAGCCCGCAAGCCGCGTTGTACTAGTTCGTAACAAAGGGACTAGTCCCAGACTTGCTATAGACGGAGTAATCTTGTGGTCACACGGCTAAACATGTACACAAACCGCTTCAAAGAGAAGATATTTCTTGCTACTCCAAACAAATGCATTCCGCACTTTGTGCCGATGAATTGAAGGACAGTCTTTAGCTAGTGTTGCCTCAAGAAAACCCACGGTGAGATGAGAAGGGTGAGCTCCAGGGTAGATTTATATGTGCTAATCGATATATATATATATATATATATATATATATATATAGCGAGAAGATAACTAAAATTAGTAGTAGGTAAGTCAAGTACACATACATGCCTTACTACCAACACATTGCATATGTGTTTCACCGTGTCTCGTCATATGTATGGATGTTTGCAAAGTTCTTTCTTGACTAGACCAGCTTTGTTCACCTTGCACCACCACCTTTTTGCGCTGAAGCCGCCTACAGTCAATGAGACAGGTACATGTACTACAGGCAAATCTTGTGCCTTCACGCGCAAGCAGACCATTCTTTCTCATGCACATTTAGTACACCGTCAATATTTAACTTGCAGATTTTTTAAATTATCTTCTCTTATTGTAGTTAAAAATATGCGTATATGTATGCATGTATATATATATATATATATGTATATATATATATATATATATATATATATATATATATATATATATATATATATATATATATATATATATATATATATATCTATATATATATATATATATATATGTATATATCTATATATATATATATTTGTATATACATATATATATATATATATATATACAAATATATATACATATGTAAGACTAATAATAATGGAGGGGGGTGGTAGCGCTCCCTCATGAGGATCGAGGACGAGGATTTTTATCGCTTTAGAAAAAACCTTAACTATAGTATACGTAAATAATATTATATATATAAACGATGGTGATACGACCAGGCGTGCCTCGATCATGCCTGCCTACCGAATTGAAGTAATTAAAATCTGTCCCACAGGTGTTGCTAGGATTGTACATATCTTGTTGAAGGGAAAAAGTAATGCCGCGTCACGCCTGTGCTAAACGACAAAGACTGAAGCGGCGTGAAGTATTCTGCGTGCCGGAAGCGTCCCGAGAAGTAACCTGCGTCCCGCTGTTGTTGTTGTCTCGCTCGATTTGCAGGAGAGCTTTTAGTAAGCCAGCTCACATGCAAACACGCCTGTCATCATATGTCAGCTGGATGCAAGGCGCCCGCTTCTCACACGGAACGGGACCGCATAGCGTTCATCAGTTGTCGTCAGTCAATGCGTCTTTCGCGACATGGAATGTCGTCGGCAAGGCGGCAAGGCGGTCGTTTTCCTCTACCTCTTCATTGGATCAGCATTCGGTTAGGCTTTCATACATCCCGCATACCCAGAAAGCGTTTTGTCGCTAGAGTTATCTACTACTGCTTTACGCCGTCACCTTGTTCACAACCGCCTCCTTTCGAGCAAGCGAAACATATCATTGACCAAACGATGCTATGTCATACATAAACACAAATACGTTGTGAGGAGAGGCTGTGACTCTGTTCTGCAAAAAGAGCCTGCTGCCGTACGCTCGTCATTCGACAATTGGTCGGTTAATCACAGAGCGCGTTACTGCATACTCGCTTACCTTGATCTCGTCCGCATCGATCTGAAAGCGACAGACAATGTAATAGAGCCAGTTGTTAGTCCACTTTTAATTGCACGACGGACTCGATTGTTAGGACGATTGAGCTTGCATACGCATTTGTTAACCAAGAGCAACAACAAGGCATAGCAACAACAACAACAACAACAACAATATCGCACAAAATGGTCAGTCATAAGCAATAAACACAAGGTTAACTTAATTACTACAGACTTAACACAAACGCCACACAAACTCAGGCAGAATGTGACCAAAAACGTCGTTGACTTTATTCGTCATCTTCGAGATGTTAAGATGAGAGAGCGAGCGCTATCTAGCGTACAGCCGATGCAGTATCGAGCAGATTGTTGCAGGTCTCTGCTATAGAAGCTGTAGATCGTTGCATCTCTGCTCGAAGGTAATGCAAATCAGATCAGGCAAGACAAATATACCTTAAGTTAATATGCATACGCTTGTTATAATTAATACGATGCCATACGCTGTCTTACCAAAGAACGGAAGCGAGAGATGGAGCGTGAGTAGAAGAACGAGAAAGGAGCAAAAATGGTAGCATATTTGTAACACAAAACATAATCAAAAATCAAATCGAAATAGGAAAAACAGCGGCTCTAAAAAAGCCATGAACCTCAACTATCGCGTAACTAGTCTAAGCAAATATACTACTGTTTCATTTTGATGCACCGAGACACAGCGCAGCACATAGTGGGAGGCACACACAATTGGATGACCACAGAACCCGCCCGGCACGGACCTAGGAATTCTCACAAGCTGCAAGATGTATACAAATATAATCTCTATTTCGCAAGGAGATTCGCAAGATTTAGCTGCCCACTAAACATTTAACCAACGAATAACGTTCGACGATACACCGATGTATTTTCGCTGCAGCAGGGGCAAATTACAGCTGACAGGGTATTTACGAATTGAGAGGTAATGCAATTAAGTCGCTGTGCGGGCAAGCAAGTGCTGCTCTTGTTTCATTGGCTCATTGCAAACTATAACTGCGTAACTCCGATACGCACACCATGAACTGCGATTTCGCAGCAGCAGCGATGCCACCAATCTACCCTACAGCTAACAATACGCTAATCATATAGCTATATCGCTATATTGACTTGATATGAATTATTATAACAATAACCCGTGTGTGTGTGTCAGCTGTGCAAGCTTGAGCTGTGCGTCGACAGCTACGCCGCTAGCTAAAAGAAAATGGGCTTATCAAGTTGCTGTTAAGCCCATTATTGTTTGCCCAACAAGACGGGAACAAGATTACGCACGCTTATCGGCGGCTCAAGGGCTAACGCTGCTTGCTAGACGAGAGGCGCAAAGGAGTCTAGGAAATCGGTGCTCGTTTGTGAGCATACTAGACTAAGCTAGCTAGATCGATAATCATTAGGCGAGTAACTAGATGATCTAGTTAGGCAGGCAGTCAGGGACGCAGGCAGACAGACACACAGACCGATAGGCCCGTTGTTAAGGGGAGAATCGGGTCGGGGTGTAAGGGCCATGTGAATGCGAAACGAACGCGTGGAAAAAGCGATGCGGAAATCGAAACAATCGAGCTACAGTGAGGTTGTACTTTGCATGCAAACAATATCGATCAACACGATATCGATCGATAGCACGAGCATTAGCCATTATCACCACTTCACCACCGGCATTATTAATATTGTCGTCGTCATAGTTATCGTTATCATCATCATCATCTTTGTCTTCACGGTCATGGTCAGATGGTCATGCTAACATGGCCAAAAGAGCAACTCATGCATCGATTGATAGATCGACCGACAACTTTCCAATTGATTGATTGATTGAATCAATGAACGAGTCAATGAGTGGGCCACTCATTAGTAAAAAAAAGCAGTTCTGCTTCAATCGGCTTGGAACGGTGATCAAGAGTCCCATTGTTCCGTTTACGACGTCCTTGCCGTCATCGCAGTTGCCTGCTTAGACATGAATCAGCGTCGTTGTTGTTGTTGTTCATAACCGTCAACGTCCATCGTCGATAAGGAGGCGTGCTTTTGCTGTCCGTGGTCATCACCATGTCATGTCGTCCTCACCGTTGTGACTGACTCGGGTTCATTGACAGTCAAGACAAGTGGTGGTTAGGCATCGTACAAGTATGAGTACAAATCGAGTACAAACGAGGTCGCATCCAGCAGTGGCTGCAGCAGTCGCAGCCAAGTTGACGACTACGGATGACCTCGGCGTAATAGGTAGTGGCGATCTATGGAACCGTTCGGTCTTTGATGGCGCGGTGTTTGATGACGCTTGTCTCAGAGATTCGCCACATTTGCTGTCGCCGAGCGCTCAGTCCCGTATCGTGGTCTTCATCGGGGCCATCTACGCTGTTGTTGCGATCCGATCCGATCTTTGTCGTTCATGTCCTCGTGGTGCCAGGCTACCGTTCATTATACTACTACTACTACTACTACTACTACTACTACTATTACCACTAAGGTGTCACTAGACGACAAAACAATCGACGAGCACGTGTCTAACAAAAGAGCGACGGAATGACCCGAAACGATGCGGCCAACGTGATTTGTTCGCGCGCGCCCGATCACCCCACTCACACAAACACCCATACACAGACACAAAAAACAAGAGATACATCAGACACGTGTCATCAGCGTACATGATGAGATGAGAGAGCAAGGCTGATGAATGCGGAGTCTGAAGGAAAACTTTTCGGGGGGTGACCCTCACCCAAGATTTAACGTACACGGGACTGCTTCCCTCCTTGCTTCATAGACGGACCCCCATAACGACAAATGTGCAACGCTGGGGCTTGAACCCGCGCACCTGTGTGTCTACTCCGGTCGCGAGGCGCAGGCGAATGCACTCACCACGCCACCGGGCTCGAATTTTTGAATGCGGAGTCTAGGGCCGTGTTGTTGATGTTGTTGGAGAGAGATCGACGCAAAATTACGCGCGGCAGGATTGATGTGTGAGGTGGCGATGGCAGTGGTACGCGTTGATGGGGTCGCGCCGCTGATCTAATGAGTGGCATTTCCAACGCCCCTCTTTCTATATATATATATATATATATTTATATATATATATATATATATATATATATTATATATATATATATATATATATATATATATATATCTCACTATACCTCGTTTTTGATATCTTAGTTTTCCTCTCGCTCCTATCGATCTTCCTCTGGTTATCTGTTAGCAGCCCCTCTGTCTATGTGTCTGGACGACGTCAATATGACGACACCCGTAACGACAAAGATTACCCCAGGGACGCCTTCAAGTGGCCTAGTCTCAAACATGAGACAGCCTGCTCATGCTGCTGCCGTAGCAGCTGTTGTTGTGAGCACCGTTGCCAGGCAGTTTCGTTTTGACGCTACTGCGCTTGTCGAGGAGCATAAGAGCACGTCTCATCGTGTTTCTGGTCGACTGGCTGGCAAAATTAGGCTCGGACCCCTTCTTCATCGTCGCCTACTCCTTCTTTTGCAATCTCTTTCTATCTGTTCGCTGGCCGGACGGAGCAAATCAATACTTAATTTAATTATTTGATCTGATAGGTCAAGTTGCAGATATTGTGTAAATCCTTCTATCTAAATTTGAAGCACTATATATATATAGTGTCTATGTCTCCATATACAGGTACAGACCCATACACATAGGAGTTGTCTTCTAAGCATTTGCAACTTGCATAGCTTTAGACTACCGAATCTACGGTTTCCCGCAACTTATCCGCCTAACTTCCTAACACCCAAGGTGGAATCCCTGAACTAAAACGAAGCCACAGAAAACAAACACTATGAAAAAAACAAAATTCATGTGGGGCTCCAATCCGCAAAATCTCTACAATCAATTCTACGTAATTTTATTTAGTATAATTCCATCAGGACTTCGTTAGACATTCGGCAGTTGATTAAAGGTTCTTATAACAAATTATTAGGACACAAACACAACTTAACTATATTCCAATTGTTTTTCCTGCATTATCGTAAATGCAGAGTTTTGTCAACCTAGGCAGACTTTTTCTAGCTGCAGAAAAAAGACGAAGGACATTAAAGTTTTCCTCGCTTGTAATTACACGCTGTTTGCCCGCCTTATTGTTTAGATAATAAATAGAGAACGACTTGGTATATAAGTGTCGTTTGCAGGCAATGCTGCTGATGCCAGCGCTTAGTACACTCCATGCTCTACCTGCAACATAATACCAACCTACCAATAACGTGTTCTATGTAGTGCTTGCTTCACAAAGTACAACTGCAATTTTATATATATGCGTTTTGCATTTTATAATGCACATGCGTGGTTTTTGCTTTGATGATTCAGTCAAATCGTCACCAAAGAGCGCAATGGTTATTTAGTAACCATGTAGATTATACATTATATTACACAGGCACATTTGAATACCATATATTACACGGGCACATTTGTGTATTACCGAATCGTCTAGAGGTGTTCTAGAGCTTCTGCGGCTGGAGGAACCGCAGAACAGATTTAACATGTACGGTAGGCAGCAGTCGCTTATCGACGAAACGCATATCGAGCATAATTTATGCAACGGTGGGTATGAGATTTCTGTGCTCATGCTGTGTTTCATGCGTGAACGCTAGTAAAACTATCACCCACATGCGGTTTACACCAGCTCATTTATACGACTTATATCCTTTATTGATGGTATTCAATGAGCCTTAATGAGTTAATGAGATGCATGATGATGATGATGATGATGATGTTGACGACCCAATGTGGAGCCAATAACGTCAGCCAACAATGGAGAAGAAGGATCAAAAGTAGCAATCCGGTATTTGGTCAAAACGGTCGACATGGCAGTGACATGCGCAAGACGTCAAAAGCAGACATCAAGTCACGGGTGAGCACACAAAACCGACAATCGGAGGAATCGAAAATGATCAGGTTTCAATACCGTCGTGTTAACGCTAGGCCAGCTGAAGAACGCTGCCTTGTCGACAAAGGTAGTGGAACGAAGGAACAAAACCGCTGCAACTCAGCACAAAACGTTACATGTACGCTAGAATCAGGCATCGAATGCATAGATGGATGACGGTTAGATGCATAGTAGATCGGGGTTACCCGGGGTCGGCACGGTCGGTAGCGGTATCCGGTGAGGTCAAGGCGTTGGGGGGGGGGATGATGAAGGTGGGAATGAGGCTGGGGACTGGTGGTTAGGTGTATGAGGTCGATCGCCACGAGGCCAACTCGCACGCGGCTCAATCGCATCTCGTCTTCTCGATCGATCGAGTTAAATCGAGCAATACTTACGGCCGAATTTTCAGGAATCATCCGGTTGATGGGTCGCGTCTTCGACTCGTCCGCCTGGAACACGGCCAGAACAAGCTGAGATCAAGGGCAAAGAGACAAGGCAGCCATCATCACGACAACAAGGACAATGACGCCGCCGACGACGACGACAACGACGACAACGGCAACGGGCTAACAACAGAAAGAGGAAACGATGGGACAGGGAAAACCAATAGGCAGGAAACGTGACGAGGCCGCGCAGGGAAGGACCCGCAGCGACGGGAGCCCAAGCGAAGCAGGGGCACCCTCCACGAAACATGGTGTGAATGATGATGGTGATGATGATGATGGTGAGAATGATGAGAATAGTGATGATGATGAGGATCAGGATGATGACGATGATGTTGATGGTAAAGATGATGATGTTGTTGTTGTTGATGATAAAGCTGGCAGCTGTGTGAATGATACGCCGTGGCAGCGTGTGTCTATGTGGGACTGCGCTGCCTGCGATGCTATTAGAGTGAAGGTTATGCCTAATGATTGTCTATGGTCATTCATACATAAACAGGCTTGTCTATGGTCGTCAACACATAAACAGCGCCGAGTTTCCCCATCTTTTTCTCTCTCTCTATCTGTCTATGTTGTGATTTGGACGGGGGCCGTTTAAGGGGGACGGGGTGCGGAGTGGGGTGTACTTGGAGGGACGACTGGCGTCATTCGCACATTGCCGCACAGCAACTGTGCGTTCGCGCATTGTGATTAGTCAGCTGCTTGCCTGCGGCGAACCCTACAGCTACAGGTGCAGCTGTGCGACTGTAGTTAGACAGTGACGAAGAGAGGTGACGTGACGGATGAAGCTCTCGCCTTGTCTGGCTGACGGGGCGCAATCGTTGCCCGAACTGCTGCATCCGACTGTCGTCTGCATGATTGATATTGCCTACGCATTAGATATGTCGATATGGCCTATCGACGTTTGTAGACACGTGCGAAGACGGCAAGCAAGGCCGTTCGGAAGGCCAAACGGAGAGAGAAACAGAGAGCGAGAGAGAGAGGAAAGGGGCAACTCGGGCAGACTTCTACGTTGGCAAAAAAAAAAGCCATCTTTACAATGATAGCATAAAGCATGTTATGATCACGATGTTTAGATATTAGCGTTATCGATCTTAGTATACATATCATACACATGCTAGTAAGTGTATATATATATAATATATATATATATATATATATATATATATATATCGTTGTGCTTAGTGGCGCGACTAAAGCATTCATAGGGTGTACTAGGTGTGTGCAAAATATTGTCACTTTAGCGAGCTTATCGTTGGCAACTAATAAAGCAGTGAGACGGAGGAGTGGCGAGAACCACGCGTTCCTGTGATGCATTTTAGGTTTATTTAAGTTACAATTGCTAAATACTAATAATGCTAATAAATACTAATAATACGTTTTATTACTTCATCGACCGCAGTGATCTTGGCTTAATTTGTCGACCTACTTTGCTTAATTAACAGTCGAATAAACTCAGTTGAGTTAAACAGTTTTAACAGTTAGAATCAATATTCGGTCGTCGAAGAAACCGCCATAGCGCATACCAATCTATCGTCATATCATACGATCGGTTATATTTGTTTATATATATATATATATATATATATATATATATATATATATATATATATATATATATATATATATATATATATACTAAAATAAAATTGCTGCGGCAGTGACCGAGTAGCCGACCGCTTGTTTCATGGTAAACTCGTATGTCTAAAGGGTGACACCCAAAGGCGTGGTGACCGTAATCAACTGGAGAAAGTGAGACAGGTGAACATCAATTGCTAATAATAAGCAAAACTTCTTGCGAACAAAATCACAGGCAGCCAAACTGCAAGTGGTAGTACCAGGGTAGTAGTAGTACTGAATAATTTTTCTTCATTTAGTTATGCATCTTGCTAGATAATAGCTAGTAATATAATAACTGTGGCATACTCGAGAACAGCACCAATATTCATGACAACAATAGTTGGACCGGCAAAAGACAACAACAACAACAACAACAACAAAATAACCAACATTTACCGCGAGGATATGAACAACGACAACAGCCACGGCAAAAATAATTTAAAAATATATATATATATATATATATATATATGTATATATATACAGTAAAGCTTCTAACAACAACAAGAATTTCTGCACGACGAGCTACCAAGTGATGTAGTTCGCAACGGCTCCAAGGAAGGTCGGAAGGTCTGCTGGTCAAAATTGCTGTACTGGTATCAGTCAGAGAGCTGCTTGGCAAGAAGCAGAAGAACCAATGCAGCGTGCCCCGCCGTTGGGGGAGAGGAAGGGGGTTTTACCCCCGCTCCTCAGTGGCAGACAATTGTGACGTCATCGTAACTCACACCCACTTATGGTCCCCTTTCTAGGCGACGACAACAACGTAATAGCAGAAGCAGCAGCAGCGGCGGCTACCGCAAAGCAAAACGACGAACTTTCACTGTGGTAGACGCACCGAGCCCGTGTCTGCGTTCATGTCTAGGAGCCATAGAACCCGCCGATGGCGATCGTCCTTCGATCGCCAATTGCAACCAGTATTGACACCGTTGTTATCGGAGCAAGTCGTGCGTCGCACTTTTAGAATGGGTTCCTGCCCCTGACAAAGTTTTGGCTCATTTGAGCGCCTAACGTTCAAAACGATATATATATATATAGATATATATATATATATATATATAGACTCCAATGAATGACCCGTAAAAAAATAAATGCGCTACTAGTGCGTATCTGAACCCAGCACAGGCAAAAACATGTCAGGAGAAGTCGACGTAGTGCTTCGAACGAACAGGATTCAACCAGGTTTCTATTGAACGCTGAAATGTTCGATAATTATTTTTCTTGTGCAGCGATGTAAACAGGCTGCCTGTTGAAGCAATTTGCATTTATTGCAGCCGGAAAGTGCACCTCGCCATTAATACGGTATATGCGGTGTCATGTATAAATCTATAGTACTATACCTCGGCATTTGGTCTCCTTCAGACGCTTGGTCCGTACTTCATTAACATTTGGCCGCTGCCGAAAATCGCTGGCCGGCACGCTTTTACGTGATTCGTTAATTCACCAATGTAAGGATGTTCATTCAGGGTTCATGCTGTGCAAGAGCGGTGAATACTGGCTTGATTGGGAGCACAGCGGAGAACCACCAGTTGCCTGCCGGCGGCCGGCTGGGTTGGTCGATTTGCTCTAGTTTTCCTAACATGCCTAATTTGCCTGGTGAGTCCAACCAGTCGTGTGGTGCCGCACAACTAAGTGTTGTTTGCAGTTCGTCTCGGCAGTTCGAAGGTTGTGTCGAATTCGACTTTATGCCACTCACAAAAATGATCGACCCAAATACGCCCATGTTTCCACTAGTGCATGTAGTACTTAGCCACGACTCGTGGACATCAGCGAGCAAAAAAAAACAAAAATAAGCAGACTAATGAATGCTCCATCGCGCAGTCGTTCCCGAGCGACTTCACTTTCTCCTCTCTTGGGTTGCCTCGACGCATGACCACGTTGGGCTGGATACTCCAGGCAGTCTGCCGCTACGCCTGCGGCAGTGGAAGCTCCTATCTAAGAACACGACTTCCCCATCTCTTTGACAGGGAACCTTTGAACAGAGCAGCCAATACACTCCCATCAGGTGAACGCGGCCAAGCTGCCAGCTTTTAGCCTGACAAAAATCAATGAATTATCCAGCCGGCAGCCAAACCAGGCCGAACCAATCAACAGGCAACGAGGCAAGCACGCTGCAACCGACGACGAATTAATGAATTGATTCGTTGATTAGCAGCTGATGTATTTGTCGGCCGACGACCGGCAGACCAACTCGATGCTTACGATGCTGATCCGTGCCCCTCTTCCTCCTGCCCCATCCCGTAAAGTCTGCCTTGCTACTTCAGTCCATCACTGGGCTGGGGAGGGGATTTGGGATTCCCGCTCCCTGCGGGCCATCTCCACTCGGAGGTTTCCGAGGATCCGGACCACAACGGCCGGTGGTGCTCTATGGAACAGCCATAGCATAGACTGTGACTTCGACTTCACTTTGCCGCAGAGACAGAGATACGTCTTGGCTCGGTACAGCAGCCACAGTATCAGTAGCAGCAGCAGCGTCAAGCAGAAGCCCAAAGGGAGCAAGAACGCACATGAAACCGGGACACCATCAGGCAGACACCACAGAACGGTGGGAGGTTCGCAATTTTGCCAGCGACAGCAGCAAATCGATAGCCCTCGTCGATTCGACCAACGTTGTATCTCGCGGGCTGCAGCTACTGTCCAGCCCCCTGATTGTCGTTCCCACGTCGGCCACTAGTGTGTTGGTTGGCAATAATCAGCAAAGTAACGTCTAGACACGTACGTGCGTCTCACTTAAGCCGACTCCAATATTGGTACTAGGCTAGGACGAACAAGGGCTAGTGGACAATAACGATGAAGACATCAACAAAGGTCATGGCAAAGACCGTCCAAACAAACAGGAGGGTAACGGGGGGCTTACAGCGAACGTACAGCACGCAGCAGCTCAACAATGATCGAGGCTTTGTCGACGGACAGATCCGCAGCAATAAGAAACGCAGCAACGGCAGCAGCGGCAGCTGCTACCTCAAAATTCACAGAAAGTGCGGCGGTTACAACAACAACAGAGACAGCAACATTAATAACTGGGCAGCAAACAAGGCCAACAGAAAGACAATGCTTTTAGAGCACGAAACTGAGATAACTAGAGTGAGTAGAATTGTAAATACGCACCCATTGTATTTGTTTGATCACCCGTTCGTCACCGCATTAAAATGTATTGTAAACATAAAATAAATTGTACACGTGAATGTTACGGCATTGGGGCAATAATACTTTAGAAGACCAATGTGGACATGTGTAAACCTAGACTAGAATATATATATATATACATGTATATGATGTTTTTATGATTTCCACAGTACGTTAGTCCTACCCTACAGTGCGAGCATATGTATACCTAGGTAGGTTCGGATAGAATTACTGTAAACGTAAACTAGTTTTGCTGTACCATGAGGTGATACGCCTTTAAGCTGTGTCTCATTGCTTTTTCGTTATAGCTTGGGCAATAGTATCATCATTACTATAGTCACCTTTGACAAACGAGAACGCCGACAGCGGGCTTGTAGCAATTAGTTTTTGAAGGCGCTGCACTAGTGCAAAGAGTGCCTACTTTTACAAACCTATATATGCGCAATAACGGTATCATCTGCAATTTCAAAGCAGTACAGCGAAGGACATCATGGACTTTCGATGCAAGATATCTGTGCGCTCTAGATGGAGCCGGAGTGATTCTCGAGCTGCAACAGCGGCCGCCATAGGCAACTGCTAAAATCAAACTAATTATCTCACCATTTATTATATATAAGGGCTGTCGACCCGACTTGAAATGAAATTTCCTGCGCCGATCAAATGCGTAGCAATTGATGTGTTTTGACTAAAGTTTTTGTTTATCTTTGAGCGAAGAGATAGGCAACAACAAGCCAAGCACATATGCGTAGCGATTTTCAGCAGAAACAACAGCCGTGCATCTAACAGAATGCAATGGCTACGATACGGCGCAAACCGCACATTCTTCGAGTATAGAGTGCAGTTGTTTCTCTATTAATTGTCCTCTTCCTAACACAGCGGGCAAAGGCATTGCCCTTTAATATGGACAACATCAAAACATGCACAATAAACACCACCATTATTACAAATAATAACAACAACAACAACATCAACACCAACAAAAATAGGAACCTCTACAATAACAATATTTACTATCCATGTACAATATTCTGTCGTGGGGCTGCAGCTTGGAGGCAAGTATACCCTTGTGTATTCCCCCTACTCCCATGCGGTACGCACGATAGTTGCATTGTCCTTTCCGCTCAGCAACGTCAATAATGCACGTTGCCTTAGCGTGACCACGGTCGAAAGTCCTTGTGTGACGTCGGCCGAAGATCGCCGAGAAGGAGACTCCCTCGACATCCATCGACAATATCCACGCGTGGTTGTAAACGCCGTCACAAAGCCACGCATACACAGACACACACACAAGAATGTCGATTGCCTACGCTTCTGAAGAAGCCCGAACGGCCACACGGACGATATCTATCGCTGTACTCTCATTTCTCACCGCTACACCTCTATCGATCGCTACACCTCTAGCTACCTCTCTATACACCTCGAGCTACCTCTCTATACACCTCGAGCTACCTCTCTATACACCTCTAGCTACCTCTCTATACCCCCGCTCTATCTACAGTTATGTTTGCTTGCCTCCATCTCCAGGGCGAAATAAATCAATTGCAGCCATCGATTGCTTGCCGCTCTGTCTATCTTCTGTCTATGATCTGCTTTCTGCGTTGCTGGCGGCGAGCACCTCTAAATTACAGGTACAGTTCTGCACATTGTTCTGCGCTCAAAAATTATGAGAGAGAGTTGTAGGATCGCGATTTGTTACTTTCAGCAACAAATATTTTTCGGTATCCTCATCACTATATTAGGAGCAAAACCAGCATACAGCTGCGGCGGCTGCTGCTCACGCTGCTGCTGCAGTTAAACATAATATTCTACATGATGTTTAGCATAATAAAAAAAATATATCTTTCTTCGCCTCTATTGATTGACTGTTTGACTATTTGACAGGGTTATGCACCCTTTTGTATAAGGGTATACTGCATAATCTTGCAGCTATTAGGTCTAGGTTATCTTTGCGCGCCGCAACAGTTACCTGTCTCTGGACGAGTTGGTGCCAGTAAGTAAATACGAAGCCGAATCGATTTCGAACAAACAGTTCAAATTCGTTCAAAAACGGCAGAAGAAGAACAAAAAAAAAACAGTGGCAACGGCAAACGAAACAAAGCTCATACGTATATCGATGGGTTCGATCGAAAATAGCTCTCTCGGCAGTCTCTGTCTATCTGTGTGTCTGTCTGTGTGTCTGCCAGGGCAGGGTGAGAGCTGCCGCCATCGTGTTAGAGCGCGAATAACGACGGCTCATATAGCACACATACTATAGCGACGTCAGTACAACCTAGTGCGTGTAGTACTGTATTGTATAAGACAATACAGTACCACGGCGACAATATGGGTGGGCTACATGCCATTTAGTCGACCAGTCTGTGGACTACAGCGGCTGGTCTCCTGTGTTTGAGTACTGTAACGAAGTACGAGCCAGTGCCCAGAAAGCGGCACGCAGTACGCAATGAGATGCAGGACGGGTGGTCAGTGCAAACAAAGCCCCTTCGTACACAATGGAGAGGTTCTATCGACTGATTGAATGAAATGGATTTGTGCAGCGAGAGATCGGAGTCCAGGCCCAGAGTCAATGACACTTTCCAGTTCGGGGATTTCGGTAGACCAAGGCCTATTGCAGGATATTCGAGAGGGTTCGTTTTGCCAATGTGTATATATATATATATATATATATATATATATATATATATATATATATATATATATATTGATTTAATTATCAATTATCAAAATCATTATTACAACAATATAAGGAGGAGATCCTCGTAAAGCCGAGGTCACATGTTCGAACATTACAATTGTGACTTTGAAATACTCGTAAACGTCATACATTTGATGATTGAACTGTTTGCTAGTTGTTGCTATCTGATGTTGTAGTTGTTTATCGAAAGCGTGGTTGTTGTTGTTGTTGTTGCTGTTGTTGTTGTTGTTGTCGTCGTTGTTGTCGTCGTCACAAACTTCATTGTTGACGGCGGCAGTATAAGACTCGGTGTTGCTAGATTGTGCACGTCCCCTTATATACATATATATATATATATATAAACGCCCCTCGTGACAATTGCTTGGCTGTGCACGTCTCTTTATATATATATATATATATTTATATATATATATATATATATATACATATATCTGGCCCTCGCGACAATAATGAAGTCCTCATTTCTCCAAGGGGCATGTGGCAGTTGCTTCTGGACTAGGAGGGCAAGCGGGGCTGTCGCATGTGAGCGCCAGAGATAAATGCGGTATAAAGTCGAGGTCGTCCACGAATGGGAGGCCCGTAGCCGGCCATAGGCTCAAGAAGTCGTGCGACGATCGAGCGCCGATGGCCGGTGGCCGCCGAACGTCGTAAGTGTCGGCCAGCAAAAGCATATTGCCAACGTCAAGGTCTGAGAGACTTCTGGCTTTT
This sequence comes from Dermanyssus gallinae, assembly GCA_003439945.1. Classification (NCBI taxonomy): domain Eukaryota; kingdom Metazoa; phylum Arthropoda; class Arachnida; order Mesostigmata; family Dermanyssidae; genus Dermanyssus; species Dermanyssus gallinae. Next base: position 346,452 of record QVRM01004003.1, read on the forward strand.
CTGAGCACCACCGAGTCGGACCTAAGAAGTAGAACCGGTGCAAACGAGACGGTGCTATAAAGTCCGACCGACTGCTCAGCGTTCGAGTCTCTTTACGCATGAACCTGCTCTCGCTGCCGTCGCCGACGTTTCAGGCGTATTCGACGGCTTACATACGTGTATGTATACACCTATATAGTATTTATACACATATTTGTATATATATATATATATATATATATATATATATATACATATACGTATATTGTGTGTATATACGTACATATACACACAGTTTATAAGTATACGGATTGCATTCGTTTGTTTTGTTTGGGGACAAGGCAACTCCGGCGTAGAAGTAGCGGGCTTCAGTCGGGGCGCGACACTATTTTGCTGCAATATTGCCTCTTATTTGCTGATCAAAGAATACACGTTTTGCAAAATAATATGCATAAGGACCAGCTAATATACATCAGGGTCTACACGCCCGGCTGTGTCTCCCCAGTACACGATCAGAGCAATTGTGTACTAGTACAATAGCCTAGACAACTACCAAAGTGTAGATAACTTCTCGTTGCGTATCTCGTCAGATTTCTCTTGCTTTTTCGACTTAAGTCGTTTTTCTAAAAATGTATGTTATATTTATAGATTTACGATGGGCACCCTCCCTCTCTGGAGGGTTCCCATCGTCGCCCCGTTGTCCCATCCCATTGATATTTTCCAAAAATGTCTGTAAAATTTATAGATTTACAATTAATTCCGATGGGAACCCTCCACCTTTGAAGGGTTCCCCGGAACAAATTGCCGCATTGCCTCGGACCGAAACCGCGTTGCCCCGGCCCGCCGAGATCTCGGAGGCAGATGGGTAAAACCCGTATGGGTATTCGATGCGCTGGTATTTCTTTGCCTTGCCTGCCTCGGCGTGAGGTGAAGTGTGACCTGCCCGGCTTGCGTCAGCACTGACCATTATAGGGGCCAAGGAATCAGTAACTATCGCTTCCCAAGCCAGCCTATAACAGCTCTTAAATGCCATTAAGGTCAGATCGTCTCTTTCAACGCTCCCCTGTGAAGTCCAACGGGTTTCAGAACGCACGGTAGATCACTGGATGATAAAGCCCTGCTGAAGGCCTGCCTTAAGGACGCAGACGTAGGTGTGAGTGCACACTAGTTCTGTCCCAAAAGGAAGTTTGACCGCTGTCCTAACCGACTCGCCATCTAACAGGATTCCGATCCGGGCACAGGATAGAGCGTGAAGCCGTGTGTCCGCCTCTCTTAAAAGAGACGATGCGCAACCTGGCCCAATCAGCGTTTGAGGCGTATCCAGAAATTAAGTTCTCGATCCGTTGCTCGTATGGAGTCTCCGACCATCGGCGGGGTCATATATATATACATTACGTTGGCGTAAACATGTGCGGCTAGGATCGTAAATAAATAGATCTTGAAGTTTTAGTACCAATTAGTTGACAAGAAACCGGCAGTGATTGAAATTCCGTGTCATCGGTCAGCGCTGCAAACCTATGAAATTCTGACCACGCTATCCCGTTTCGCTGCGGATTTTATTCATATAAATTCCTATAAATAAAATATTCCTATAGAAAATCCTATAAATCGAGGTGTGTTGCAGTACACGTCATCGTAGGCCTAGTCGTAGTATTAAAGTACAAGTCCTTTTTCTCTAAATTGCTTGTTATGTCAGTAAAGTCGAAGTCGTCCAGGAGTGGGATGCCCGTAGCGTCACGTATTGCACTCTCTCTCTCTTTCTTTAAATATACATATATATAAATATATATATACAAAGCCGAGGGTCAAGTATCGCTTTTTGAACGACAAGGAAATTGCCACGAAATCGCTATGTATTGTGAACAACAATAACCGAACGTGTCCGACCTCGATTCGTTTGCTTCGTCGTAGGGATTAATGCAGCGTAATGCAGTTTAGCAATTTGTTGTTGCCGTTGTTGTTATTGTTGTAGTTATTGTTGTAGTTTCTGTTGTTGTTGTTGTTGTTGGCGGCGACGTCGCTAATTCTTCTTGTGTCGCTATTTATAGGTGTTGTTGCCGCGAACGCGCTCGCTCCTTCCTGCAAATCCTGCTGCAGCGAACGGGCTGTGTACCAATCATTGCCGATGTGTTGCCGATCTTGTCAATGAGTGGCCTGCCACAATGGCCGACGAACGATGGGAGGAGTCGAGTGCCGCTGCATAACAGCGTGTGCGTCTATGTAGCGTCGAGCAGTTAGCGCTCAACGGAGTTGCCTAACACGCCTCGATGCGATGAACTTCGAGCAATTGCCGCGGCCTCCCGTTAAAAAAAAGGAAAATCCTCACGATAGCAGGAACGCCGCCGCCGACGTGTCGCATCGCTGCAGTGACGGCGAGAGTGGTCAAAACAACATCATTATTATTATTATTCTTCTTCTTCTACTAATTATTCATGCACACATGGGCTGCGTGCCCTTTCTCGCTGCTTGTAAAATTAGTAGCATTTTTTACGCAGTGGGACCTACGTGCCCTAGCGTGAGCTAACCGCCCACTGACCTTGAAACGCTTGTACAAACAAGAGATCAAAAGAGAGAGAGATTAGGTTCCGTAGTGATGGTGTGCAAAAAAAAACCTCCAATACGACCGGGTTGAGAAAGCGATTCGTGAAAGCGGTGAATATTTAGCGCGTGTCAGGCGAGCAAGATGGCTTAGTGGCATAAGCCTTTGCCTTGCATTCGGGAGGTCTGGGTTCGAGACCCAGACCGGCCACTCCTAAATTGGTTTTCATGGTTCCCAATTTAAACAAGGTGAATGCCGCGGTGGACTAAAAATCGACCATGACCAAAAAAAAAACGGGGAGCACAGATGTCTCAATAAAAAGAGATGGTGCATTACCATCCACCCCCCCACTAAAAAAAATTCAAAAAATTACAGTACGAGGAAATAGGCCTAAATTATCACCAGACTTGCCAGGCTTACTTATAGGTAAGGACGTGTTGGTCTATCGATATAATCCATGATCATGCACCAGCTTGTGAGACGACGCTTACAAGTTTGCTGCCACAGTATATGCTATATTCGGTAAACATACTTTAGTTCTGCAGCAACTGAACGTCAAGGTCAAAGGCGTTTTTCGCAGTTCAGCGCGTTCTAAAATGCGAACGTAAAGACGGCCAGTTTTGTCGCACGGAGGCCGTCAGTTCGCAATGTTTTTGTGCCTGAATGAAGCTAGATTGCCGCGAGTGGTGCCTCCTCACCTAAAACAAGGTGAGTTTAGAGCGCCACTAAACCAAGTCATGCGGGTAAGTCGTAGGATTTTTCTAGAAATATTAGCAGAGTACAACTCTCCGGCGGCTGGTACTCGTCTGCCGTACTTAACGGCGGAAGTGTCCCCGTAAATGCAAGCAGGCATACTCAAGTTTGCGGCTGACACGCTGAAGACACGTCTAAGCCCCTAACCCGGCAAGTATTCACACCTTTGTACGGGCAACCCTGTTCGCGACTACCTGAATACATGAATGGCACGCGCAATAATTTTGACAGCGGAACCGCTACTGGGTATTTACGTCTGCCTAGGTGTTCTAGTCGACTAATCTGCTCTTCGAGGGGATAAGATGAGCGATAAGATACAACAGCCTAGCAAAAGTAAAACTAATATTTATAATCTCAGCATCGCCAGGAAGCTTGCCTGCATCGTTATGCTTGTGGACGTAACGACGATTAGCATTGGCTAAGCTGTTTAATCGTTTTGATAAACGGCACACTTTTAAACCAGTTGATCTAAACGTTGGTTTGCTCGAAAATACGAAGTATGAATTTCGCGCCGCGTGCTCGACTGAATTCGCGCCCAGCGTTATGACTGAGTTATGCTGTTTACTACTAAGCTTGTTAGTTTTTAAGACTGTGCACTTTCAAATTAGCGTCCCTCATGGGGATATAAGAAAATAAAAAAAGCAATACTCCGCTAGGTGTAGTCATGTGTGATTCGATACTCGGTATCCCACTACCACAAAGCGCTCTTTTAAGCTGATTCTTTTTAACTCTTTTTAGCTGATTCTTTTTAAAGAGCTAATGGCGGTTGACTCAATTTCTCGACTACGCAGACCTGAGGCTCCCGCCTCTGTGACAATGCATGCTAACGCGGCATCTTCCCGACTGGTTTCACTTTCAAAACACAGTCGAAAAGAAGAATCTCTAGATGGCTAAAAGTCGTGATCTTGTCATTCCATAAGAGAATCCACAGTGTTCAGACGGCAAGAGCCTATGTTCTCAGCAACCGTAGCCTGAAATACGCATTCAGTAGTACTCCTGTAATTCTCTTAATAAAACCACGTTCCATTAGGGCAGCTGTAGCCTAGCCGCACACAGGACACGCGTGCGGCAACTTCCACTTGTCTCACCTAGTTATAAATCTGAAAACATTTGCACGAAAGGTCCGATGCCAGTCATGTTAATACTGTCACTGCTTTATCGATAGGTCAAGGCGAGGAGAAATTGGCTGCTAAAAGGTGATGCCCATACAGCATCATCATGATAGCGCCACATAGCCCATCTCTAGAGCTGAAGAAGCATTGACTACGTATTCAACCGTGAGAGTTTTCGAGTGGCCCTCCTTACATTCGATGGGGTGACTGGAGAACGACAAGCTAGCGGTTGCAGCAATGGCTGGCTATTTGCTATTTAAAGGCCGTTCATGTAGGTATGTGTATATATATATTTATATAAATAAATATATATATATATATATATCACCGACTAATACATAGTGCAGCCAATGGCTAGTCAAATATGCGCACAGGAATGCGTACAAATTTCGCCAGACTGGCTCTTAGAAGGCAGGTTCGAGGGGACAACTGGAGGCGGCGAAAGAGGGCAAGACTGGAATGAAGTAGTGTCTGCGGTCGTGCGTCTATGAGCTTCTACGAAGGATGCAATTTGCATCGCCAGCAGATATTTCGTGACGACGCCGAGAAGCCCGCTGAGAGGCTTTACATTCAGACTACAACTCGGGTTAGAAAAATATGCCGATTGAGCCGCGTGTGTGTGTGTGTGTTAGTGGTAAGCAAGCGACCAGCAATTATCCACGTCGCGAATGATGAGGCCGTCGATAGAGGCCGACAGCGACAGCGTCTTTCTGCTCGATTCGCTTGTATCAGACGCAGTGGGCTCAGTCACTCCACTGCTACTCACAACAACAACAACTACTCTTACGGGATATATCAATACAGTCGGTCCCTAGGCAAACGTCCTTCGTCAGTTGAAAACTCGAATTTTAGCCACGATGGCATTTGGGCTGCCGGCAATAATTGCATTGACTCTTCTACGCTAGCAGGCGAATGACCACAAATGACCACCAAACATTAGAAGAGGTCATAGTTGTCCCACAAAAGGAATCATAGAACTCGAGCGACAAGTGACATGCTATGACAGTTTTCTGCGGTACGTACATCGACCAAACGTGATGCTTACACAGAAAAATTGTTGGCGTAGCGCCATAACTTGCCAATATCCAGATTTTCTACATGCTGACAATACTGTATGAATAAAAAACGTCTAGCAAAACCACCAAACATTGGCTATACCCATAACAGAAGAAATCTGCAAGAGTGCAATGTTATTAGAGAATAAACAATAGGTATGAACAGAAAATTTAAGCGACACGCTGCATGTGATAACAATGGGACACTGAACACGGTTCCAACCTATCTTGCTTTCGTAAGCTTTACCATAGCTCTTGCTGCTTATCGTGTTGACATTTAAACTTAATGCAGTTGTTTTCATCTACTGGCTTGCTTATAATAAATAGCCTTAGTGGCAACATGTTCATTCGCTGGGGTTGTCTTTTTGTAGGTACATGGCTAAGAGTCGTTGGCGATTACATACATTAGTATTGGTGCTTCATTGTCTTATAGTACACACTGTGTTCTTTCAATCTGTCTTATAGTACACACTGTGTTCCCTTCCACGTCTGCTGTCGGTTTCTTACCTGAAAATCAACAAGGCACACACAACGACAGTATTTTGTTAGACGGTTTGCCATCGTACTAGTGACTAACCGACTTTGCGCCTGCGATCCGATTTAGAAACTGTTATCGCAGACAGATAATGTGGTTTTGATACTGCAGTATCGAATCTAACGTATTGAAAGCATGTATGTCGTACGCCTAATACATATTTATTATGCAGTATGCTTGTGCCTAACTACACATGCATATGCATCATTTATATCTAATATATATATATATATATATATATATATATATATATATATATATATATATATATATATCGCACGCCTTATACGTATCTATTATGCAGTATGCACGCGCCTAAATACACATACATATGCATAATTCATATCTAATATATATATATATACGATTGATCGAAAAGTACTGAAGCATATGTAGTAATAAAAACAATATTTATTTAATCTTCTAAAGTGTTTTTGTTCTCTTCACAATAGCTGCCGCCCGCTGCAATGCACTTGTGTCTACTTATTCCCACTCGCCTTGCGCAATCATCTTAACCGTTTGCAGCAGTATTCCTTATTGACTGTAGAAGCAGGTGGCAAACATTTGTACCAGATTATTCCTTTGTGGCCGAAAAAGCAGAAAAAAGAGCCTTTTGTGTTGAATCTGCTCTGTCTCTGATCTTTTTCGATCGACTCTTTCCTTGGAAGCACCACGAAGAGGATATTGAGCTTTGCGTTACGATGTCGTAACCCTATACCCACCTATGACTCGTCTCCTGTAATCACTCTCTGGAGCAATCTCGATATCTCCAGTTCCTCAGCTATCACCCTGCTAGTAATTTCGTGATTGTTGAGTGTGATAGCAAAAACTTTTCAACGTCGATCTTCCACTATCGTTGCCGAAGGCCTTTTCGAACGAGGATCATCTTTGGTATTCTCACGACCGTCGCAAAGTCGACGGTACCATGTGTACATATGGTATGGTAACACAAACATGGTACTTCGGGACACTGTTTAATCACCATAAGTATGTGGTGTCTAGATAATACAAACAGTTCGTAACATTTTTCACCACTTTAGGACATATGCTATAATTTTTAACGCATAACTTGATGACTTGAGATTTGTTGCTCCTTCATACTTAAAAGTCACAAATCGGGAGTCCTTGGTGGTTTCGGTCTGGCGGCAAAATTCAATTTACTAGAACTTGCTGATCCGCCCTCGTATATGTATATATATATATATATATATATATACTACGATATGTTGCATGGGCGCGATCTAGGACACGACATGCTGTCGTTTACCCCCCACGAATGTTGATTAGAGAAGACCACAACAATGTTCATATAGGCATCGGTGCTCGGCAAGCAGGTAGGTGTTCTCATCGGGGATTGTCGGGTGATGATCAAGCGGCAAGCCTGAGTTAACTAACAAACAGCGTCTGTGGCATATCGACCGCCGCAGGGCTCCCGCTTCTCCGACTAATATTTGGCCCGTTGGCTAAGCAAAACACGGCGGGCCGTTTCTCTCTGATCGATGCATATATGGATGACGACGGGTGGATGAATATTGATATGTTGACACGGGAATAAATGGAAGAAATCCGAGTACCGACTATCTAGATGTGATAGAAAATAGGGAGGAACTATGGCGGAATTAATAGAGAGAGAACGAGAGACACCAAACGAAGGTAAGATCATTATGTGCAGATGGATATATATATATATATATATATATATGATTGTTTGTGTGTAGGTAGCTTCGTTTTGAGTGTCGGCCACGAAGACGTGGACTAGCCCATCGATTTTCCTTGGTGGAAATCGTCGCTTACCGTGGAACAAACCAAGAGAGAGAGAGAGAGAGAGTCCTAGGAAGCCGGAGCCATAGCCGATACTTCTAATCAAATCAGAAACGCCTGGCCGCTAATCTAATCATATTCGTCCATTTTGTTCAGGTTGGCTTATTTTGTTGTTGCTTTGTTGTTGTTGTTGCTGTTGTTGTTGTTGTTGTTGTTGTTGTTGTTGTTGCTGTTGTTGCTGTTGATGTTGTTGCTGTGGTTGTTGTTGCTGTTGATGTTGTTGTTGTTGTTGTTGTTGTGGTTGTTGTTGCTGTTGTTGTTGTTGTTGTTGCTGTTGTTGTTGTTGTTGTTGTTGTTGTTGTTGTTGTTGTTGTTGTTGTTTCTGACAGACATCTTTGCCCGACCAACCACGCCGCATTAAATCCCACGTGTGCCGTACACATTACAGACGAGATCTACTGGGACGCGTACGTATTCATACATATGCACGTATATACACATTGACGTGTACGCACGTGTATACTCTATACATACCGACGTGCGTATAGGGTCGCACTCTCGAACAAAAACTATATATATATATATATATATATATATATATATAAATAAATAAACAGGTACATTTTTGATATTGGCCTCAACAAGTACATGTATGTACAGATACTCGTACGACTGCACACAATCGATATTATCGCCCGTCGCCTTGACAGGCAGGCTGAGAGTATTGGAAACAGTTGGTATTTTTTGGTTGGGCGCAAATAAATGTTTTTCTTGTTCATGTCCGTTGGTACATTTCAGCGGTAATCTTTAGATAAAGGGCGGATGACACTATGATGTAACATATATATATATATATATATATATATATTTTACTTACTGTACTCGAACGCGAAAGATACAGCAGTGGAGATGAGAGACGTATGAGCACGGTATGCCTTGTCGAGGAGGGGTAATTAATCATGTCAATATAACAATCAAAACGCAGTGAATTTGTACCCAAAATCTCCACACATTGGTGCAGACCCACCAATGAGTGACCCAAGGATCGAGCACACGAAGGGACAGTGGGTACGTTGAAAGAATTCGAAACTTTTTACCCATTAAAGCAATTTTGAAGAATTTTGTTTAATTATGAAGATTCACACATTCTGCTCGATGGTTTAGCTCAGTATGCCTCTATCGCCGGGTCGTGCATTCGCATCGATGCAGTTGGTCGGTTTGGCGGACTTTTCCACATCGCTTAGTAGTCATGAGAGCAAGTGAAAACAGATGTGTACATTCTCTATGTTTTTCCGTGCCGTCCGTGTCACGGGTCTTAAGACGCTTATTGCTAGCGTTGACACAAATTTTGTGCTGAAGATATGGTAAACAAAATCAATAAATATGTTATACAAAAATTCTCTGCTTTGAGCTATGTGTATAAGGGAACTTGATGAACACTTCCAAACTGTAACCTTCGACAAACAAAACTGTTCGGATGTTCAGTGTCTCCCCATCATCGTTAGCCAAAAGGTGTCACTGACGTGGTGCTTGGAAATGTTTACTACTACGTACATATATCCAGTTTGGCGCTGGAAAAGCCTCCGCTGGAATAAGTTTGTTTGGCGGATCGTTGAATGGCGTATCATTAAATAGGATTTTTGCTTAACACACGTATCGTGCAGATGGTGACCAGTTTTTGGCACACAACAGCCGTACGTTGCTTGTGGAATGTGCACGCTGGTGGTTGGTGAGTCGCGTGCAATGACCGCACGATGGGTTAACTAGCGCATATGCACGCCCTACCCGTAAAATCGAAATGCACAGTCGTGTTCCTGTTCTATGTAAGCGAACTCGTTAAAATTACAGGTTTCTCTCAAGAAGAGAACTGCCGTATCCAGTGTTCGCCTCTGGTTTTCTGGAACATTTGTGTTCTCCATAGCGGTTATACAGGGAACGGACCGGCTTCCAGTGTGACAACAAAACAACCACTTTCCGTTGGTTGCATAATTGGCGCATATTTGTCACTGTTATTGCAGGTCTCGCCGACAATCTAGGGCTGTCTGCTGTTAGTGTACTACTGGCGACTTAAGCACCACATTCTCTGATCCCCATACCTACCTTCTTTATGTGGCTAGTCTTTTCTTACGAAAACCAAGCCTCACGCAATCGTTTATGTGATTTATCCACATGTATCGACGCTTATATATATATATATATATATATATATATATATACGGGGGCGGACCGGCAAATTCTAGTACTTAAAATTTTAAAAATAGAACCGAAATCACTAAGATCTTTCGGTCACACACGCCTATTTGGGCGCCAATTAGGCGGCGCTTATTGTTTAAGTTTGGTTAAAAGAAGTGAAGAAAACGAGTTCGGCAATTTATAACATGCCGAAAGTGGAGGAGCAAGCAAAATCTGCATCAAGTTATGTTTTAAAAACCAAATTATATGTTCTAAGGTGACGGAAGTTACGAACTGCTTATGGTGATCAAGCAGTGTCTCGAAACACAGTGTAAACACAATGATACCGTCAATTTCGCGACGAAACCAAAAATGATCCCCTTTTGGGAAGGCCTTCGACGACTTCAGTAACAGAAGAACACGTTGAAAAAGGCAGCTATTCTGAAGGAAACAAAAACACTTTGGAAGATTAAATAAATATTATTTTCTGATAAATGTGCATTATAACTTTTTAATCCACCCTCGTATATATATATATATATATATATATATATATATATATATTTCAAGTGCTATCCCTGTTTTTGACGCTTTATGTAATTACCCACTACTACTGCTACTACGTTGCGAGTTGGTTGCTTTCGTGTCCTATTCAGCCCGACCGGCTGCAAAGCTGCAATGCACGATGATATATGGCCATTAAAAGGTGAGACGCAGCATCCCACCTGAGATTGCTACCAGCGGTAGGAAGCCCGACCATAGGGTGCCCTCCTTCATTCCAACAAACAAGCACACACCTGTCCACATAATATTCATACGCATTAAATCAAAATACTACCGCGCAAGATGAAAAAAAAAATATATATATATATATATATATATATATTTCTTTTTTTTAAATATTTTTCTTAATATTCGGCGGCGGTGCAAATCGTGTCGCAGTGACGGAATAGTATAATTGTACTATTATTGCACTAGTGGCCGATAAGACGCCGTTCGGCCCCCGTGACGCGCGTCAGTCTGGTCGTCACGACTAAGAAACAGGTCACCAGGCAGAAGAGGTGGAAGCAAATCGCTTCCCACTTAACCCTTTTGTTTTGCGAGTTAATGATACGGATGACATCTTAGACTAAACGCGATCTCGTCGGAGCATGCCGTCGGAGCATGGCTCGACGTGTTTCCGTCTGAGCTCATCGGCCAAAGTTAGCTGGCCGACAACCAATTCTGCGCCGCCAGGGGCCTCAGACTTGGCACGATCATGTTCGAAAGAGCGGAGCGTTCATGTGGTAAAACGGTGGTGGATGAGTGCGGCCTGCACCGACTTCGTCACACTAGAGCCCGGCGGAATACAGAGAGATGACAGGCGTCGAGACCGCACGGTCTTAGGACCAGCCGGGACTTGGGCCATAGTCGACCGCCGGGCGTGGGACGTCACCGTCTCCGACTCGTAGGCCCTCAGCTATCGGGGACTTTGGCCACCGTCGACGTTGGTCACATCATTCATCAGTGGGAGATGCACAAACGGCGCCTCTACGCGCATCCTCTTGAAGACAACGTCGTAACGGCGACGGTCCCAAGCCATCTGGCGTCTGGGACAAGGATGCACTTAATCTGACTGAAAAAGGCCACAGCGGAGCCAAGAATCATCGCGTTCCTCCGACCGAAGGTGTCGTTGGAAGTTCAGAGAGGCCACGCCAAAATGATGTTGAGTGGTCACTGACACTCAAGCAATACGAATAATACAAACAATCTTGTAAATATTTTATAATTAATATATTATTAATGGAGACACATGTACATTTTGTTAATAATAATCCCTTCTTCCAAAATACCAAAAAATCTTATTATTAGTTTGATATTATTTTATTGTATTTATTTGACATAATTTTGTAGTCATTAAAAATTTAAAAAATCATAAAAGTAAAGACGAAAGCGAGGGTGTTGTCTCCTCGCAAGACCAGACGCATGTCAATAGATTTATCTCGCTCCTAAACGGCAGGGTCAGTGTCACCAATCGTTGTTTTTGATCATCGTCAAAGCGGGAACGCTCACATAGGTTAAGCTCTTCTACAAATTTTTCCAGCGTATGAAGTACGGGGGTAAAATAAAAGGATGTCCAGCCACGGAAACTTTATTACAGACTCCCTTTTACTATTCGGTACATTTATTTGTAAAATTTGATTCTGGCGTGAACATTAACATCATATTTACGATCAAAAGCACGTTATTGTATATACCAACATTTGATGTGAATATATATCCTATATTATGTTTTGAGAAAATTCAGCTAAACATATTTTGTCATTTTCTTCCAAAAATGATGTAACCATCGAAACATTGCTATATTGTCTCAAACGGTAACTCTTGACTGCTTTTCACCGCCAGCGGAAGAGGTCTCGTTTTGTAGCCGTTTCGTGGAAAAGCGATAGTGAGGACTCAAACGAAACAGACACGAAACAGAAATGAGTGACAGCAGCCGATATAGCGCTCGTGTTTTTTTTCTTTTAAATCATATCTAGTCTTGGAGTGCTTGTTGTCACCGCCAACTACAGAGTTTACCCTTGTACCGTTTCTCATGCGCTCTGGTTTTGGAGGCGGACGGGACGGGATAAAGCGATGAAATGATAGAGAAGGCTGCGGGGGTAAAAGCATGGCTGCAATGCCATCATCGATACGACTCTGCAAGAAGTTCGGAGTGGGCACGCTTCTCTGCCGCCGTCGACCCCGTTGCTGCTGCTGAGTCAGCCCTGTTCTTACGTCTGTCAAATACGGGCCCAGCTAGATCGGACGGCTGACCGAGTGAGCAGTCGACCGTATTGCGTACTATTTTGAGATGCTACCGACAACTTCTTTACGTGGCCACTTTCTTCTTGCCTGCCCGCCTGTCTGCCTGCTCTCTGTCTTACAGACGAAAAAACACAGCCACTATTTACTACTGTTGAGACTGGGTGAGGTGCTGAAGAGCAAGCACTTTGCTTCCCGTTCGTCGAGACGACGACGGCGGCGGCGGCTGCGAAAAGTGAGGCCTCATTTAGGACCTTAGTCTAGCTACAGCAGCCGGCCTGTCAATGCCGTACGTCCCCACAGCCGGCATGTCGTCGTCGGGCTCGTCCGTCGCCACCCACACCACCAGCGACCAAACACCGAAACCCCAGCTCTGCATTTGCACTGGGACTTGGGACGACGACCCCGAGGCCCGGGCACCACTCCGAGACCCGGGCACCACCAACCAGAACCGCTAACCAGACGACACAGGACACAAGGCGACACAAACGGCAACGTGGAGAACGTAAACGCAAACCTGCGAAAGGGAGAAGCACTCACTCGTTTGTACAAAGTGTTTGTGCGGCTGGCCGTTCGAATCATCGTCTCTTTTATATAACTGCGGCTCTCGTGCGTGCACACGCCGCACAAGCTTTACGGTGGCGTCCCCTTTTCAGGACCGGGACGACAACGGTAAAGGGCTTCGGCCGTCGAGGGCCCACTCAGCGGGGTTCCAAGGAGCTACCAGAAAGTAGGAAAAGTTGTTGTTGTTGTTGCTATTTTTGTTGTTGTTGTTGTTTCCTATGAGTGACCCGGGTAACAGCCGTGGCAGCCGCAGCAGCAGTAACCATTCCTCCTCTATCAACACCAGGCTGTCTAGTTTCCTGTGCCGCGTCTGTTTGTTTCTTGTGTTTGGCTGTTCTCTGTGGCCGGTCGCTGTACGGTCGTTAGATTCGTATGGACAACGACCGCCAGCAGCTGGCCCGAGGTTGCAATGACGCAAATGGTGCGTCGTTGTTACGACCTCCCCCCCCCACAGTATCGCTCGACAACAAAGCAATCGAAGGCGATACGAGGTAGGAGGTAGAACACGGTGTATGTATGTTAACACAACAAGTAACGTCTCGTTTAGGCAAGCTAAGCCTAAGAACGGTGGTCCGAGAGCGGTCGTGTGAAGATGCGCGCCGGTATAGCGCTGTCTGCTGGACTCAAGCGACGCGTTGAGGGATGGGATGTGGCTGAAGGAATGGGGCCGAAAGTCGAAGCAATAGCGCGCTGGCTCCAAAGGATGAACGGACAGATAGATAGATGTTCGAACGAAAACTATGGGTCCAACACTGGCCTGACGTACGTGCTGCAATGTTTGCAGCAGAAAATGCAACGACCCCAATCCTGGCAATCTGGCAGTGTGGTAACGAACAGAACGTAACGCCGGACTTGCAGCAGCAGCGACCTTTGGTGAAGTTTAGTAAACGACGAACACAAGGTGCCGCCTTTTGCGCCTTCCCCTCGCGCAATTTCCTCAACAGGCCCCGGATGCGCTCTCTGCGCCCGAGGTCTGCGATCCGTCTTGTCGGCCTCGCCGACCGACGACTTCGACGAAGTGTACGCGGGCAGCAAATCCCGTTACTACGGCAACCTCACCGTGCCACCGGAAAACGCATGCGGCAACCTCAGGTGACGCCGCGAAATGCATGCAGCATCTCGTGTGACGTCGCCACGTCGTGCCGTGCTCGTCAACATCGTAGTTAATTGCTTATTCTCTTTCTTCCTTACTCTCTTTCTCTCTCTCCTTCGCACCCTCTCCATGTTTCTCTGCGTTGCGCATACTGCGTAGACCCCAAACGGCTAGCGATGGGCAGCAAGAGCTTAGGGTGGGGCGCGCAATGTCGACCGACCCCCCGCCACCCGCCCCCCCCGACTGCAAAGCTGGAAGTGGCATCTAATAAGCGACGCACTTGTACTCGTCTCACACCAGACGCCTCCTCACGAACATGCGCCATATAGTTGTTTATAAATGCGTACTTACATATATATATATATATATATATATATATATATATATTCATATATATATATATATATATATATATATATATATATATATATATTCATATATATATATATATATATATATATATATATTCATATATATATACATACATACATACATACACGCGAGCGTCCAGAGAAGCCAGCACACCGAATATTAAACTTAAAACTTCCAACGCAGAAGCGGGCGTCGACATTGCACCGTTTCCGCTACAGCGGGCTTCTCACCGTCCGCCTGACGAATCGACGGCTGTGACTGTTCACACTTTGCGAATGAAACGACGCAGTTGTTTCTCTCCGTCCGGATTCGGGACCTCGAATATCGAGAGAGAGAGAGAGAGCGAGAAACATCAAAAGGGTTGGCGAACGGGAGAACGGGCAGATCGATTGGTTAGGAGGAAATCGTGCCGACGATCAGTTGACGCCGCCGCCGCTGCTAAACGGCTTGAAGGCAATGAATTATTGCCAAATAGATTTGTCGGAGACCTTCTGTGGATATTTGTATTCATACTATACTAGATGTGCGTAGGACGCGCGTTGATAAGTGGGTTTCTCTTCTAAGCCGCCGTCGCCGTGCGAACATCCACATATAACCCGCACACAAGCATGTATAACTCTCTCGTCTTCTTCATTTTCCTCTCTTTCTTTAGCTGCTGTTGTTGCTTGTGTGTCTTAGTTTTCTTACCCTTTTTATATTCTCCACTTCATATAAACTGCAATGGACGCAAATTAGTGATTCGTGTGCTCTGTGATACGTTCTTGTATCACGCCAGCAAACAAAACAGTACGAAATTAGCACCCCTTCACCAGGCCAGTGCGGAGCTCCGCCTCCTTTGAGAAGGAAAACATATTTTCCCCGGAACTCAGCTTGAGCAGCTGCTGGTCGTCGTTCAACAGCTGGTGGTACTTTGTCGGAAAAAGGCTTGTGTTCGAGTGCGGGCGACGTAAATCAGCGCAGCGAATCAACAAAACAACATCAAAAGACAGAGACAGAGGGCGACGAAGAATCTCTTAAGAATGACAAAGATCAGCGAAAAGAGACTGCGCCGAAAACGCGGAGAGCAGAAAGCCCAGACAGCGGAAAACACTATAACAACTGAGCTTAAAGGACAGCATCTCGCTCTAAAGAATAGGGACCACTGAACGGAAAATTGTTGTAGCATGTTCCAAAGTACTTAGAAGCAAGGCGTTAAGCTTATGTATAAAGGCGGGACATAGAGCAGGGCGAAAATGAGTGCGCATCGAGCTGGAACTCGCTACAGTCACAGCTCGTAGACCCCAGGCAACAATGGCCGCAAAAATCAATGTATTATTTGGGGGGCAGACAGATCTATATTTAGGAAATACGTGCGCGGCGCACAAAGATGGCACAAAGAGACAGTACCAAACATTAGCAGATGTTGCTGTCAATGTTTGCTGGGATAGCTAATCGCCGAAACCGCCGATAAAGAACGACGGACATAAACATTTACCGTAGCTTACTATACTACTAGGACGAGCGGTAAACATAGCTTGCTAGCAGATTCGTAAAATATATAGTAATAAAACCATATAAGACACCAAAATGCATTTGGTTTTCGACTGCGACAAGGCGCCTTCCTAACCCAGCAATATTGCGCCTTGCACTCAGAACCAGATGTCCCGTGACAAAAGTGTCTTACTGGCCATGTAGCGTGGTGCGTCTGCTAGCAGTAAACTGATCCGAAATGCTAACTCACGACGAACTGTCATTCTGAGCTAATGCTCCGCTTCAGGTGTTTACCAGTGAAGTCTTAAACGCGTCTGTTCTGCTCGTGGATTGGATAACAAGTGTCGACCACTTCAAAGAGAAGGCCAGATTTCGTGCACTAGACTTCCGATCAAGGTGAAGCAAAAATAAGCGAACATACCTCTTTAATTGCCATAGTAGCCCACCGCTTGGAACAAATACTTTTAGGACCCTACCTGAGCAACAGAACGAAATTGTCTACAACGGCGATGTGCGCTGTCCTGCCCGGGTACGTGCAACATACGGATGGTGCTGTACTCTCAAAAATTGTTTATTTGCAACAGGCATTAATAGCCATTACTTCATGCATACGTTCTACAATACTTCATATTAGCGACAAACGCGAAATGATACAATCCCGCGAAGGCGGGAAGCTGACTCGACAGGACGAGCTCTGAGATCGACCGCCATTGAGTTTGTCGAGAACTTTCTATGTCGGACGACCCATGTTTTCTTCTAATAGAGAAAATTTAACTTTAAAATTAAGTTTTAATTAGCGACAATGTAGTCGCATGTAAGCTCAAAGGCTGAGTTTACCATTTTACTTGCGAAATGCTTAGGAGAGCGATGCAGTATTCCGAATGCAACACATGATTAAAAAAAAGTCTTATATATAAACCGAGCAAGATGGCTTAGTGGCAAAGCCTTTGCCTTGCATTCGGGAGGACTGGGTTCGAGGCCCAGACCGGCCATTCTTAAATTGGTTAGCATAGTTTCCAATCTAGACAAGGTAAATGCCGGAGTGGATTAAAAAATAGCCATGACATAAAAAAATCGTACACGAGCATTTGCCAAACAAAATATATATATATATATATATATATATATATATATATATATATATAAGAGTAAAAGAAGAATTAGATATCTTACATCAAAAGCTTGAAGGCTCTCTGGCTATAAAAGCTTTTTGCTAGAGTTTCTGATATGGTCTCCGTAATAGAGTTTACTCATGCGAAGAATTTCTCTATTTACATCGGGATGCAGGCACCAACCATCGTCATACTGACCACCTGCAGCGATACCTAAAGCCGTGTAATCTTGATTTATTTTATATGTAGAAAGTTGCGGGAATGCTTGATGCACGTGAGTCGCTGGCAACTAGTAGCACCTAGTTTCGGACTCGTATCCCCACTAAATCCCTGTTCCTTCCTATCCCTCCCAGACTCGTGATTGTATTGCATTGCCTCGGAAAAGCAGTGCTACTAGGCATGTTCCTAATACATGGATAAACTGTTGCGCATATCCTAGCAGATAAAAAGGGTTAAGACAAATATTAATATAGCAATACCTGCCGGGAGACGAATATCTTGGAGCCAAGATAGGGAATGTTTACTTTTTTAAAAGCTTATTTATATATTATTATTCATTTGATTTCCATATAGTGTTGCGTAGATCTAATGTGTGTATATACACATTTTACAGTGTGTCTTTCGAGACTATTGGACGTTAACGCAAGCAAATATAGGTGCATGTGTGTATGTATGTATATATATATATATATATATATATATATATATATATATATATATTGCATTAGGTTGAGTCAAAACACATTTCTAGACGACGCAAGTTTGTCTGGCAAGGAGTGACTATAAATAAATGTTGTTTGTTAGAATCACGCAGTTTCAGCCTCCGTCCTCGGAAATCCTCCGGAGACTCACTCACCACAGTAGCCTCGGTGTCTTTTAGACTATTGAAAACAGCATTTGAAGAGAGCAATGGGTAGTTCTTCTGTGAGCCCTAGGGAGCCCTATGTAGAGAAGGGATTATTCGACGTCGAGATCAAAATACGTAGCCAGCTGTTCAGTCAATTGTCCGCCGCCGTCGTGAAGTTCTCGAAGGCTACCGAAGCGGGACGAGGCGGATCGAAGCACACACACTCTGCGCAGGGCAGCGGATCGCGTACCACGCAAACAGGCCATACCGAACAGACGTACGTAGTGAACAGCAGAAAACAATACTACTACAGCTGCGAATTGAACAAATAGCCGATGCGGCTCATGCTTATAGAGCTTTATGCCGGCACGGTTACGTTGTGAAGGGGCAGCATCTAAACCGATATCGTCGAACAAATGCAAAGCAGTTCCGAAGAAGTTCCTGCCGCGGGCCGGGGCGGCCGAACGGTAGAACCCGGGTATAGTAGACCTGCTACTTCGACACAAGTCGCTCTACTGCTAGCGATGTAGCGGTAGTCGGTGAAGCCGTGGTGCATCGGGCATTCCCGGCCCATCTATCTCGTGTCCCAAAGAAAGGAAGGAACAAGTTTTAAAACAACGAGGAACAAGTTTTCGAACAGCCAAAACGTTCGCGATAACTTGGCTGTATTTCTCAAGGGTGGTTTGTCGTCGTCGTCGTAGTAGTAGTATTAGTAGTAGTACAAGACCAAACTGTTTCAAGTGCGGCCGCGCATTTTTAAGTTTTTCTCCTTTCTTTTTTTAGTTCGAATTTTAGTTCTAGTAGTAGTCGTAGTAGTAATAGAAGTAGTCTACACATCGAAGTAGAACGTAAGCGGTTTAGAGTATCGAAAAACTGCGCTGCAAATGTTTCTGGCTTTGAGCACTTGCAGGTGCTGCGGCGTTCCCTAATATGTTAATTACTACTTGCGATGGAGACGACCTGCTTGTATAATGACAGATATACCCAGCTTAAATATTCGTGTACACTATATATGTTTATTATTTCATTTTGGGGTTGCAGGGGAATGTGAATAGACAGATAGATAGGTAGATAGAGAAAGAGAAAGCGAGAAAGATAATTCCATGTGTGTGTGCGAGAGAGAGAGAGAGAGAGATGGGGAGCAACGTTAATTTTCATCGTTTGAAACGCGGCTTATATATCGATATAGTATCGGTAGTTAACGTCCACGTCGCAGGACCCCGATCACTGAACAAGTGTAATAGGGGTAACAACGTGTTTTAATATTCATTTTTTTATTATTCAAATAAACGTCGTTGCACACATCTAAACGTGGTGTACCCCACTTGCCAGTCTGCCAGGCAACCGGTCAGCTGGCGAGCCTCCCGTCCCACCACCCCCATTTGCTGGTGTCGTCACACTGTGTATGTGAATGAGTTCGAGCTTTTCTTGTTCTAAGCTTGCGAAAATTAGCATCCTGCCTTCTCACCACTAAGTCGCGATGTCGTCCCACGTAACCCTACTCAATGTGCCACTAAGTCCTCGATATCCGCAGGCGCAAACAGATTGCCGACAGACGGAGCTCACCTGCCCTGCCCGACAATGGAACAACAGCTGCTCGCCATCTCATGATCCCACGGTCGTCGTCGTCGTCGTCGTTGTTGCTGCTGCTGCTGCTGTTGTTGTTATTGTCGTTGTTGTAGTTGTTATTGTTGTTGTTGTTGTTGTTGTTGTACTCTGTCGTAGGCACACGTGCAATTGTCCCCCTCGAAAGGCGGTCAGTTCCGTTAGCGCTGTCGACTTGTATTTAGACGCTGCGGACAAGTTTTTCCCGTCATACCGGCAGACTATTATTGCTACGAGTGGTCGAAGCGTCGTACTGTGCCAGTTCAAGATGAAGTCGTTCATCGAAATCGCTCCTATCGTCGTCGTGGTATTGACGGCCGTCACCATCTCTACAGTGGCAGGCTACGATGATCCTGTCACAGGTTCGTGCGCACGCTGTACACCCCGCCTGCTCATAGACTCAGCCCTTCTCAACCCATATATATATATATATATATATATATATATATATATATATAGAAAATATTGTAGTGATTTATTAATCAATACGTTTGCACACTCGGCAGTGCTCGCCTTATGGTTACTCATTTCCTTTAGCTCGTAAAAATCGAACATCTAAACGTTTGCCCCTGCACCTTACGATCGGTGTCAAAGCCGTGTCAGGCGATCGACATTTTATTGATGAGGGCCAATGGGTAAGGTGACGAGCTTAGTAAGCCTGTTTCGTTTGGAGTAGTCTTAATTTTGATTGGGGGTAGGTTGTCGATTGCCGCTTGCCCGCATGTGATCCTTGGTCTTGACATGAACAGGTATTTTCCACCGAATGTCAAACAGGTTGGTTATGATATTAGCTTAAATCACTAAAACTGCCCAGTTTACTCGAAATCATCTAGTCTAAAAAGTCTTATGACGTTCGGCTGTGAGTCTGCTGTTGACGGCATCGCCTGGTACTCCACCAAGAAGGGTATGAAACGCTACCAATATTCTTCTACCTATTCGATGTGCGACCAATGCAGCAATTACAATAACACTTGTCTAGTATCGAATTAAGCAGCTTACAGAGTCCGCGTGTTCTTAGTCCTAAGATTGAAGATTGCGGTTTGATCGCACATATATGGACACATAACTGATTGACCCACCCCCAACTCGCTGTAGCATACTTGGTGGCTAAGACGTGTACCCTGCGACTCAAGATACATCGTGACTTGACACATGACTGTGCGTTCTAGGCGAGTGTGGCAAAGATTGGGAACTTCAGCCGCCGGATTCATTTGAGCTGAATATGGCGGCACAATACGCTGCGCACGTACATTCGCAGAAGACCGGCCAGGAATACAAGGACGTTCTCGTCAAAGTCATCGAGGGCTACATAAAGGTAAGCTCAATGTTGTTACCAAAAAGTCAAAGAGAACCACAAAATACAACATTTGACTATGTTATGCTAGACGAATTGTAAGGCATGCTAGACAAAGGAACTGCGTCATGCGTCGGCGGTGCCTTGGTCGGCTGGAGCACAGTTCAAAACGGGGCGTTACCATGGCAACCACGATAGACAGCAGAATGGCCCTCGCGAGTTCGAACCCGGTGGCGTGGTGGCATGCGTCTGCGCCTCGCGACCAGAGGAGACACTAGATAGGTGCGCGGGTTCGAGCCCCACCGTTGCACATTTTATTTATGGGGGTTCGTCTATGACGCAATGCGAAAAGCAGTCCCATGGACGTTAAATCTTGGCTGAGAGTTAGCCCCGAAAGGATTTAAAAGTTCGAACCCGGCAATTCTGGTTGTTTCTGTTGTTGTTGATGTTGTTGACGCGGTTATCATATCGCGGCTTGCTACCGAGCTACGTTCCTCTTCTGGCGAAAGCTCACAAAAGTCCAGTAGCGAGATGGGTGCATTTAGACACTATCGTGTCACGGGCATCTTAGCCTATCATTACTACTGCTACTACTATTAATATTATTAAAACTCTCCCATAACTACTATTAATATTATTAAAACTCTCTCACGATGAATGCTAGGGTCATTTATTTACTTTTCGAATGTAATTTTTATAAGCCATTTTTTGACAGTAAACTAATTAGTAACTTGTGCGGAGTAGCCTGGATAAAGTTACAGCTACTATTTCTACTATGCCAAAAAGGTTTGCACACTTGTTGTCGGCTTACGACATCGGAAACGACACAATCGAAAGAGGCCTATACATTCCAAATAACAGCTTTGGCACTGTTGGTACATCAAGAAGCCCACCACCTTTACCAATATATATATATATATATATATATATATATATATATATATATATATATATATATATATATAAGCATATATATATATATATATATAAGCATAATTTATTTTCCGTATAATACATTACGTATATGTTACACATATCACGAAAGATTAGCTATGCCAATGTGCCTTGCTATATATATATATATATATATATATATATATATATATATATATTAATAATACAATTAAGCATCTCACAATAATTAACGATCTTAAATGATCTTTCTATTTATTTTCTTGTTATCTGATTGGATTGCCATTCATTGATCGCTAGCCCTGTCGCTGGCCAAAATACAACTTCACAGCCACGTACGCCACTTCGAACTGCAAAGTGGGCGATTTCGTTACGGAGGATTGCCCGCCTCAGCTCGACAAGGTAACGTTAACCGATCTGACTAGGTCCTCGTAAAATAGAACTCCTAACAAGTAGGTAGTCCCGTTCTGTCATATCACTCCTACGGAGCTAAAAAGAATTGCTTTCATTACGTATACAAACATTTTTTTGTAGCCCTATTTTCTTTTTCTCTTATATATATATATATATATATATATATATATATATATATGCATACGGAGGTGCCAAACTCAAGAGCCATAGAAGAACAACACTGAGCTAACGTGAAACCTCACCCGTGTATCTGTAAAAATTACAATCATGAGGTTGACCTTGTTCAACTTTTCACTGTCACCTTAAGCTTTACTAAGGAACTTTAACTCCACTAAAACATAATATTAGGTTAATATGACTAAATGAAATATAACGATTTTAACTAGTTTAATTTTTAAATAACCGTTTTCAATTATTATTCCTATTATTTACTATAGAATCGGGGAAAAAAGAACATTTTTTTGTGATAACTAATATTTTTAGGGGAGATTTGTGCTACATGTAACCAAAAAAATTCAAATCCACACTTCTGTTGAAAGGGCTTTTAAATGAGTTTTTCTTTTAAATTGAAACAACAACAACTATTTCTGCCTATATGCCGAATTTATTGGGCATAGAAGTAACCATACGTTATTAGAAATTGGATTTCAACTCCGTCCCTGAGTTCCGTCATTCCATCATAGTTTACAGATTTAACAGAAGACGCGTTCGTTTTTAGGGTTTGTACGAGTGCAAGTCCTTCTTGTGGGTGCCTCCAGGTCGAGGCGGCCAATTGGTGTCACATGCCTGCCGTAATCTTTGATTGAGTCCGGATATCGATCGCCTCTCTTCCCATCTGCATACACGCGATATAATAAACTCGCGGATATATAAAACCTTTTTGTGTTCTATTTCGGACGCCGCTAGACATATCGCACGTAACAGCGTCAACTTAACCAGTATCGCGGTTATCAAGGTTAAATCTTGAACTAGAAACGACTTGCAATTCATCTGGCGGCTACACTTTACTTCGTGATGCGTTTTCTTCTGTTTCTTATTTGGAAATTAAGTAAACCTATACAATCATTGCATGGAACCTATAAATAAATGAAATATGGCCCTTACTATGACCGTGTTGCAAAAACAGCGCCTTTGCTTCCTCATGTTAAAGACGAGAAGCAGAGAACTTGGATAAATATATTGGTACTTTAACGCTAATACCTTCCGCCGTAGCACAGGAAATCGCGCAGTTTACATCGTTGGTTGCACACGGCAATTTAACGCTCACAAAAAAAAAGAAAAAAAGATAAATCAGTTTAAATTCAACGCGCAGTTTCCGATTGTAGATGGCCTTGAACAACCCGCCGTAAAGCCTCGGACAAAGCAATATCTGCCTGTGACGAACAAAGAGACATCCCTGCAAATCTATTGCAAATCGTCGCTTGGACGTCATCAGCATTTGCGTCTTCCCTCTATAGTTGAATAGAGTGTTTTCAGCCATGGCTTTGAACTATTGCTGTACCCATTTTCTGTCGGCAACTGAGCCAAAAAGGCGATCAGGGACAGTTCTCTATTCTTGATAGCTCCTGTTTAGGAAGATCGGTGAGTACTTGGCCGCCATTCCCATGAGCACTGAGTGAAGGTTTATGACCACCGTGGAGACAGTGAGGTTCAACCTTTCGCACAGGGCTGGAACTGCGGAGGTTTTCGGGAAACGTAAAAGCTAGGCAAGACGACGGCTGAAATCACTGCTGAGCGACCAAGACTCAATTGAAAGTAGCGTTGAATAACCTGGAATAACGTCGTCTTTGATGACGAATAAATGAAGTCCAAACCCGGCGGGTCTCTAATACATCTGTTGTGGACGTGAAACTGCTCTGCGCTCCGG
This sequence comes from Dermanyssus gallinae, assembly GCA_003439945.1. Classification (NCBI taxonomy): domain Eukaryota; kingdom Metazoa; phylum Arthropoda; class Arachnida; order Mesostigmata; family Dermanyssidae; genus Dermanyssus; species Dermanyssus gallinae. The sequence goes on from QVRM01004003.1 coordinate 370,692, forward strand.
TTGTCCCCAATGTATTTCTCATCTTGTTATTTTTAACAGAAGAACTTGCGCTGTAATACAAAGCTCCAATACCAGACTTTGCAGGTATTGTATTTACAGTATGCTAGAATTGTAGTGATAGCAAAGAGGGGGGCAATTTTTAGCAAATGAAAATAGTATTTATTGCTAATTACGAGAAGAAGGCCTATTTCGGTCGTCAACAGCTCAACTTAATACTAGGTGCTAACATTGTCTCCTGTCGCGCCTGCCCGACTACATTCGCGCGTCCACTTTTTCATGTCAATATAGACCTATGAGCTTGTTGAATTGAACTAGACGAGATTTTTAAGAGGAGATACTTTGCTCCGTCAGCTGTCAATTTCAGATATGTGCTGTGCTTTGCTGCATAATACGAACTCCACTCAACACCCCGTTCAATCCGTATAATGTCTCTGTTTCTGACGGCCATCTGTTTGAAAACTTTGGACTGGCTGGCTAAATGTGTGTGTGTATAAAACCCTGCTTTAGTTACAGCTGCGTACAGCCGCATAAACTATTCACAACATGAAAGTGAAAAATTACCAACGCCTCGCTGGTCGCTGCAGGTAAATCTGCGGCCGCACCGATTCTCGCTTGCAGCCATTTAAAAACACGGCACAATATTTTGGCCTTTTCAAAAAAATTGCCAATTACGACATAGATACAAATACGGACGCGCTTGCCTAAGCCATAAATCGCCGTCGATGATTGTGCGTGCTTGCTATTCATTCAGGCGAGACAATAAACAAAGACGCAGCGATAGAGCAAAATAGTATTTTAATAAATTACGATTTAAGTTATAAAACTCGGAAAAAAAAGATGATTAAACTCTGTTGAACGGGATAGCAATTGGTATGTAGTTTCTAGTGTTCTTACGTGTTTGGCACATATATATATAGAAGAAGGTATATAGAAGAGTCTTTCTGTACCAAAAAATAATAACTGGCAGAACAACTGGCAGAAAGCATTGAGGCATTTTCTACAAGTGAAAGGAACGCCCACAGCCACCCCCGTATCTGCACCATACGACTCATACAACCTGCAAGCGAAGAATCACTTCTGAATGCTGCTGCTCCACTGCGTTACAGCGCGTCGAAAGACTCTCTTTGACGATAGAGATGAGGGTCGGCAGACCTTTGCAGCATCGGCTGCTAAGGTGGCAACTTCTGCCGCATTAATTTTTGTATCGTGTGGCGGGGGTGGCCATTGTAAGCCAGCGCGCCCACCCGCTGCTTTCATTCTACCAGGTCACGCACCTTACACGTACCTCCCACTTACCCTCCACCCCTTGGGACGTCTGCAGATGAAAGGGGCGCATCGGGGTAAGCGGCCACGGCGCACCACCACGGCTGCATACATGGCATACGGACATGAACACCGCTGCATACATAGCATACGGATATATACATATGGCTTTGTGCATGGCCTACATACACATCAGAACAGTGAAGGTGAAGCAGCAAACAAGCAAGGGGCTCGATGGCAAGCGCACCCATGGCGCCTCGATTAGATCGAACGTATCAATGAGGGCGAACGAGCATTACGTGCGCCGCCGACCTCTTATGCGTGTCTCCGTACCGTGGAGAGAGACCCGCAGGGCTTTCCTTGGTCTCTCCAATTGACGATGTTTTTCCTTCTTCTCTCGTTTAAAACAACAACAACAACAACGACAATGGTCGAGAAACGTGCTTACGTGCCCTCTCGTGCAACAACTTCTGAGGCTACGGGGGAGAAGGAGGTCTGTTGTTTGGGAAGATTGACTGCAAAGAATGACCCGAGAGAACGACACAGCAACAACAACAACAACAACAACAACAGCAGCAGCAACAACAATAACAACAACAGCAGCAACAACAACAGCAGCAACAACAATAACAACAACAGCACCGCTCGGCAGAGTGATCTCCTCCGAACTAGTTCTCGTCTTCAAATTCTGCTGCATTTAGAGATGGGGAGAGTCCCCACAACGACGCGACGCAAGTGTGCACACGTATCAGACACAAACAATACCCATTCTGTTCAACTCATCGACCCTTAACAGTCAGTAATGCCAGGACCTGGACCATGGCGCCACAAAGTTGCCCCTTCTTTTTCCATCCTCCCTCGCCCGAGGGTTCGCTAGATACAGCACGAAGTCCTGCTGATATGAACGTCATCTGCTACTGCGCAGTTTGCTGCTTCAAGCCTGCTTCCTGTTGTTAATGTTGCTGCTGTTGCTGGTCGAGTCTGGCAGTCCGATCCCAGTATGCTCTAGTGTATCCAATGCCGCCTCCGTACCTTCACGATTGGCAGTTATGTGTTCTATTGGCTGGAGATGCACAACTACTAATTGGGTGACAGAAAATAATAATAATAAACTTATAAGTAATTGTGATACTTGTACATAACGATAATAATAATAATATTAATCATAATAATAATAATCATACTAATAAACCCTTGTTCAAAAAAAACTTGTTATCATTATTACAAGTCTTGCTGTTATGATGAAGGAACGTTTTCACTGTTATCAGCAGCCAATTTCGTGTTAGCTCTGGGCGCCTCTAATGGAAGTCGCCTTGCCCCTTCGAACATAGCCAATGATTCGCTATCAAAACGTATTATGATATCTAGCTTTGTCACTTTGTAAGTATGTCCTCCAGTTAGAATTGAGCAAGAAAAGCTGCACTCGCGTCTATGGAATATATTGTTGTATACGGTAACAGTGCAAACGTTTTGACAGTGCGACGTTCATCGTCGTCATCATCGATATTCATCTCGTCTTTCATTGGCAGTAGCAATCGCAGCCCTTTGACGTTCGTGTATTATTACTATTATTTTGGGACGAATGAGACACAGCGCATCATACGCAATCGTACGCAGCAGAGTCGCTACTGCTGCTGCTGCTGCTGCTGTTACTACGTACTATCATAACAACTATGAATACGATACTCTCATTACTACGACTGCACGAGGATATACTCTCATTGCTACGACTGATCTTGTTTTCGTTTCCATACGACCCGTGATCATTGAGAGATCAACACGGCCATAGCTCTGGCGATCTGTCGTGCTTGACGACCAGAGTCCAGCAATCAGCAGCGAAAGGCCGAGCAGGCAGAGGAAGTGTTGTTGTTGTTCTTGTCGTTGTCGTTGTTGTCTTTGTCGTTGTCGTTGATGTTGTCGTCGTTGTCATTGTTGTTGTTGTTGTTGTTGTTCTGTCTGAGACAACACGAGACTCGACAACTAGCACACTCTCGGCGGCCACTGACAAGACTGCTTGCTGCCCAGTACACCGAAGCAAGCACACAAGCGCATACAGAGTGTGTGTTTGAGAGCGTTTTTGTCGTTGCTGTCGTTGTTGTTGTTGTCGTTGTTGGTGCACAGTGTTGTGTTATTGTTGTTGTTGCTGCTGCTTTTCTCCGTCGTATCTCATCAGCGCACCCGTATCCCGATACCCCGACGCCGCACCGCTTTGTTTGTCAGCAAGCCTGTGCCAATATAGCAGCTATTCAGACCATCCGTCGTTCAGGCATACATTCATTCATTCATTCATTGATCAACCCAACAGACGGACGGACGGACGGACCGAGAGAAGCCATGGGAGAATAACAACAACAACAACAGGCGTGCGACAAAGAGCCACGACTGCCAATTGGAATGGCTGCGAACTCGGGATCCGGCCACTCGATTTCTCTATTTGCCTATCGTCTGGCTAAAATAGTCTGCAGTCGCGCAGACCCTCTTGGGACGAGGATAAACCTCATCTCCATCTCTGTACTTCTTTATCCTCTCCTAGTTCTTCTTGCGTCATCTTTTTCATCGAATCGTTCAATATTGATCTCGTTCTCTCTCTCTCTCTCTCTCTCTCTCGCGCGCGCTCTCTCTATCTCTCTCTGTTTCGCCATTTGCCCCGTCTCTGCTTTTCTCAACTCCGTCCCTGCCACTTTAAAGCTGAGCCTCATTGCTACAGGTGTATATTATCTGGTTGTCTGTGCTGGTTTGCTGTCGTTGACTACGAGAAGCTCACACTTTTTCCACCCGATGTACTGCTTACTCTGCGATGTTGTTGTTATGACTCCGTTTCTCCTCCTTTCAGATTAATGTTGTTGTTGTTCTTGTTGCTTTTGTTGTTGTTGTTGTGTTGTTGCGGTTGTTGTTGTTTTGTTGTTGTTGTTGTTGTTGTTGTTTTGTTGTCGGCTTCGTCCGTCGTCGCCGCCTGTCTATTTGCTCTGGTGACATGTCGTCCCAGACAGCCCGTCCCGTGACCGGCACGCCTAGACACTTCGAGGCGGGTTCGTCGTTCTTGCCGACGAGCGACGACGTCGAACGTCATCAAAAGTCTAAGGAGGCTGAAAGAAGAAGCCAATGGAAAACAGGGACAACGACGACGATGACGAAGAGGAGGAGGTGTAATGCGAGGAAGAAGTCATACAGACAAAGACTGATACAAAGAAGAAGAGCGACGAGAGAGAGAGAGGCGAGGCGAGGACGCAAGGCGTCCTTCAAGCGTCTCCCTTGAGCGCTGCTGAAGCACTGCTATGACGGTCGCTACAGCTACTGTTTTTTTACCTTTCTACGCCAGGTTGTAGTAGTAGTAGCAGTGGTAGTTGGACAGCCACAAATGCTGGGCGCCATGGGCTTTAAGGCGCTAAAACCCATCGTGCGTCTTCATAGTTAATTTGGTGACAGCAACAGCGAGAGGTCGCCAACAACAACAACAACAGCAACAAAAAAAACAACAACAACAATATGCCGACGGCGGCGCCACCGTGTGCAGAACGCAGAAGAGAGAGATGAGGCACATTGTTGATGAGTTGAGCTGCCTACGAAGAATAGGGTGGCTTGAAATTATTGTCGGTGCGGTCGTCGACGTCGTTCAATTCTCCGGTGGGTTTCAGCCATTCACAAGTCGGTGCCAATCGGCTAATGCTCACTTATTAGGGCTTGCTCTGTTATTTAGAGTCTTCTCTTCGTGACAGCGACGCTTTAATCTTTCTTCGTCTTTGTTTCTCGTTTTTTTTCCTTCGTCAAACTCAGCTGCACATGCACGCACACACACAAACATATATGTATATATGTATGTATATATATATTATATATATATATATATAGACATGAATATATTAGTCTCAATTATCTGCGCGCAGCGATCTCGTCGACGAGCGTCGTCTGATCATCGATTAACCAGCCGTGGATTGTCCATGTAGCCATGATTGTGTTTGTCCGCTTATTGAAGTGGGAAAATCCGCAACACCACTAACAACAACAACAACAACAACAACAACAGCAGCAGCAGCAACAACAACAACAACTAACAACAGCAGCAACAGCAGCAGCAGCAGCAGCAGCAGCAACAGCAACAGACAATTCGCTTCGTCCGTAGCCTGCGATGCTAGTGGCGTCGTAGTCTGGGAGCTGCCAGTGCGCAATAATGCTCTAATTGCTATTCTATTCCCTTGCTTGTGGTGTGCTTGATTGCAGTTCGTCGAGCCCGGTGGCGTGGTGGCTTAAGTTCTGCGTCCTCGCAGCCGGAGGAGACACTAGATAGGGTGTGCGGGTTCGAGCCCCACCAGTTGCACATTCATATTTATGGGGGTCCGTCTATGAAAGCAATGTGAAAAATAGTTCCGTGGACGTTAAATCTTGGCTGAGGGGGTCAGTCCCGACAACTTTACTTGATTGCAGTTCGATCTCGGGAGTCCCCGGGATCGAACCACTTCTTGTGTTCGAACATGTCAGGATTATGTATGTGTAACGCATTCGAGAAAAAATGACACACCTCGGTGGTGCACTTGAGCTCAGTGATGGACCATTGCAAGCTGACAGCAAAGATTTGTTGTTGTTGTTGTTGTTAAAAAAAAGACCCAACAAAAATTCTGTTTATGCATTTTCAAGCAACGCTGAAGAGAGAAGGTTCGCAATGAAGGCCAAAAAGAAAGTGAGGCCAATTGAACTCTGGAACAGTAAAACGGCTTCTTTGGCCTCTAGCAAACCCTTCACTGGCCCTCTGAAGTAGCTGTCTAAGATGCAGTTCCCGTGGGGTTCCCCTTCCCGGAATTTCCCGAGAAGGAGAACACCCCCCCCCCCCCCCCACCGCACCCCGACCAGCACACACCGGGTACTGTAGTTTGCGGCCCCGTAGTTAGATGGAAAGAATTTCCTCTAGCCGCCTGCAATGCTGCAAAAGCACTGCGCGATGTCGAGCGGCGACTGTTGCTGGGTCTGCGACTGTATCACCCTCTGGTCGTCGTCCATCTGGCAGCAGCTTCATCGTTCCGAAGCGGTCCGGCTGGCTATTCATGACCGGTGACCTCGTTGGGGGGAGGTGTGTGGAGGGTGGGTGGAGGTGCTTGCTATTCGTGGCTTGAACACATCGTCGTACGCAGAACAGATGAGCACGCACACACCACACGCAGGCGAGAAAGAGACGCCATTCTGGCGACAGTCGAGAACGTCGACAGGCAGAGACGACGACAAAAACAACATCAGACGAACAGACCGTCCTCCACCGCTCAATGGTGCGCGGTGGTGAAAGAGTGTGATGGGCGGCCAATGGGAGAGAACGCGATGCGAGATCGAGATGGGGAGATCGCGCACGTCGCACCACCAGCAAAACATCGTGGTCACAACCATCACCATTAACCAGACATGATGTCGGCGGTGGTGGCGGTGGCGGCAACAACGATAACAACAACAACAAGAACAACAACAACAAGAACAACAACAACAATAACAACAACAACAACAACAACAACAACAACAACAACAACAACAACAACAACAACAACAACAACAACGACGACAACGCCAACGACGACGACAACGACGACGACGACGATGTTGTTTACCTCCTGTCAAAGACATCCGGTGACCCTGACAGCGCCCTCATGCAGGGCAGAGGCGGAGAAGGCGTAGGGGAAGATCGAGAGAGACAGAGAGGAAAAGAGGAGTAGCCGAGTAAAGAACAAGCAGAATTCGTCCGCGCACAAGATCGGTCGCACCGGTTGATAACGCCGCATCTCCGTTTCCGACGTAAGCAAGCCAGCGACAGGCCATGAGCGGAATTCGTCGGAATACATATCGGCTCTTGATAGTCTCTACTGCTATTACGACGACTACTATTACTACTGAACTACTACTTGAACTATAAATACAACCTGGCATGTTACCATCTAGCCTTCGTATAGTAGTCATGTGGCAAACAGCAACAACCACGACAGCTGTCGCAAAAACAACAACAAACTGACAACTACCGCAATAACAGACAAATGATCATGATCGACAACAACAACAATAGTAGGGAAGCAACAGCGACAATAGCAACAACGATAATTAGAAAGCCACAACAACAACAACCACAACAACAACAATGACAAAAATAGCAACAGAAACAACAACAACAACAACACAACAAGCGATTTCAGGGCTATTAAGATGCTAATATTATCTCTAAAGATGTCACTGCTTAAGTGGGCCATAGAGGCTGCTACGGCAGCTTATTTGGTAGAAAGCTCATATCTGAGGCACGCAGCTTTAGAGCACGAGTTTTGGCGCGTTCTTATATTAAATCATTTTATGTTTAGGAAACAAATCACATGTTTTGTACCGGTTATTTTAAGCTGTAAGCTCACGCCTATAGCTGACCTATTATATTAGACGTACGCGTCATTACATTCCCATTGACGTTCAAATTGTTCCAACTAGAAAAGCAGATCGTCCAGTTGGTAAAGGTCGTATCTTACGGCACATAAACACATTACATTTTGCATGCTGTGAGGTAATAGAGATGGTGTCTCACCATACGGTGGGTGCATTACACACGTATATATGTTTGATAATCCGTTTCTCTGCAAACCTGTTTGTCAGGATCGACCATCTGTCGTTAAAGTAAGGCAACATTGAACTCATTAACCTTCACGTATAATACTTAATGCGAAGGCTGGGTAACTATCGCATGAGGTATAATTTTATAAGGTATTTCTTTTCAGCTGGGACGCCTAAGATAGCGGAATGGCCTATTTAATTGTATACAACAAGACCCCACATGAGAATAGTATGATCGACGCACGCCGATAAAAACTGTGCGGCAATAATCGAGAAATGTGTTGCTCTTTTATCAAAACGTTGACCCTGCAAATTTGAAACGATCGCATCAAAACAAATAGCAGATCCATTGATGAACATTTTGGCACGTTTTCCGCGTTTCACAATCATTTCCGATTTCTGCTCATACGTATGCACGTACGCAAATGACACAATTAATATGATCTGTTCGACAAATCTCGATTCGAGCTAAACGGATTCCGATTCAATTGCGCTAGCTACAGGAGCGAGGATAGAAACAGACAACGCAGACAGAGGCGAACAAAGGAATCAAGACAAATTAGTGCCAAGGTCAACAGAAATCCAACCACCGGGCTAGCTAGTTATGATCAGTATGATACGAATAAGCCAGTCAGCTATGTGTATGTACGTATTATATATATATATATATATATATATATATATATATGCACATATGTCTATATACATATGTATGTATGTATATATATATATATATATATATATATATATATATATATATATATATATATACATATATATATATATATATATATATATATATATATATATATATATATATATATATAATATGAAAGCGAGCAAGAAGCCATTGAAGACCACACAGACCTAGGACTATGGCCTTGAGCTCTGGTGGGTAAACAGCTGATGCAGTGGTAGCAGAAACAGAAACAGCAGCAACAGCAGCCATTACTGATCTATCTAATCGAACCCCGCATGACACGACATATAACAAAGTTGCCAGCCGTGTACGAAGGTAGATAAAACTGTGTACATACATCGTATCTGTCCAGTGTCGTGCGTCGTCTAGGAGATACGAATGTCAATCTTCCCTCTCTCTCTCTCTCTCTCTGAGGCCGTTTCGTGTCTATGAGTGAGAGGGTGATAAATGGATATGCGTGTGTGTGTGTGCCTGTGCTGTCGCCTGCCAGAGTTCGTTGGGCCAATCTGTCGTTGTGCTACAAGACACTGTTTACGAACGGCAGCACCAACGAGCACCGAGAGAAACGCCAAGCGAGGTAGCGGTACAACGTCTGTCTGTCTGCCTGCCTAAACAACCCCCGAGGAACTCCCGACCAACCCCCGACCAACCCAAAGGAGGAAACGAAGCAGGGGAGAGGGTGGGGGGATCGTCCACGTCCACTTCAACTTCCGTCAACTCGGCCCTCACGGCCCGGAGCATGAGGCTGCTACTGCGCAGCAGCTGATTTTGCGGCGGTCTGCTCTGCTTTCTCTCACCCATAGCACGTGTTGTTTTCCTCCTTCTGGCGAAGGGCGCTGTCTTTCATCGCCATAAAACGGTCGCCCCTTTTCTCTTTGTTTTGGGCTTTCTTCTCTTTCGCGAGCGCCTTCTTTCCCTCTCTGCCTTGCTCCGGAGTTCTTGTTCCCACTTTTCTGGCTAATATCTTCCTCGTTCTCTCATCTCTCTCTCTCTCTCTCTACCTCTCTCTCGCTCGCTCTCTATCCGAGTTCTGGCCTTGGGCAGTCTGGCCCGGGGAGGGCCCTTGTGTGTATGTGTGAGCTGCGGATGGCAAGGATGCGTACGTAGGTGACGTGCAGACCACGCAGTAGCGGCAGCAGCAGCAGAGGCTGCCCCAGTAGCAACAGCAGTAATAGCAGACGCCATAGAGGTTCGGAACCCCCCCCCCCCCCCCGCACCAGAAGGCGGTGGCAACGGAGCGTTGGGGTGGCAGCGGCCGTCCTCCTGCCTCAAAGGCTCCCCTCTACGACTCGCTAGAGGTCACACCGTGCTACGACGCAGTTGCGGTTAACTCTGCACGATTTGCTGCTGCTGTTGCTGTTGAAGTTGCTGCTGCTGCTGCTGTTGTTGTTGTTGTTGTACAGAGCGCTATTGTAGTTATGGTTGGAAAGGGTGGCGGTGTTGTTGTTAATAATATAGCTAAAATGGTTCTTGTTTTTTGTGATAGTAGTAGTAGTAGTATTTCTGCTGCTGCTGTTGTTGTTATGATGGAGTGCAGTGGCGAGGAGGGGAGTGATGGTGTTGTTAATATGGCTGATGCTGCTGCTGCTGTTGTTGTTGATGCCGGTAATGAGGGGCGGGGGTTGTGCTGCTGTTAATATTGCTATTGTTGTTGTTATTGTTGTTGTTGTCATTGCTGTAGCAGCTGTTGTTGCTAGAGCAATATCTGTTTTTATAGCAAATAATAGCTTCGTTTACATATATCAGGTCGCTGCATGATCGACATTTATTTGTTATTGTTAATCTTTGATGATGCTGTTGTTGTTGTTATGGTTAATCCCGTGACGATGATCAAGTTGATCAACCTTGAACCTGTTACAATTTTCCTCATGCCTATTGTAAAACGGGCAGCCGTTTACCGCCATCCGCAATTCAAATTCGCACATAACGGTTGTACTAGCAATTCAAAAATGACTCCGTATATGTGCAAATTGACATATATATAAATATATATATATATATATATATATATGCATATATATATATATATATATATATATTATGAAAGCAGCAAGAAGCTCTTGAAGCTATATATACATATATATATATATATATCTACTACCAGCAGTGCGCCGTTCATATTTTTGCATTCGATCAAACCGCCAACGTTCTAACCCGGTTAATATAGGTTATACAAAAAGCTACGCCGTCGAACCGTCTCCTACAAAACTGCGTAGAAGAAGAATACTAGAGCCATCGTAGGTGATCGTGATGATGATGAGCTAGGACAAGACCACCAACATTAATCGGTAGAGCCGAGCTGGTCAGCTGTTATTGCTGTTGTTGCTATCTCAGAGCGGCAGCAACAACAACAACAACAGCAGCAGCAGCACCAGCAACAACAACAACAACAACAACAGCAACAACAACATACCATCGTCACGGTCAACATACCATCGTCACGGTGGTCGGAATGCGCCTAGCAAAGCGAAAGTCAGGCAACGTGTGAATGTCTCTCTCTAGCTAGACTAGAAGAAAATAGGAATGAGAAGAAGCCAATCATAGCCACAGTAGCAACGACAACTACCAGTACGACAACATTGCCTGTTGAGGTTGAGCCTTTCTGCCAGTTAGGCGGCTCACTCACCAACTCACTCACCGGACTGAAATCGTGTGTGCCGAAACCCATCTTGGCCTGAATGCGAATCTCTGCCGGCGGCCACCTCACCACGCTCAGTCTACGTCGCGTTGGAAAGCGACCGAGTGTTTGACTTGGAAAAGTCCACCACGACGTCCACACGACGTTCACGCACGTCCACCACACAGTACAGTACAGTGCGAGTGAGTATGCAACGTACGAACGGCGGCCTCAAAACAGAAACGGTTGAACAGAACAATCTTCACTTCTCTCGGAGTGGCACCACCCAATACTGTCGAGTTCCTCCGCTTCTTCCGCCTCTCACCTTCTCTTTGGCCTGGCCGGAAAAAACGCGCAGTAGACGAAAGCTGGCTGGTAGGTTGGCGTGAGCACTTTGATGGCAATCGTTTTGCAGCTGCTGGGATTGTCTTCGGAGGCGGCGGCAGCAGCAGCGGCGTAGTCGTTGTTGTGGTTGTAAACAATGTGATTCCTGTTGCGTTAGTTAGTTAGCTACATAGCACAAGCAGGTAGGTAGCCAGAACATGTGACAAAGGAGCGAACAATTTCGTACGAGAAGGTCCTCAAGAACAAAGTCAACGATCGCTAAGCAAGGTCGAAGAAGGAGCTCAATATGTATGGCTAGGTTCGTCGATGTCGACGTCTGACCGTCATCTGACGTTGCCTCCCCGGATAGCGGCAGATTTTGATTCCGGCTGCTGTGGATACGGCTGCGGGAATGGTAGCAGCGGCGCGATCGAAGCCTACAACAACATCAACAACAACAACTACGACGGCGACACCGGAGACAAGAATCGCTGCGACCGTCCTAGCTACACTTGACCGCTGCTTGTTGTGATCGCCTTTCTCCTATTCTTCTCCTCCAGTCTCTCTCTCTGTCCCCCTCTCGTTGTTCTCTTATACTGGCCAGTCTTTCTTGCGGTGAGTTGCTATATACGCTGTTGTTGTTACTGTTATCGTTGATGTTGTTGCCGTTATTGTTGTTGTTGGTGATGAAGTTGGCGTTGTAGTTGTTGTCGTCGTTGTTATTGTTGTTGTTGTTGCTGTTGTTGTCGTCGCTGCTGTACAGATGCTGGGGCGCGGCGTTTTATGTCCAGTCCAGATCACGTACCTTCTGATTACCACCGGCGGCAGCGGCAGCACAAACGGGGCGGGGGAATTGGGGCAGGCGTAAGAGAGGGGTGGGTGCACCGACCAGACGTTCTCGTTACGACGTCACACGACTAGAACACAATCTCTCCTACGTATGCTGCTGAGTGAGACCCGAGAGCTAGTCACCGCCATACAACCACAGCCGCCAACGGACCGACCGACCCATGAACTGACAGACAACAAAGGAGGAGAGATTTCAAGACAGAGAGAGGTTTCAAGACAGAGAGGAAGAAGGCTAAACAGGAGGAGCAAGCATAGGGAGGAGGGCGGCAAAGAGACTAACACACGGAGGGGCGCCGGGGAGTAAGGGGCGCCCGAGGTAAACAAGCCCCAGAGCTAGGCAAAAGGGGCAGAGAATAAAGAAAAAAGATCGTATAACAGTCGGTAGTCGGCCAGAAGTCCGCCAGTAATCGTTGTAGCGGGGGTGGTAGAAGCAGCAGTAGTCAGTCAGAAGTGCCCCTTGTTTCTAGTTGTGAGCGCGTGGGTGTGAGGCGTGCGTGCGCGCCGTTTGGCGGGCGGCTAGATAATGTGAGTCCGCTGTTAGTCAGACAGGGGCGGCGGCGGCGGAAGCGGTGTTGGTAATGTGTTTACGTCCATGTTCTATTATTACTAGGCTACTACAACTGGAACTATTACTGCTACTACTACTACTACTACTACTACGAGTATTCGTCAAAGGAGGAGAGAGAGAGAAGGATAACGTGAGAGAGGGAAGAGACCCATGGCCTCAACCGCAGACATACAGACAGACAGAACGAACAGACAGACAGACAGTCTGGGAAACGGACAGAGTGTACAGACCGTTGTTATACCAGAAGGGGACGTAGACGAGGATATGGTAAAACCTGCTGATGCTGCAGCGGCAGCGGCAGTGACTGAGAAAGGGAAGCGGCCCCGGGGCAGTCTCTGTTTACAAGCAAGTAGCGGCGGCCGCGGCTACGCCGTAGAGGCGCAATAGCAGCTGGGAGCACGGCGCCCGAAGACACGATGGTGGACGAGTCACGTGGCGTCAGAACGCACGCAGACACAGAGAGAAATAACAACCAGAAGGCCCGCAGGAGCAGGTTGGGGAGGCTGATTTCTGGTGATTACTTTACTAGTTGTATTATTATTATTATTATTATTATTATTATTATTATTATTATTATTATGTACTATAACATTTTAATAAGCAACTAACATGAAGTATTTTAGTTCAAGTGGTCATTGGGCTGGCCTAAATTGATCCGGGATCCCATTCTGAATTATGGCTGCATAGTTGCACCCTTAGGAAATCGTGTCCACCGCTGCAGACGGCTTTACTCGTTTTTGTCCTTGAGCATGTTTTTGGCCTAGATGGACCTTTACTACTATGTCTCGTAAGCTGAACCGAAAAAGTCTCTACCCTTGATCGAAAGCTGGTCGAAAAAGTCCCTACCCTTACTATATCGCTGATCATAACGGAAATTATGATTATTCTCATCACCACCTCAAACACTACTCAGTATACATTAGGCGCTCCAATAAAACGGTATGGGACTCTACTTTTCTTTCTGTCTCCGGTTGTTTTTGTCTATTCATATTTTCTATCTGACTCATCATTCAGTCATTATGCAATGCATATACGCTAATATTACTGCTTATTTGCCTACGTGTATTTCTATGGTGTCAGAATGGTTCTATGGCTATTCAGCCTAGCTCGAGCGGATCAAGCGAATAAAAACGCTAACCCAACCGTCAGCCTACTCAATAGGTGTGATTAGGCCGTACGTAAGCTAAGTTTTCAAGCCGCGCAGATCACCAATCAATCACAGTAAATAGGCACGTAGGCAACTCAATTCGCCACTTTATCGTATCGAAAGCACGTCAAGGATACGAGAACATTTTGGATCACGCCGGCATGTCAAATAATCAGCACAGAAGACGCAAAGATACACGTTTTTGATAGACTATCAAGAAGATCTCTGGTGTGTTGGCTTGAAGCCCGAAGCTCAACCCGTTAATCACTGTTTCTACGACAAGAGCCCAGAGTTCAACCAGCGCAGCCCTGTTTCCTACGAGAAGAGCCCCTCGGCCAATGAATGTTAGCGCAATCCCATCCTCGATGCACCAGACAACATCCATACTCTCAGAACGTCGGCGACTTCACGACAACAACTTTACCTGTACAAATATACCAGCTCATCGGCGAACATTTACGGCACAATCGACGATTACGTCTTATTTAGAGGTAAACATGTTGTTCGCTAAAAATACTAAGAATTGTCTACAAAATGTATATATCGTCTGTCTGGAAAGTATCCGCATCCCTTATCGTCTGTCTAAAGATATCATTACACAGTTAGTACACACAAATATGTTCTGCGGTACCGGTATTTTTCGTTGTACGTAATCAGTACACCCTTTTCGGAACCGCCTGTCGGAATTTTCGTATCCGACACGCCAGCCTGCGTCAGCTAAGTAGACTTGCTGTATAAATAGGTTCAATTTCATGATCTGGTGCAGCTCGACACCGTTCCCTTGCTGGCGATTGGGGGACTCGCTCGGCTGGCTGAGTTCTTATCATTTAAACATCATTACTTCAGGCAATGACGACGGGAAGTGCCAAACGAAATTAACGTCAGCTCCCCAAGGTCACCAAGTTGGAGGATGCCTTGCATGCATATAGCTCACACAACGTGCATGCGTGCAACAACGGAACATGAAAAGCTAATTGCATCGCGTTCTGTTTTCCGTCAAGGCGGAAATGACAACTATCGCCTACTAGTACACAACAAAGACAACAGCAATCACAACAACTATGATTACAACAACCATTAATAGTAATAACAATATTGACAATATGGACACAGTACAGCAACGGCAGCAGCAGCAGCAACAACAGCAGCACCGACAACAGCAATAACAACCTAACGTGTTCTGCTTGCAGGATCTGGGCGAAACACCCGAATCAAGGCAATCAGGCGATACACCCCGAATATTGCCCTATAAGCTGCGACTCGCCTTGAAGACTCGGTTAGTTATAGTTATTTGCACTACAGGAGAACGGTGGCACGACGAATTTTGTTAAGTTTAACCACACTCAGTGTTGTATGTCGTCGGCCTACCTTAACCGCAGTTTATTTAAAGCAAGTACCCAATGTCTTTATCATATAGAGAATATGTACGCCTACCGCGTAGTCAGAAATGTTCACAATAGGACGAGCGCGCAGATTCATCCCCGTAACCAGGAAGGTCTAACGATTGTTAACGATTTCAGTATAGTAAGCTCTAACTCGCTATATTTGATATCACAGTGATAAAGATAACCCTTGTGCATCTCGGCCCACTTGAACGCTAGGCAATAAAGCGACCAAATATATATTTTAAAATGTCTTCTCAAAGTAAGTAGGGAAGGGGTTACACCCACGAGCACAAAGTAAGCCTGTACACCCGCTGGCGGATAACGAAGGTAATTGAATCATATGCAAATTGAATTACAAGCATACACATTGTGAATGTGCATTTGTTCAGTTGTGCTTGTGTGTACTTACTGCTATTGCCTATCCAGCCTGTGAAACTAGTAAATATATATATACATATATATATATATATATATATATATATATATATATATATATATATATATATATATATATGTGTGTGTGTCTTTAGACAAGCGAAAAGCCAAGCGTCGACCATTTGAGTGTTATCCACCTATGAGACTCGGTAGTTACTTCGGTTGCGTAATAAAGCAAATACTAGAAAACTCTTGTATCGTGTAAAGTTTCCATGTGTAGTTCGGATAGCGCGAAGCCGTCAACAAGATCATGACAGACAAAGACCGATGATTGAGAATTGTGGCTTTCAGGCATTAGACGAAAACGGTTTGCGAAATGAGGATTTGCGATAACCTGTTGGGTATTTCGCCATCCGTCTCGTATGTGTTCATTCCAATCATCAAAGTGCTGGAGGCTTAGTTGGCTTCTGGACGGTTCCAAACAGTTCCGTGGCGTTTCAAGCCCACCCTCCCCCCCTTATTTAAAGGTAAGTGGAGCCGAGTACTGTAACTCTCAGTTGTATAAAACCCGGAAAAGTGTTCACAGAATTGCAATCGAGTTTGTTAGACAATATATTATATATATTACTGAGAGTAAGAAGAACGCTAATCAAGAAAGCCTGTCTTATTTTGGTGGCAGATATTCGTCCCGCAAAAGAGCAGTGGACACCGTCACTGAAGAAGTATCACAAAAGCCTGCATGGCATAGACATAGCCGATATTGCGAGGTGCAAAGAGGAAAGGCTGAAAGTATTCGTGAAAACAACGCGCCGAATTCTTGCACACCTTTGACCTCAATCAACAGCTTTAAGCGTGAGCGTATGTTGAATATACGTTGTCGTTGTTGTCTAGCTACTGCCCTTCGCCATTTTAATTAAAAGGCTTACTATTGTGTTGTACGGACGTTGTATTTGCTTGTTGTTACAGCATGTTGTATGCTAATGTTGCATCTGCGTCACTGCCGTTAACGTTACTGGCAGAAATAGCGCGCTGACCGTTCAATTACTAACGTTACTTATTTCTATTAAACGTGTTAAAGCTCTTTGTGCAGCCGGTCTGAATGCCGCTATAGTATGGTGATGATGCTGCTGCTGCTGCATCTGATGCGGTGCTAATTAAGACAACGCCAGTAAAAATAATAATGATGATGCAACTGTAAGAGTACAGAACTTTGCTTCTAATAGTTCCTCGGCAGATGCTTGCACGAGCGAATCAGCGCCACTCCCATTCCCGTTCTTCTGCGACGAAACAAAAACCTACCTACCTACACCTAGAGACTACATCTGCTTCGCTAGCTCTCGTCGTGGTAACGCAACGAAGCCGCTGCGCTGACTTCGGCTTGCTTCCCGCAAGCCCCGACTTTGCGGCGCTCTATAAGCCCCTTCATTTTTTGTGTGGTCGACTTCACCAACAGTTTCGACTGCGTGCGGTGTGTGTGTGTGTGTGTGGCAAGTGGAAACGGGACAACTCCTTGCCTGTGAGTTCTATTTGTCCTTGGTTATTCCTGGTTGCTCTCTGTCATTTGGCCATCGTGTCCTTTCTCTTTCGTGGTTCCACGAAAAAAATGAGGCAGAAAAACAGGAGTCATTAAGAGGACGCCGGGCGAGAGCTAGGAGCTAGACTAAGCAATTATACAGAAACAGTGGCATTTATGAGCATAATGACAGTGACAGCAGGGCACACAGGCCTTATATATATATATATATATATATATATATATATATATATATATGGACACTGCGAAAGTCTAAGACACCCGTGAATTGTCTTTACATGAAACATAATTAGTTCACAAATAAGGCAACACACTACTATACATATACGTAAGCTCAGTAGATATCAATACAGTTTTTTAGGCGTGAGATTTAAGCAATAACACAGAGCAGTAAATCCTATTTCTCTATGATCTTTAAGAGATTCTCAACATACCCGATGGCTCATTCGCGTGCTAAAAGACTCCCAAGCGCATTTTTTTTAAGGTAGGAAAGATGAACCCACCGCGGGAGACCTCACTGGCAGTACAATCGGGTAAGTTCAGCAAATGTTTTTTTTTAGTGTCACTTAGTGTCACACCGATTAGCACTCGCCATATTGTAGTATCCTAGCGACGAAAATGAAACGAAACTCACGTTTTTGGTCGGCCGCTTACGCATCGCAGAGCAAAATGTAACCACTCTGTGCCCTGGGAGCATAAGAAGCGCTTCCATACAAATATCTCAATTACTGTTTTTGGGTGTCGTTCACGAAGCTCATCCTCGAGATCAAAGTAACCACAAAGGAACCTTTTGTAGCAATCATAAACAGCCACCTAGATTAGGGCTTCATGTCCAGTAGTCGCGTGAAGCTTTTTAAAACACGCATTTACAACATGCTAGTGCGCATCTTGTTGACCGTAAACGCGGTTATTGGCCCAAGCTCGGCGAAACTTGGCTGTGCCTCACAGCTCTAACGGAATAACTCTAAATTTGGCAATCAGAAATAGAGCGGTTATTTACAATGAGATAGAGATGTTTAAAAATATTCAGCCTATATATATATATATATATATATATATATATATATATATATATCATTTCTAAGTAAAGGTATGTGTATTTATTTTCCAGTAACGTCCAGAGGGGCAACACATTCTCAATTTTGGGATCGCTTGCCGAATAGTGCAGACCAGGGCTGTTCTAGACTGAATATTAACACGTCTGCTTGCAAAAGATTGAAATATATGTTGATGCATAAAATATATATATATATATATATATATATATATTACCAAAACTAAATACTTTGCTTCAAAAATCTCTTTGGAGAGGTACACATTTGTCACGTGTCGCGCTGGGACCAGATTTGTGGCGCCTTTTCATATTTCAACACAAAGTCTGAGACAAAGTCAGAGTCGACGGCCGTCAATCACTTCGACCCCACTGTTCCGTCGACAGCATCGCAGGAACTCCCTTGAACACAATGTGGCCACTGCCATTTCTGCCATAAGCCGTTGCGATCCGCCCGGCTAGATTACGCATGCAATAAGTCGTCTTATGGCGTGGATTGTTTCCAAGAGCAGTAGTAGCAATAGTAGTAATAGTAGTATAGGGGCTACAAAATTGTTTCGGTTTTGTCCGTAAAGAATCATTATAAATTTCGAAAAAAGTTGTAGACCCAATAGTATTAGTAGTCGTAGTGGCAATAGTGTACGGCGCTGTCGAGTAGCCCGGTAGCGTGGTGGATTAAGTCTGCGTCTCGCAACCGGAGGAGGAGACACATAGGTGCGCGGGGAGTGTGCGAGCCCCACCGTTGCACCGATTTGTATTTATGGGGGTCCGTCTATAAAGGTCCGTCTGAAAAATAAAAAGAAGCAATGCGAAAAACAGTTCCACGGACGTTAAATCTTGGCTGAGGGACAACAGCCCGAAAACTTTACTCAGTGTACGGAGTTAAGAGGAGAGACAAAGATACGAACCGTGTGTCAACTAACCAACAAGTGAATAATAAATAAATTATTGATTGAATGAATGAATGAGTGAATGAATGAGTGCACGATTGCTGATCCCCACCGCCACCAGCTGGCCGACGCCTCTGCCTAATTGGCGGCAGCTGACGATGTTGATTTCTCTCTACTTGGTTAGCTGTTTCCTCGCATTCGTCCGTCGTATCGTATAATGTCGGCGGCCTCGTGACGCGTGCCATACGTGACCACTGTTACGATGACTCAGGCTAGTGCGTTTGCTCAGGCTAGCGACTGTCGTCGCTACCGTCACCCTGCAAGTGGAGATGCTTTTTCTATTGCCACCGCCACCTCCACCTCCACCTCCACCACCACGACCACGACCACATTTCGATTATCGTCCGACCATCATCACTGCCATCGTGCCAGTATAATATATCAACGTACAGCTCGTAGTCGATTCCAGCACGATGTCGTCAACTGTCGTCTCTCGTTGTTGTTAACCGCTGCTTGTTAACGAACAGCAGCAGACACCGAGCCGCCGTAACGCTTGTAAAAACAGAACACGTGGCAGTCGATCTATATATATATATATATATATATAATTGATGTATATGAATATATATACAGGTATAATCTATGCATATATATATATATATAAATATATATATATATATATATATATATATATATATAATATATATATATATATATATATATATATATACAGAGTGAAGGAAAGCAAGTAGCCGTTTAGAAACGAACAACGTGTAAAAACGCACCGCTGTAATAATAGTTGCAGTAATTGGGCTCGTTGTCGTATTAGTAGTAGTAGTAGTAGTTATGTTGCTAAGTTGCAAGCAGTACTCCTGCAGCAACAGCAGCACTCAGCTATGATGCTGCGGCGGACGAAGGCGACTAAATCAGTGCTAGCTTAGAAAATGAGGCTATACATGTCGCGGTAATACCGAGTCACGCGCACCTGACCTGATATCATGCCATATGCCATGCGATTACGCCTTTCACAGCGCGCGCGATCTCTCTATCGCTCTTTCTCTTGCGTCTTTTCTCTCTCTCCCCCCCCCTCTCTCTCTCTCTGCTTTCCTCTCGCTAGTCTGTAGCGTAAAACCTCCAAGCTGGCGTCCAAGGCGTCGGAGGCGCTGGGGAACAAGCTGGAGAGGTATTTACTTCGTTTCTTTCGCGCGCATCTACTTCATGCAGCACTTATTTGGTGACATCATTTACGTCGGAACTCGCCGGCTTGCTTTGTTTGTTTGTCGTCTCCTACTTGTATATTGGCTGTTGTTTCTCTCACTGACGCTCTAGGATAAGGCGTTCTATACAGATATGTCGGTTACCATTTATTCATTCACAAAAAAATAATACTTTAACAGGGAGGAACGCGCCGAACATTTGCCTACATTTTGTATTAGCTGTCGTTTCCCCTACTCGCTATGAGAGTGGTTCAGATCGGTGTCGGTCGTTATGGTTGTGAATATAATTTATTCACTTATCATTAGTCTTGTCCAATGAGTACAATTCGGAAGTGTGAACATCTGCTTGCTGTTCTTCATTGCTTCACCAGCTTAGCCCCAAGGCGGCCACAATGTGAGGTAACAGCGTTCACCTCCCACAGACAGCCAAGGTCAGCATCTGCGTCGGTCTCCTCTGACCTCTTGAATGCGCTCAAAAATGCAGCTGTCTTTGAGAAACAAATCACTTCCCCTACTGATGGGTCGCAGAGTCACACGCTTACTGACGGGTCTGCACTGCGACGTGTATAATAAAAGTAACCATAAAACGGAACAAATGTACAAAAATGCCTCTCCTGGCTAGTCATTTTTTTCCGTTCAGACTCATTTGCACGGTTCACGCGTGTTTATTATTGACATACAGACACTTGATATTTCCCAATAAACATGGCCCCAAATATGGGGCCGAGATCGAAGCCATGACTCCGATTGTCAGAGTTTCCGGCCATCTCTTCCACTCCATCGCGGCGATAGTTTGATTTCTCTTATTGCTATTTATTTATCTATCTTATTGTTATCGTAATTAATTTGTATTTTAAATATTTCATTTTATGAATATTAGGTATGACGTGTCCGTAATAGAGCTACAATCAGACCGACTCTTACTCCATAGTAACCAATACCGAGTGGTTCCGCGTGTCTTCCGGGGCTCAGCAAGTAACATCATCTGCTGGACAAACAGGGCATTTCACTCGCCTCTTCTAATATGTTTCATACGCCTTGCTAAGTTTTTTAGAAACGACATGACCCCAAACTGATAAGGCCCAGTATTTTCATAGTGACAGACGCAAAATAATCTTGTTCTGAAAGCTCGGCGTGTTTAGGCCATTTCTCTGTTTCAGCGTGCTCTGGCACGTAAACGATGCTGTCGTTTACAATAGTATTTTAATCAGTGGTCTTTCTGGGGTTAGGTATCTAACCATTCAGCCAGAGTATCGCCCAGTGCTTTTTAAGCGAAAAACATAAAAGCATTTGAGCCTAGTCTCTCGTCCGCGCATCCGTTAAATAACTTCGAATAAAAATGCGGATTTTACGAAAACATTCGGCGATTCAGCGATTCAACAATTCAACAATTCGGCGATTCAACAATATTGCTGGGTTGTATTTAAAAAAATTAAATCTATAAATCATTAACGACACTTGGTTATACGTGTTTGCAAAGCCGTTTTAGAAACCTTTATTTTTGGTAAATAATCTAATAAATAAACGTTCTTTTTTTATTTCGATAATGCGACAGATAGAGCAAACATTGCTATGGACCCGTGATTGTTGTCGCTGTCGTTCCCATCAGAATCTGTAAGCCCGCCAGTGAAATAACGGAAGTGGAGCTTCCATTCGATTCATACCTCATTGATAATCCGGCCGATGTGGCTGTGTTGCCGGTCGACCAACTGATAATTTGCACCATTTGGTATGGAAGGAATATGAAGTATGACTCGCACTCACCTGAAAACAAACGCAGTGTGCACATGAGTATAAGCCTTTAATTAATTAAGTCGTTCGCAAACAATGAACAACCTGTTGTTGATCTGTATCTACTAGTGTCTAGCATTTTATCTGCAGGGTTATTAAAGGCTATTCTATGTTTCAGTGATTTAATTTTTTGATTGTGGGGTTTGAATAAGACGAACGTATCGATCAATTCATCTGCATATTTTTCACTATCATCATGATCTCTCTCTCTCTCTCTCGCGCGCGCTTGTGTTGTCTCTCTCTCCCTCAGAGGCCATATCTTTTAACCGCCGCCGGCCGCTAACCGGGCTCGAATTCGAGCTCGAAGTCCTTGACCTCAACCCAAAGACAACGAACACAACACAACGCTCTGCTTACTACGCATGGTATTGGTGATGGCTAGTGCGCTTCTGCAAAAGCCGTTGCGAGCATCATTAACCCGTCATCAATGTCGACATTACAACCAGAGGAGGCGGCCGCCGCCGCTGGTCCAGCAGTGGCAGCAGCAGCAGTATTAGCATCAACAATAAAAACAGTAAGAACTAGACAATAACAGCTACGACAACAGCTGTCGAAGGGGGGACCTCGCGCGCTGCCCCGTTACCGTGCACAGATGGCCAGTGCGGTGCGTGCGTGATTGGCCGGGTCTTGCGTTCTTGCGAGCGCCTTCAACCGCTCTTGCCTTTTCGCACATATATATATATATATATGAATATATATATATATATATATATATATGCTCGTATGGTCATCTTACTGTTCCTGCCTTGTACGTATTTGTGTTTACATGGACTAATGTTTCTCAGATTATGGGGCTTTCTTTCTCCCTCTCTCTCGCCCTCTCGCCCGCTCTCTCGTTCCTTCTTTTTCTCTGACTCCCTGCTTCCCAGCTTGGTTTTTCCGTGTCAGGCTTTTTCCACATTCATTGGCGGCAGCACCTTGCCGAGAGGGCCGAAGAGAGCAAATTACGACCTAGAGACAACTTATAATATAAATATTACACAAAGCAGTAGTCGTTTTACAACAATAGCAAACATGGTTGTAATATAGACAGTAGCGTAGATGGACATGTATGTTTATATACATACGCAGTAGCGCAGTAACTGGACAAAACGTAAGCAATCGATGCTCCGCTGTTACGCACCGGCACTTTTTAATCGAGATAAGTGTTAAAGGAATAGAAGATTCTCTAGTCTAAGAACAATTGACAAGACCAGCAGACGATCTTGTTGTTGACGACAGCACTCATGCTTCACGTCTACCAGAATCTAGAATCGAGCGTCGCCTTCCACCAGAGAGAAATTCATGTGTATATATACATATATATTGGCAGAAGCATTGGAACTGATTACTGCAGTGCACCGAAAGTTGGTCCTGATTCAATACCATTTGTATCTCAGAAACACAAGACGCTAAGCGTAGATTTACGTTTATGGATATATGGGTCATATGCGTTTAGTGTCTTACAGTCAGATCACTTACAGTCTAGGGTTTGAATCTAGGTTAATGTTCGGAGAACTGCAGTAAGCCACGAGATGAAACAATTTGCAGGATTTTGTTAGTAGCAGCAGCAGCAGCAGGGATACCTATTTAGCCTCACTCTTAGTTTCCGCTTCTGCTCCCGACACTTCTAACATCATTCTTATTTTTTTTATTTACGCAGGTTTATTACCATAGCTTGCTACAACGTGTTAGTACACCGATGACCTCCGTCATAACAGCGCTTGTACATTAGATAAGCTTTGACGACCTTCACAGAACCCCCCCCCCGCCCCCGTTAGGGATTTGTTTTGTGTTGCCAGTGCCTCGCAGCAGTTATACGTATGCTGCTGTTAACTGCGGATTATTTCCTGGAACAACAGAAGACAACAGGTGGCGAGGAGGCTGTGCGAGATAAGAATTCGTGACTCTTGTGTAAACGCGTTGTGTCCGCGAGATGAAACAGAGGCCGACGGTGGTAGTCGGAGACGAGAAAGAGAGAGAGAAAGACCGCTATAGTTGTTGTTTCGAGTGTTTCTCGACACGACGAAGGGCAGAGCAGGTTCTCCGGTCGTCCGCGAGGTCCCCCGAGGTCCTAGCTTGAGGAGTACATTTTGGCAAATAGCAGTTTCGGTGCCCTCGCTGCCCGTCTATCCTTTTCGTGGTGTTATCGTCTCGTCGTCGTCATCGTCGTGCGATGTTTGACTAGTTAGAGGATGCTGGCGCGGCTTGTAGAAGCAAAGGTACCCCAATCAGGGGGACCACCACAATTCCTACGGTTTATATGGTACTAGTGGTTCTGCAGAAGGTACCTCAGACAAAATACTAGGCGGCCGTTACAACAACCAGGTATATATATGGGCAGCTGGCTTAACACTAGACCGTCTCACTAGTGAGGATGGCACTGTTGTCGATGTCCGCGTCATTCTCTGACGGTCGGGTTGGGCGGAGAGTGAGAAAGAGAGAGAGAGAGAACGATAGAGAGATAAGAACGAAAGAGTGGAAGGGAGAGAACCGTTATCTGTGCTTCATTATTTGGCCACTGCCAAAGACTCGTTAGGGCGGTGCCTAGCCGATGACGCCACTTTAAATAGTCCAAGAATATTATATTCAATTAGCAGTATCCCAAGAAGGCAAATTCCACAATTTGTCGTCAGATGCCTTTGTTTTCCATCACCCGTTTGCCCTACGATGTCTCACACGTCGCCGACGTGTTGCTCTGCCCTCTTTAGAACTTCCTAGGCCATCGATGCCATTTTTATATATATATATATATATATATATATATATATGAGTTTGCCCTGTTATTACCGCTATGTTATTATAGTTATATACACCCTATACGATCCCGTACGACGACTTGGCAAGAGGACCGCATCTATTCAGAAATTACTCAAATCTAGAAATAACAAGAGAAAAAGCTGAGACATGCTCTTGAGTTTTGATGAATCCCACGACAAAAAGAAGATTGATTCTTTTGCGTCCACCCCAAACGATGGATACGACGTGATCTCGCAAGAAAATTTTACGATGTCTCATTTCTGCCAGTTTCGCTGCTCACATCGTGCAGCCGCGCAACGTTTAATGCATAATAAGCGCGCTGCCAGGTGCAAGTTAACAGGATCCTAACGAAGAGATAACCATTAGACGGGTTGGCACTCATGGGACATTGGTCAAAGTAGAAATGAAGCTTGAGCGCAATTACTATAATTTGTATTGACTAAACGAAGATACTTTAGTGGAGGATCGGCTCTGGTGGGAGCCTATCCCACAAGATTGATGTCCCTAAGAGACTCCCCAAGAAGGCAACACCTACACTTCTCTCTCTATATTTCTCTCGCGCTCGCTTTCTATAGCTACTGTAAGGAGTTCTTGTTCCCGGCTATAAACAAAGCAGCCAAAAGTAGTTTTAGGGTAGCTACGATACTATCAGCCAGTGACAGCCCGCCACAGGCTTGATTTCCGGTGGCCTGATTTTTGTTTCACAAGAAATCTTTTATCTCTGATAACGGCAATATTGCTGCTGAAGTATTACTTTTGCTACTATAAGTAAAACAGAAGTCTTCCATTAGTTACCTTGTCTAGGACCTAGCAGGCAGCCCCTTTATAGATAGGGTCTTTTAGAAGGCGGCTTGGTAGATGACGCTTTCGAATAGCTTTGACAACGGTTTCAGCGATACCCAGAGACA
This sequence comes from Dermanyssus gallinae, assembly GCA_003439945.1. Lineage (NCBI taxonomy): Eukaryota > Metazoa > Arthropoda > Arachnida > Mesostigmata > Dermanyssidae > Dermanyssus > Dermanyssus gallinae. Next base: position 396,611 of record QVRM01004003.1, read on the forward strand.
CAGTGTCTATTTGCTGCTTCTGATTGATTGATCTCTGTGGTCCTTGTTCCCTGCCATATCCGCCGACCCACAGACCCAAGCTCTAAAGGCAGAGAAAAGTTTGCCCTTAAAGGGATGAAGCACCCGGCGATCGGGAATGACAGTACGTACGGGTCATTACCCTCATCTAGCACTTCTGTTCTACTTTTATTTTGCGTTGCATGCTCAGCGACAAAGGATGCTGGCTAAGTTTACCACGAAATTCCTTCCGACCGAATCTTGCCAGTGGTTGTCAAAAAACGAGTACAATCATTATAAGTCGCAAATCAAAGCTTCCCATTTCACAGCTACGAGAAATCAAATATACAGTCAAGTCGTGCTGGATGTAAGTTTTGCCGGTTTCTGTCTTGAAGTTTCATCTGCCACTTTGAACTCCAGAAGACGGACATCGTCTCCCTGTTATCAGAGAATCTCGTCCGTAGTTTTAAAAATGCTTGAAATGTTGAACATTTTGACTGAATACAGCTCCAACACCTTATAGTGTTTATGCACATGCATACAATATATATATATATATATATATATATATATATATATATATATATATATATACATATATTGCTGGCTACCCGTGGATAACAACAAGAAAACATTCTATTTTACAACACTTTTACTGCGATACCACACTACTACTGTGACACTTCAAAGTGTCGAAGTTGCTCTTGAATATTAGATAAACAATGGCATAATCGTACACTCTTAACCGCGCAGCCTTGCCGATGCTGCAAACGGGGAGAGTGACAGGTGAGCTGCGGTGATCCAAAGTCCACGCTAAAATTGCTGCGGAGGAGCCAAGTTAGTTAACCGTCGTATTGTCTATATCCCAAACAAGAACGAATCGTGTCCGCCTCTATTCCCAACAGAGATGACTGTCGGCGATTGGCCGCCCTCTGCTGTCTGCTTATATACCTGAGTAGTGGAGGCTGCTTATGTACCTGAGTAGTGGATTTCTCTGCCTCGATGCCCAATATGGGCGGCTGCCGTTTGCCACTGACCCGCACATGGGCGATTACTTTCTACCTACACTACCGCATGCAGAGACGATAGCTCTCTGCGTCAATCTATGTGGGCCGTAGACTGTCCTGTTTCTACATGTATCACATGCATAGACACCTACTGTCTTCTTTCTTCATCCCATGTCTGGGCGGCCTTTTCGTGATCTGTTTGTCCTCTCCCTCTGTTAGCACATCGTGTTTTGCGGCCGGGGGCCGGGAGTCTCGTCAGTAAGTAGAGGTTGTCATTCCATTCAGACATGATTTCACAGCAGATTGCACCGCTTGCTTCTGAGGGGCACAGCAGAGTGCACCGCTTGCTTCTGAGGGCAGATGGGGAGATCCGGGAGGTTGTCAGAGATGGGGAGAGAAAGTGACCAAGAGAAAAATGCGATCGTGCACGTTGAGGAACGATCGGTGAGAGTCCGAGCAGCTGTCACTCAGAATCTAAGTGAGGCTCGGTTGGCCGCGGCAGCCGCCGACGTCTTCGTCGCCGCATTGTGTCGACGCATCCCCCGACGACGCACTGTTGCTAATGGCAATTGACGGCGTAAGTCACTGCACAGGAAGGACGCGGCGGGCGGGACGCCTATCCTTTCACCTAGCGTCGTACCGGTGCTTCTCTCTTTGTCGTTCTTTAGCTCCCTTTTCGCCCCCATCCCCGCTCTTCCCCCAACTTTTATGATTCCCCTCATGTATGTCTCTGTCCTTTTCATATTTGTTTTTATACGTATACCTATGATGCTATATTTTTCTCGGGCCTTCCGTAACCTCCTTTTTGCTAGCTTTTTAAGTCTTGCTTTCAGTGTCTACTACACAGATTCGGTGCCCATCTTCAGGTAGTTGAGCGTGCCTCCGAGAGTCGGCGAAGGGGGGGGGGGTAGAAAAGCCGGGCGCAGCCGTTATATATACGGACATTCACTACGAGACAGCTGGCGCCGTCGCTACCATGAGCTACCTATAAAAAACGGCGCAGAGCTCTCATGTAGTTGCTCCGCTGCTAGAGAGCTTCCGAGTAGTCGATTTTCTTAGTGCTTTCATAGCCAAATATTCCTTCAATACGAAGAGAGAACGTTGCAAATGTGAACTTACGTTTATATATATATATATATATATATATATATATATATATTGTAAGCAGGCATCTTTGAAAAGTTCTCGCGCTCAGCCCTGGCTGCCTCGCGACTTGTCCTCTTTGAAATAGCACAAGATAGGGCTGACAAATGCATATTAGAGCGTTCAACCCTCGATGAAAAATGCTTGGAGATTGTGAAAATGTATTATCATCATTATCATAAAAGGGAGACCCCGTAGGGGCACGACACATCAGAAATGTAAATGCAAGACACGCATTTTATGCCGACGACTTGCAATAGTTTTTGTAAAGACCGCCTGCAGTTTAAGCTATGGGAAGCCTCCGACTGGTGCTAAGAAAATCAACTGATAATCAACATCCCCAAAACAAAAGTACTACGATTTAGTCAAGGCGAATCATATGCCACAGACGGCCGATGCAATAAAATTGGGGCTAAAAATATTAAAATAGATAATCACTTTTACTATCTAGGAATAACAGTAACCCCCCGGCTGACGTTCAGCAGACATATCGAACAAATGCGTCGCAAGGCCACCGCAACCATGATTTTAGTGGGAAACATAGAATTAAAAATCGCTCTAAGCCTATCTAGAATAGAAATTGTTCCTTAAATAAAATACTGTATTCACGAAATTGCTTTTAATTTTACAATGTCAGACCTTAAAGCATGAATAGGATAAAATCCTATTTTGTAAAGCGCACGTTAAACTTCCCAAAGAACGCATCGGCGACGCTTGCACTAGACCTATGCCATAAACGCACATTAGTTGAAGATTTTATACTGGACACAATACCGTTCAGTATACAAACCTACGAAGCCTACAGAGAATTAAGAGGAAAGTGTAACATGGCATTTGTAATGGATCTCTATGTCATGGAGCCTCCTTTTTTTAGTAATAAATAAAAAAAATCATCACAGAGAAACAGATCTATAATATGCCGAACATCAAGGACCACATCGCTACCACTACCATGACTCTGTTATGAAACTGACGAGTCCGTATGTAAATCATATTGTGTAAGGTGCAATAATGGCCGTTACCACATACTCAACTGCTCGTTTATCGAAAATCGTCACTACGGTCAAGTCTTAAAATCATTGAAACGGCAGACCAACTGCTGTCAGCAAGCGAGGGAAGTGGTGTCGTTGGATCGACGGCACTGAGGTCATAATTTTCCTCTATGGACGTCAAATATTGAAGAACAAGTTGATCAGGCAGCGAGCGGAGCAATACTGAATACATCATACCGGCATAGTTTTTAGGTTTACAATTCACGGTATCCAACGACTGAGTTATTTTATAACTATTGCGTTTCTCTAACGACTCGTGAAAGCGACTTAAGTCTAATACCCTTTGTTCCTTTGACAGTGCCAGCGTATCCATAAATACGCCCGTAACGATTGTCTCACTAAGTTATTATACCATTAAATTAAATAACGAATATTTCTCTGATAATTAATTCCCATTGGTGGCATCCCTTGCAATGCTTTTGCTGGTTTTCCATCCAGGTGATCACGAAGGTATTTGAACCTCCAAACAAGCGGTCGGATCAATTAACATTGAGACATCCACTATATATATAGCTATAAGTACTAACATGGCGAAGTTATATAAATCAATACTGGCATAATATATATAAATATATATATATATATATATATGGCATACACATGTAGTAGTGTAAGTCATTGCGCTATGTATGTATATATATATATATATATATATATATATATATATATATATATATATATATGTATATATATATAATATATATAACAAGCAGTTTTTACGTTTTTACTATAAAGCCATTCAGACACTATTAGCATCGAAACGTTGCGGCCTGCTGCGCATAATAATTAATGCGGCTGGCCAAAGTCGCAAGTAGTCATCAATAATGCATAGTTTCATATATACATTTATTTACACATGCACATACTGCGTAAAAGCCTGCCTGCGGAGATGAACAATAACTTGCAGAGTTCATGTGATGTTTAGCGTTCTGTCGGGGCAGTTTAGCTCTAGCCGTTTTTAGCTCTAAGTTATCAGGTAAGAGTACACCTAACAATAATTGTGACGCCTAAACAAAGATACTAATAATAATAATCCTTGCCCATGTGATGTAACCGTTTAATGCACGGCGGTCTTGTCGTATCTATGCCGCAGCGCAGTTGAATCTGAATGGGTCGCAGAACGAGCGGATTCGGAAAAGCGATAAAGTACTTCGAGCTATCAAGAAGTTATCACTTTGTACTTATTACATTGGAAACATTCGACCCGACGATAGCACAGATACAGCACAGAAAATTTTAAACGATATCGAAAAACGAACCGAAGACGGGAGGTCGAGGCGAGGTCATGTTTTTGAGACAGATGTTAAGTGTGGCCGTTTGACGTTTGTATAGATACGTGGCATCTCTTATAGGCGCAGTAATTATTATTATTATTATTATTATTATTATTATTATTATTATTATTATTATTATTATTATTATTATTATTATTATCATAGTTAGTGTGTATCTTTCGTGTGTCCTAATAGATTCGTCGCCTCTGTACATATAACTAGCTCACGTTTCTCTGTGCCAACCGCGGATCGTGTCCTCCAAAAGAAAGGAATTTTCCCGTTACATGTCGACGAATCGAATACGTGTATGACGTCTATTTATATAAAGCATACCTTCCAGACTATTAGAGCAACCAGACAATGCGTAATAAACTCATTTTCAGTGGTGGTATTCATTTGTTTTTCTTATATGACAAAGGATTTAGCAACGCGCAGATGGAGTATTGTGTATACGCAGCGTTCAATGAAAACATACTATGGATGGAAACGCACACGGATTTGGTAGTACACGAATCGAATACGTGTATGACGTCTATTTATATAAAGCATACCTTCCAGACTATTAGAGCAACCCGACAATGCGTAATAAACTCATTTTCAGTGGTGATATTCATTTGTTTTTCTTTAGTGACAAAGAATTTAGCAACGCGCAGATGGAGTATTGTGTTTATGCAGCGTTCAATGAAAACATACCACGGATGGAAACGCACCCGGATTTGATAGTAATAATCATAATATTTTGATATAATAGCGGTGATAAAATGGCGATGCGGTGACGCAGTCTTCTCTATGGCTCCCTCTTTATGGCATACCCGTTCTACGCAACTGGTCCCAGAGGCTGTATGTAACAAGGAGCATGAATGAGACCGGCTAGTAGGCGCGCTGAAAGCTGATCCCTGAAGTAACAAGATATGTATGGTGATGGTCAGGTGATGACCGTGATACTTAAGCGAACGGAGAAAAAAAGCGGCAAAGCTATAATTACGGACGGACACGCCACTCTAACTTTGGTTCTGCCGCTAAATTCCCAGGGGAATCATATCATATTTCCGCTACGGCTATTCGTCGATGATCGACGAACTTGACAAGGAGTCGATGTGCCCCTACAGATAATAGTTTGGGTAGGGCGGAAAACCGGAGTGAATGACCTTCCCACCCCGTTGGACACTACAGTAGGCGGGGGGGGGGGGAGCACTTCTACTACAGAGCAATATCGAAATTCTGTCTCTCGTGCGATGACCTATCGTCAAAGACCTACTGTGTTGAATCTGTTGCTCCGCAGATCTTTTTAATAATAATAATAATAATAATAACAAGAGCACAAGTATCCTCCTCAAAGACCTAGGTGTCAAAATTAGTGCTAAGACGGGTGACCAGCGCGAGGGCGAGTTTCTGCGTCAGCAGCTCTCGCTCGCAGAGTGTAGGGGAAACGCCGCCGCTATCATCGGCTCTATGGATTGAGAAGGGGAGGGGTGAGCCTACACGTTTAGGTCCCACAATTGTAGGGAAATACTGAAAAAAATGAATAAATAATAATAATAATAATAATAATAATAGCTCAGTGGCTACGGAGTGCCGACTTGTGACCGCGCCACCGGTTTCATCATTAAATTTCATTCGCTATAAGAGTGACTAACGCCGAACGCTTGCATCAGTATGAGCTTCGATGAGACGACAACCACTAAAATGTTTTCCTGCACGGAACGCCATCTGTGAAAACAACGTCCTCGCAATTATTTAAAGAACGCAACGTCAAATAACAATACTTTAACGGGCCACAGCGCAGCGACGCAACGTTTGAAGCCTGCGGTCGGCGGGTCACTCGACAGTTTTACTAATAATCAATTGGCAAACAGCACCCCTCATTTGGCACACTAATTGCTAACGCCACTAATTAGCCGTGTCGTCTAGTCTCTTTGTCGTTGCCGTGTTTCTTTGATGTTATATTAAATTAGGCTGGATGTTAGGAGGACCACCGCCTCTATATATATATATATATATATATATATATATGGGTTTCAAATGAGGGAAAAATGATGACTACGTAAAATACTAATTAATTACTCTGATCATATTTGACATCCAGTTTTTAAGTGCTCAAATTAGAGTACTACATACATTCGCTAGAACGTTGGAAATATATATTCTAAACATAAGTTAGGGAAGTGTCGCAAGAGTTTCCTGCAAGGAAAAGCATGTCAAATTTGGGTCTTGGCAATAACCTAATTAGATTCGGGAACTTAGAAATAGTAGAGCCAGTTTAGTAAAGCAGAACTCCGCCGCCTCAACGACAACCTTGAGCTGCGCGGTGCCAGTCTTCCCTCACTTAAGCTGCCAACTTAGCTATCACCTGTTGGAGGTGTGTAACCTGCTCTGAGATATGAAACGATGTTGCTTGTCTGGAAGCGCCGTTATGTGTTCGACAAATGAGATCAAACGGCACACTAGAAGTTTCGCTAGTAGTTTATTCGCGAAGCTTTTTTGGCGATCCTCCCCCCCCGGAACTGTGTTCAGTTGATGCTCTTTGCCTTTTGGAATAAGAGAAACGATGCACGTTCCCCACTCTAGGGGCAGTTTTCGGCATGAACGCATCTATAGAAGAGAACCGTTCACTGCTTATTAGAGATCCTATCCGATCCGGACGCTTTGTTTCTCGCGAGTCGCTGTATGGCCTCTGACACTTCCAGCACGGTGAAGTATTCCTCCAACCTGGCCCTCCACTGCATATCCTCCTCCGATCTGCCCATTGTGGATGTCGGCGGGCTTCGTAGGTTCGTGTCACGTAAACTGATCATAGTTAGGAGGTGGGCGTAGAGTCGCTCGCTGTCTAATGAACATGGCGACTTCACTTGCGAGGTACTGCGAAGCCATAGGTACGATTTAGGCCGCGTCTTCTGCAGGCGGTTGTTCTGCTGCTTGGCTTCTTGTAAGATTCGTCGATAGAAGGATCTCAATGCTGCGTATAGCGGCTCCATCTCAAGGTCATAGGTCGGCCGGCCTTTGCTTAGTAGTAAGAGGCCATGGTATGGCTCCATTCTGAGGTCTATCATCTCCGTACCGAGTACGCGCTCTACGTGCCACCTACAAGATTTTGGTGTCTTGGTACCTCATCCAGTCATTTTCCGTCCGCACTTTTGTAGCGCAGTTGTATTCTGTGCTTGGTCGTTCCACTCTTGAAACGGATTTGTCTCTGACCCTCTGAAGTACTTGCCTAAGGGTCTCTGACCCTCTGAAGCACTTGCCTAAGATGCAGACAGGTGGGTTATTGAAAACCATCTAGAGTTTTCCACCACACACGACTGACCTGACGAGTATCAACTTTGACCACAAGATTGAGTCCTGTTCTGTCATCGGCGTGCCAAGATATATAAACACGCTTAATATAAAACACGATGAGCGCGTCCAACTTTCTTTGCTGCTGTAGTCACAGTGGCGCCAGAGGTAACGTAATGCCTCGGCCTTCCGGGCGACTCAAAGGTCGCCATATTTCCCATTAACTCCCCCTTGACTGTCGGATGACACGCAAAGGTTCTCTCGTTTTAACTCTGACCGAGTGAGAGAAAAGCGCCCCCGGACCAAGAGAGAGAGGTCCAGAGACGCTCGTCCTTAACGTTTACCTACCTCTTAGCTGGCCCATGTGAGGCTGCTGGGTTAACGGTCATAGCGGTAACATCCTACCAAAATGCAGCAGCGGAAACTTCCCCACTATAGTCGGGATGGGTATCTTTCCTAATGATCCAGCCGAACTCGTATTCACACGTGTATGACACGTTTCCCTGTTTGGGAGGCAGCGCTTCTCTCTCGGAGTGTGTAGTAGCTTTAGTCCGAAACACTTGACAATATAAGTTGATCGCAGTGGGTCAAAGGGTCGCTCGACGACATGCATTTATTTGATAGCGAATTGTAATTTTTTGTGTATTGCTCTTTTAAGTTACCCTGAGACGTTCACCGTGCGGAATTGTTTCTTCTTTTATATGAATTTAATATATCACGTTCAGAGGAACTAATTGCTATTCCTATTACAATTGCTTATTGTCCACGATGAACCAGATTTTCGATTTTCATAAAAAATAAAAGTCTTGTTTCCTGAAAACGAAAAAGTATTGTACATTATTTTGGAGGTCTCTAACGACGTAATGTTGTTGTGCTATTTTGTTATTCGTTCGAAACACACAATGTCGTATTGCAGCAAAATGAATCAAGGCGACCTTGGCTCATCGCTCAGGTATACATTATCTACAATATTGACTTATGCAGTTCCTATATTAGAACACGTTTTGAACTCTGAGTACAGCGTCTCAACACAACAAACCTGTTATCAACCCAGGCCCTGTTATCAACTCCGGTCAGGTGCCCTATTCACTATTTTTTAACGCTCGTAATGGGCTAAGATGCCTATGGCACAATAAACGTGGCGTCTAAGGGCATTCATCGTCATCGAGTCTCCGCTAGTGCATTTATTTAGGCTCTCCCCAGCAGAGGTATGTAGCAAGCAGCAAACAGAGCAATGTCGACCACCACCACCACCACCTCCAACCAGGACAACAACCAGCAAGGCCAGGACTCGAACTTGTGATTGTGTCGGTCGGCTAATGATGGTGGCCTGTCATCTAACGGTAACGCCCTGTTGCGAACGGTGCGTTAGCCGCTTGAACCGCCACCGCTAGAACCGCTTGAGGTCGTTGCAGTCAGACTCATCTGTTCTCGATGAGAGCGGGCTGCGGGTGATCATCGGTTTGAACTCGACGTTTAGTTTCATTGACCGTACAATGGTGTGCAATGGCAGAAAGGAATTCGATCAACAACGCGAGAATGTCAGAGTGTGCTGGCGAGGTATGGCAACCACTACGAAATGAAGACGATCGAGAGTGAAGGCAAACATTCTTCATATTTAGCTGCTATGGTTTTAAAGCCAGAAGATAGTATAAGGTCGTTTCGATGAATACGTGACAGCCGAATGTGTTGGCGTTGACTCTTATTAAACTGTAATGTTTTTATTATTTATGTGTAAACTAAACGTACTTCAGGTGTTTTGCATCATTGTGGTAAACACACACAAATAGGAACCGTTGCTGTTTTATTTATCAATATATATTATCAGCATGCGTAAGTAAGCGTGTTAACGTTCAGCCTAGAACAGTCCTGGTCTGCACCATTCGGCAAGCGATCCCAAAATTGAGATCGCGTTGCCCCGCTGGACGTCAATGGAAAGTCTCTGGCATAAGAATTGTGCGGCTCTCTTGTCCTCAGCAGTTATCTTCAAACGTTTGCCCAATTTAGTATGTAGTCTCTTAGTCAGGGAGCCCGGTGGTACCAAGGTATCGAAGGCCACTGGGCTGAAGTTATGGGTCAGTTCAGCGTATTTGTTCATCTTGTTCTTTTCTGCTTAGGTTGCGGCGTGACCAGCTATAAGTGAAACCGAAACCGACCATTGAAGGAGAAAGTGAGTCGGTTATATATATATATATATATATATATATATATATTTATTGCCGCAGGGAACCCGCAGGTCCATGTGCCCGTGATCAGCTTTGAATACGATTTATTACCAAATCCTCAAGGGCTGCTTTAAATTCTGATGAGTGAAACCTTGTGACGACCAACGGACTCCGCATTCGTTTACGTTTTGTCATCAATGGATCAAACATTCGCCATCAAGGTACTCTGACTTGGCGAATTTGTAAACAACCACTTCTTCATTATATATATTTCTTTTTTGGACTGCTACCTATAAAGGTGAATAAATGAAATTGATATATATATATATATATATATATATATATATATATATATATATATATATATATATATATATATATATAGATGCTTCAATTCCACTGAATCGAAGAGACAGCAATTAATCTGTCTGATGCTAGTCTTCCATCTAATTACCACAAATATATATCTTAAACCGACACTACTATTGTACATATTAATGTGCAATTTTTAACTTCTACTTTTGACGCTATTTTGCATAAATACAGTACGTGACGAAATATGACATAGTGCTCCCTGGGTAGAGACAAACAGAATGATGGTCTAAAGACCGCTTCATTTTAGCGATTTTAACAACAACATCTGCGTAAAATCGCGCCATCGTTTGCGTACGAAACTTTTAAAGAAATCTTACCATCACTGTGGACCAAGACAACGATGGCATTACGTGACGGCAGCCACGCCGCCGGAAGACTCAGCTGCCAGACTTGCGGGCGAGTATGCAAATCTGGCGCGGGCCTCGCGAGCCACATTAGATTGACTCACAATCAACGAGAAGTTCGTGCCACCACCCAAACTCCTAACTAATCACAGACTAATAATTTGATTTTAAGTTCCTCACAAAATGACACTGCTGCTTCTAATAATAATTTTAACCCCCCTAGTACTTCACGCGTCTCCCAGCCAAATTGTAAATGTCCATCTAGTACTTGCTTAAAGGTCTTTAATTCTAAATCAGGTCTTAATTTACACCGTCGTCGTGCCCATCCGGACGAATATAATGAGAACATTTTAGCCCCCCCCCCTCTAAGAAGGCCAGATGGAACCCACAAGATCGTGAACTTTTAGCAACATTAGAAGCAGATTTTATATTAGATAATAATAACGAAACACCTAGAGAAATTGACCACCTTTTAGCTACTAATTTTAACTCACGCACACCTGGGGCGATTAGAGGCCAACGTAATTCTCAGGCGCATAAGGATCTGGTAGAGGACCTCCTTAAAAGAGGTCTCTCCTGGATTCCAACCTTGACAGATCTGAGCTTCCTGAGCCTACTCGGCCTCGATACTCTGAATCAGATGGCCCCTATAATCCATCCCAAAAAGATATTATTATATCTAAAATACAAGCCCTCACAAACACATTTCCCAAACGCAACATAATTTCAACAGACCTTACTCATCTGTCAAATATAATTTGCTCAGGTGAGAGTCACACTATCGCCTTAAACGAATTTCTGAACAAACATTTTACACACACTGTCCGACGTCGTGCCTTTAGAGAAACACCTTCCACTAAAGCGCGAGTATCTAAAAGGCAACAGCGACGTCAAGACTACGCAACCACTCAAAAACTTTTTAGCCAAAACCGATCCAAATGCGCTCATGATGTGCTGGACGGCAAACACACCATACACAACATGCAGGCCACCGAGGTTGTAGAACACTGGGCCAACACGATGACACAACCACCCCCTGAACCACTCCCTTGCCCCGTATACACTTCCAACTCTGATCTCTTTGAGGTTTCCCTCCCTATCTCCCTAAAGGAAACCCACGTAGCTCTCCGCGGACCTTCTAAAGCACTAGGCTTGGACGGGATTTGTCTTTCGTCCCTCCGTAAACTCCCGTTAGAAGTAGTCTGTTGTATTCTTAACATACTATTAATTAGCGATATTGCCTTAGCCCATGAAACTGCTCGCTTAGCGTTCATCCCTAAAATTAACAATGCCACATCCCCAAGCGATTTGCGACCCCTAATCTATTAGTTCATACTTACAACGAACGCTCAACAAAATTCTCTCTAGACGCCTCCAGAACTCTATTAAGCTTCTCCCAATCCAGCGAGCGTTTCTCCCCTATAATGGTACCTTCGAGAATCTTGCGGTTCTGGATGGTATCCTTAACGATGCCAAGTCTGCAGGACGTGAGCTCAGACTCGCCTCAATCGACCTCCGTGAGGCGTTCGACATGGTGAGTCATGACTCCGTCTTGTGGTCACTCCGGACTCGCGGATACCCGGAGGTATTCATTACCTATATCGAACGCTTGTACCTCTCATCTAAAACTCTCATTGAATTTGGACAAGAATGTCGTACATTTCGGCCAACTAGGGGTGTTAGACAGGAAGATCCTCTGTCCCCCCTCTTATTTAATCTAGTTCTCGACGACATTCTTTCAAAATTAGACAAAACTAATATCGGGTACCAACTTACTGATGACTTTCGCCTTATGGGCTTAGCCTTTGCGGATGATCTTATCCTCCTAGCCTCCACGAAATCCACTCTCCAACGGCTCCTTAAAATTGCGGACCCACTTTTGAAATCCCGAGGCCTTGAAATGAATACTAATAAAAGCTTTACTATCTCCCACCTATTTAATAGGAAGGAAGGTAAAGGTTTTATCAATACCGTACCAGAACGTTGGAGATCGGCAATTGCCAGCTAAAGGTATGAGCGATCGATGGAGATATCTTGGAGTCGACTTTGACAGCAATGGCAGAGTTGACTCCACCAGGGATATACTCCATAATTTACTCAACAGACTCACGATAGCTCCCCTTAAACCCCACCAAAGACTCATATTTTTGAAAGACTTTCTCATTCCCCGTCTCTTATATAAACTGGTATCCGGTCCCAGACCATCTTACGCACTCCTTAGTGACCTAGATAAAGAGATTAGAAAGGTTGTTAAGTCGAAATGGCTTAAGCTCGAAAACTCGGTGCCGAACGCCTACCTGTACACGCACACAGCACACGGCGGTCTGGACATCCCCTGCCTCCAAACATTCATTCCCAGACTCCGCCTCTCCCGCCTGACAGCACTACAACACTCCACGCACCTTGGGGTCCAATGGATGCTAACCACCGAGCACTTTAAAAAATATCTTGCGAAAACAAGACTTCTTTGCGAGCGCTTAGGAACCTCCATTGAGACCGCAACACAAGAGACCGACTACTGGTCTCAGCAACTACACAACACGTTCGATGGGGCACATTTTAAAAAAGCACACGAAACGCCCTTTGTACATCACTGGATTAAGGGTATGCCCTACCTATCTGGTAAGGAGTATTTAAACTTACTAAAGCTCAGGATCAACGCACTACCAACGCGTGCCAGATTGGCCAGGGGACGCCCGGGCTACAACAAACGTTGTAGGCACGGGTGTCATGCGCCTGAGACGTTGGCTCATATCGCTCAGATGTGCGATACAACACACAAACAAACCATAAAGAGACATGACGACGTCTGTGATCGCGTGGCGCGTCTTCTCCGCGAAAGGGGTCATGAGGTGGTTCGTGAGCGAGTATTCCGTCGACCGGGCGCACCGGGTCTAAAGCCCGACCTCGTAATAACAACACCTAGCGAGGTCTGGGTTTTAGATGCCGAGGTTTGCGGCCCGAACCGGGACCTGGCAAAAGCACGGCAAGACAAGATCGCCAAATATAACGTCGAGTTCCTAAGAGCGGCGCTCCCCAACCCGCAAAAACCTCGCAGATTCAGATCCATCACTATCTCTATGAGTGGTGTATGGGACTCCGAATCTGCGAAGACGCTCTTGGGGCTCGGCGTCACGAAGAGGAATCTTATGGATCTCACCATAAGATTGGTCCATAAGAGCGGGGGCTACCATCAAGCAAGGACACGGACACGTTTTAACTTTGCAAGGAACCTTGAGGATATACCGCTTGCACCGGGTCCATAAGAGCGGGGGCTACCATCAAGCAAGGACACGGACAACTGACTCTTAACTTCACGTGACACCTTTTTACCACAATTTTTATTAAGGCGAGCACTGCCGAGTGTGCAAACGTATTGTAAATGATTAATAAATCATCACAATATTTTCTATACTATTTCAATTGAAATACTGGTATGGTTTTGGGTATCAGCATCGGCAGAGAATTATAAAAATATATAAAAATAACTGAAAGCAGTCGTCAAGCTGCTACATACAAGAGATAAGGGCCAGCAGAGCGCTTAGTTCATTACGAGGCATCTGTATACATATTTACGTAGGCATACACGTGTGCATACCTAATTCTATGCAGTGTGTACAAACGTTAAGACAAACCCTTCCGCTCTGCAATGCAAACGACGTGCAATTTGAGAACGATCGCTTTCTCGCGGCGGTGCTGGCAGACGATGTGTGGAATACGACTACTGCTACTACTATATCGAGGATTGGCGATAGACGGAATTGATTTGCCCGTCATTTTCAGAGCACAAAGCGCGAGGCGGCAAATCGAACGCCGTTCACTGCCAGCGGCCTGCTGAACACCTCTCTGTGTGAATCTTGTGCCTAGCACCAACCAGGCGGATCGGCAAGAGCGGTAAAAGAGAGAACGTGAGGGAGAGAGAGAGAAAGTTAGACGTAGGGAAGAATATACAGGCAGGGATAGAAAGTATGAGAGACGTAAGGAAGAAATCTGGGAGACAAATTGGGAGAAAAGTAAGGAAGAAATATAGAAACTGCGACAGAAAGTAAGAGAAGGGTCAAGCAGAAGTACAGAAACAAGTACAGATGGTAGGAGAAACGTAAGGAAGAAGTATTTCAACCGAAAGATAAAGTAGGTGAGAGGTGTAGAGACGGGGAGAGAAAGTTGGAGCGAAGTAAGGAGGAAGTATTAAAACAGGGAGACAAAGTAAGGAGAAAGTATTAAAACAGGGAGACAAAGTAAGGAGAAAGTATAGAAACAGGGAGAAAAAGCGGGAGAAAAGTAAGGAAAAAACATAAAACAGGGAGAGAAGGTAGGCGAGACGTAAGGAAAAAGTATAGAAACAGAGAGAGAAAGTAATAGAGATAGAAAGAGAGAGAGGGTGGGAGAGATGGAGAGAGAGAGGCGTATTAGCCCACCTATTCGAACACCGTCGGCGGTCGGCCGTTGTTCAAGCAGCAAGCACGCTGCTTGTACTTTGCGCCTCACCGAAATGATGTGAACAGGGGGCAATTCCCACATTCCCGCCTCTGCCGCACGAGAATCGTGGTTTGCCATCTGTCGGACTGCACGCCTGTCTGAATGTCTGTCTGTCTGCTAGTCTTCTAGTCTTCCTCGGCCTCCTTCGTCTCGCAGCAGCAGCATCAACTCAGCTTCTTGCGAATGAAGGCGTAGACCAATTCATATACGATTAGGCTGGAATTCGATTAGAAACACCTTCCCACGCGGCGGATCATCGAATTCGGAGCACGTTCATGTTGCCCATCGCAACCACCGCCGTCGACGTCTGCCCCCGCTTGTGCTAATTTCTCATCAGCTTTCTTCTGCTTGGGCAGCCGATAGAAAACAGACGATAGGAGCAAAAACATTGTACATTTCATAAATATACCAACAAAACAGCGGAGAACGCCAACGTAAAACGTTACAGGGCACAGTCTCCCGAACTGGGTGAATACTTCAGCCCGAGTGACAGTAAAGCCTGTGTCGCGCTGACTAGCTTAGATCCTGCACTGAAGCGGAAACCAAAGCTGTTAATCAGCAGCTACAACACGGGGCCTCGTGAAGTCAAAAATGGCGCTATTCCTTGATGCCCCCATACTGCGATAATGCGCCCGCAAAGCGTGTACAATAGATCAGAAAGAAGCATTAAATGTACAAACGACAATGAAAGTTTAAGTCTCTTGAGCGACAAAATTATCGGCCATGTATGTATATATATATATATATATATATATATTCCCGTCATTCTTGCACCAAAAACTTCGGGACTGCTAGTCACTTCATCAGCAACGGGTTCTGGTTTCCAGCACCAGACAGTCCTCGGTGGCTTAGTTCGAATTGTCATACACAGGTGTTGGGCTGGCATAAATCTTTCCAAATCCTTGCCTAAATGCGCTTTGAGCCTACCCTGACTACTATTGATGGGTAACCTGGCATTGTCGTCTTCTTTGACAACTACAGGCCCTAACAAAACGAATAGGAATGAGATCCTAGACGCGTCTTAGACGCGTCCCTGATGGGATGGGAAGCTCTCGCTACTCTCGGCAAGCTGCTTGCCTTGCTGTTCTAGCCTCATTGAAAGCAAAGCCGATTACAGGGGTAGGCGTGCATACATATCGAAGCACGCAGTTATTTCGTTGGCTCGCATGAAGGACGTATGAATCAAAGAGTACGTTAGCTTCTGGCTCTGATCTCTGTTTAAAATACAACACGGCGCGAGGCGTTTTTCTTTTGTTGCTGTTGTTGTTTTGCGTTCGGTTTTGCTCAGTAGGCTAGTTGCACTAGGCGTCGCGACACTGTGTAGCCCGGCCGCAGTTTTGAACACAAAACCCACATTAGCGACACATTGTAGTGGTATGCCATGCCTGTCGTGATGATGGGCTTCGGATGACGTGGTCTGAATGCCACAAATGTGCACAATCACATTTTTTAAAAAATCTTGTTCAGCACCACGCGCCCGAAAAATAGCAAAGCCAGAAAAAAAGAAGCATACAATTGTCGTTTTTCGTTCGTGCCTAGCCTAGAGTATTAGACGCGGCAGGACGCGAGATACCACGCAAACGGAACAAAGTTGACAACGGAGCTACTCAAAAATTACATACACTCACGTCGAGCACTGCGTTTGGTTCGTTGAAAATCGATTTGCTAGTCGTCATTGCAGATTATAGGTTTACACCTAGTTGCGGCGGAGAGCGTTCTAGCCTACGGATTATTGTGAGCTAGGAGGGTTGCTGTGGCCTGGTAGCAGGGTCATCGACTGCTTCTTAGCAGTACTAGATTCAATCCCTAGCTCTGCTTTTTATCTTTATTTTACAGTTGTTACCTGATGTTTCGATTTTTCGAGGTTGGTGATCTTCGCTTGGGATGAGCTACCTAAGTCGATATATATATATATATCGAGGCGGGAATCGCGCTATATATATATATATATATAATGACTGAGGGAGGGAAAGCGCTATACAGGTAGACACTACAAAGCGCTACGCAGCACAGTATCTGGACGGAGGCTATTACCATTAATTAGCCCACAAAAAACTCTACTTATTAATTCATGCATATATTATGATTTCACTTTGTTGTTGCCAAGGGAATGCGGGCAGCATTCTTGCAAACACCAACGTATGAAAGAAGAAGATCAGTTAAAATCGCATTAGCCTGAGTAGACGTGAGAAGAAGAAGAAGAAGAAAAGATGATGATGATCGGCAAATCAACTTAAAAGGAGTTTGTCTCATTGCGTTTCTAGCGAAATTCCTCCGGAAGCTTCTAGGACGTGACGCCGACGAACAAGTTACCGTACTAAGCAGTAACGTTGACGAGGGTTGTCCCGCTGTCTCGCTGTCTATTTGTCCTGCCAGAGGCAGGCCGGCTCCGCCTTCAGGACTCGGGCCTTAGGCCATGGACCCACTTCCCCGTTCCCCAGCTCCGGGTTGTCGCTCACGTCGAGCAGCAGCAGTAGCAGCAGCGAGAAGCAGAAATCGTGTTAGCGTCAGGATCGTCTTAACCGGCCAGCAGGAGAACGCTCGCCAGTCGACCAGAGGGCGTGTCCAGCCGTGTACACCCGAGCTGTGTACACTCGAAAATAGCCAGCTATGGCTAGATATAGAGATGTGTAAGGTTTGCCTGGTCTCCCGATAGCCCAGATGACCTCGGTAAGGTCACCGTATATGTTGCTATTACGTAATGCCAAGGAGCCAAGGATGTTGAATGAAGGGCTCTGAGTCTTCTGGTTTTGCCACCTGCTCTCGGCGCAGGATTCCCCTCGCATCGTGTCACTCACAAAATGTAAGTTCGTTCCCAAACAAAGGTGGTTCACCTCGCTCATGTTAGCTCAATGAGTTGTTCGATAATTAAAACGTTGTTAACGTCTCTCCTTTGCTTGAGTTATTTTAAAGTAAGCAATGGTTAGTGACAAGGAACTGCCCGTCGCCTGCTATTTGCCTCTCGAGGCTTTTGCTAGGGAACATGACTCATTTCGCGAGTGATGTTCCGCGAGTAGGGAAATACGAGCTCATGCGGTACTGAGTAAAAACTATAAAACTACAATTTTAATTTTTAATAAAGAATAATTTAGCGCGACTAATAAATTGTCCGGCGTCGTACCACAGAGATGAACAACGGTCCACAGTGAAACGCCTAAGTAAAGGCAATGCGATTTTAGAACACGAGTGCAACGCTAATAAGGCGCTCACAATGAGGTAGATCAAAAACTAGTCACTCACTCTGGCCTTCGACAACATGTAGCGAAGCAATCTTGCTGGTCGACAAAATGAGATGCAGAGAGATTGAGATGAGTTGCTGGGCCTGAACGAGTTCGTGCGTAGCAACGAAAACGAAGCCAAACAAGACTTGAACATGATCCTGTTTGACGAGCGTTCGTCACGGCAGCTACGTCACTATCAGGGCAGTGAGAACAGTGCAAGGCGAATTAGCTCAGATTATACCGAGGACCTAGGAAGCGAGGAGAAGGACTAGAAAACTGCTGGTGAAAGTGGCGGACGCCACCATCTTCTAAGCAGCAGCGGTGGCCTGGAAAGTAACATCGGTGCAAGGCAAGCGAGATAGGACGACACACCGTGGCAGCATCGGCTGCGAGAACCGCCTGACAGATACTTCAACCCGTAGGAGATAACCAAGAATCGAGAAGTCTTCTTCTTCTTAGCAGCAGCAGCAGCATCTTCATAAAATTCTTAGCAGAAAACAGCGTGTCTAGACAACGGCAGGTAACGGGAACGTCAGGTGTTGGACCGGCCAGCTGATCGTCAGACTTGGTGCAGAAATTCCCATGGAGAGCACGGGCACTGTCTGACTAGATGATGCTCACCTGGCACGGTTGTTTCCTAACATACCTGGCGCGGGGAACGGAAAGCCGCCGCCTTCTTGGAGAAGGGAGTGTATGATTGTCTTGATGGCCCGTTGTGCAAGGAAACATATGCAAAATACGACCTCATGGTGGTGGAGAAGTAGCAGGGCTGGGCAGCCGACATGCCTGATCACTCCGGCTTAATTTTTGGGCAGCCACCGATCCTACGACGCAGGGCTGCTGAGAACGTCGGCACGAGTTCGGACGGTAGACGACTGTGACAGCGTCAGTACGTAACGGACCATGGCTCGCCTCGTCGTGGCAGCATAGACAGGTACTGTGCACATGCGTGGAAGAAATGCCATGTAATCCTGAGTCAGGGGGGAGAGGGTGAAGAGACATCCAGGATTTGGTTTTCGATTCCCACACTAGTCACTGTTGTCAGCTGCCAGTGGCGCATCATGTGCATCATGTGTTCATCACAAAACTTCCTTAAACAAAACAAAAATACATGCGACTGTATATTTATTGCGTCATATGCGGCATATGCGTCGTTATGCGTGTCTACGGATACAAGCCGTTGGCCACTAACTTGTACGCTGAATTGCTTGTCCTTGTCTTGCTTCTCTTTGCTTGTCCCTTTGCTCTTTCAGATCTGTTTCTCGTGCTTACTGACTGTGTTGTCATTAGTCTTCATTCAGCTGAAGGGGTCATTACGACAACCCCATACAAGCCGGGCAGTCTCCGTCTCTGATCTCACCTTTCCTACTATAGTTCTGCACATAATGACACTAGACATGTCAACCCTGCACGACAGCAAAGAACACCACTCGATCTGCGAAACGAGTAATAGCATTACCATCCGTCGAGACCGTGTACAAGCCGGCAATTTATTGCCTACTGACTATCTTTACGACTCTGCGAACAACAACGGTGTAATGTAACAGTGCAATGGCTACGTCCTACGTTAGATGTACTTTACTAACCTGTAATACGCTGTTTTCTCCAAACTTAAAAAAGAAAGTTTGTTTAACTTAGAAATCATGGAAACTGGTCAGTTTGTTATCGAGTGTCCCATTCAGATAATTTGATGTGATGATGCCTTCGTCGTCGAGATCACATAACGTTGAGGATTTTAAGTGAGGCGTCACTTCGGTTATGTGCGGTGCCGATATCGAACCCGCTACTCCTGGTACCAGAATCCCCGACCATCTCCCCTAATCCGTACCGTCGTCATCGATATTGTCGTTGTCGTTGTTGTTGTTGTTCTTGTTGTTGCCGTAAACGGACGCATTTGTCATGGCTGTAATCTTAATCTCTGTCCCAATCATTCCTTTATATTCGTTCATTCCTTCGCTTTTCTCCCTCTCTCTCTCTCTCTCTTGAGTTTTTTTCGGTGTTCTGCCACTCTGACGAGAAATTACGGTACTGCTAATGTTATGACAAATACCATTACTATTGGAACTGCATGCGTTTTACTTTGCTGGCTAATGCTATTGCTATCTACAAGTTCTTCCACCGTTACTTCTAGGCCACTTACTACTTGCCAGGATAACCAGTACCGTCCAAGCCAATTGCTTGAGCCTTTGGAAACAAAACACCGACTAAGCATATTTAGTGAGGGACGTGCCACGGAGACGGCAAAGCACGGAACGACGGATACGCGCGGACCTTTTGAAATTACCAAATGGCGCTGCTGCTGTCGAGGAGTAAGGGCGGGGCGGCTTCAAGAAGCACTTTAGCGATTTGGACCCTTGGACAGTCTGCCCGCTTTCATGGTTGAACAAAATAGAATACAAGACGGTCGGATGACGATGACGACAAAACATATGCTGGGTCGACTTCCCAACAGACCCTTACGCACAGACTGTGAAGGCCATCAGCTAATCTGGGCAAAATTTAATTATCTAAACTATGCATGTAATATATATATATATATTTATATATACATGCATACATATATAATGAGAGTGGGTAGTAGCCGTTTACCGACACTCACCCTATTTTTACTCTGCTGGCTTGGGTAATAGACATAATGAGGGCTCTGTTCCTTTAAATAGATTGAAAACCTTAAAGGCAGGATAAGGATAACAAGACCTTGTTTGGGATCCACGACCTTCTCGTCGAATGCAATACAATTGATTTGTCACAAAACCATTTTACTATTATATTTTATATACGTATATAAGCTTAGCACGATAAGTTACAAATATTTATCTACGATATGTACGAGATGCAATCGAACTGTATAAGGAATTCTCTCGTGGCATTCGCTACGTTTATGCGCCCTGCCAGAGAACTGAGTCTACGAAGCTTAATAGTGCAAAAGTCTCACAAGCCATCTCAGTCACCCTACGTCGATGAAAACGTCTCTGAGTACGCCCACCGACATATTTTAAATATACAGACGACGGTCGGTAGATTGACATTATCAAATAAAAACACGTAGTGATGTAAAAACATCAACAGCTCTGAATATAGAGTTCGTGGATCTAGCGAAGTAACAGCCGCTAAGCAATTCGCATAGAAAGTAGTCGTAGTATAAATTAAAAAAAAATATATATATATACATATACATATATATATATATATATATATATATATATATATATATATATATATATATATATATATATATACTACCCATAAACCATAAGTACTGTTACTGACCTGATAATCTGATGATTTTGCTTTGATATATATATATATATATATAGGCGTATACACTCTACTCGTAAATCATAATTACGTTTACTGGCCCGGGAAAGGTTACCTCACCTATATCTTATTTACCTGCTCCGAAAACTTGCGTATATTTGCACCTGGACTCACCTGTAACGACAGAAAAACAGCACAGTGTTAACTTCACTGGTAGCAACGCAGCGTCATCTAGTGTCACGCAAAGTGTAACTAGTTAGTGGTGGTTAACAGCATCAGGTGTCATCTGATAGAAGATAGAAATCTACAAGTAGATTCAGTTCGCCACGTTGGTCAGGGGTCATTCAGGCGGACGACAAGGCGTAAAAATCCAAGAGGACTGGACAGCGACAATGGAAATGCAAAAGGTGCAACGGTGTTTCTTAGCGACGCGGACGACAAGAGCCGCTATCTAGGTGGCTACAAAACACCATTGAGGTGTTGCGTTCGTCTGTGTTGACATTACAGCTCAGGTGGGTGCTGCAGCTGACGCTGCAGGTAAATGGCGACGCCAAGCACCAGTGTTGGCGTGCCCAAGTACCGTTGTTTAGTGTCGCCGCAACAAACACCTATAGCTATATATATATATATATATATAGGCCTCTAGTGGCTGCACCCTCTCACCGCCGCCGCCGCCTGTGTGGCCGGTGCGGCCCGGCTCTCGGCGGCGACCTCTCGTAACCTCTGTGCCGCTTAATGGCGCCTCTGCTACACTCCTTCTGCAGTTACTGTGGCGTCCCAGCGGGCTTGTAACGACCTCGCACACGCTGACTGCCGGATTCGCTTCCACGGCTTCGGCTGCGTTCTGTTCTTCGTCGTTCCTGTTGTCGCGTTCCGAGCTTACTCAGTTGCTCTCGGTTCAGTTGGTTCTGCGAACACGACTTTACGTTGTTGTCGCTCTGGCTGTTGTTTCTGCCTAGCGAGTACGGGCACTGGGGCACGCGGGACCCCAAGTTTACGTCCGACGAGGTCCAACTACTGTTACTCTAACCGAATAGTAATAATCATAGCGTTGCTGTTGCTGATGATGCTGATGTTGCTTCTGCTGCCATTCCTATGGTCATTGTTGTCATTAGTAGTAAGACCAAATCCATTACTACGACTAAACGGGAATAGGCGCTACGCTGCGCGGTAGCACATGCCATAGACGCACCGGCTTGGATAGGAAAATCATATTTGAGAGCTTAGGTTGCTGTTGTTAATCTTTAATATGCATAACTAATGTAGGCACCCGCCTACCCGCGTATACTTGTTATGGAATGTATATATATATATATATATATATACATTCCATAACAAGTAGTGCGAATCCCGATGACGATGAACATGTGCTTAGTTACACATCCCTTGTTAGAGAAATTCCGCGCCATTGTGATTCTCGCTACTGAGAAGCGCCGGTTATGCTAATTCTTCAGCTATCTTTGTTTTCCCCTTCCGACTGTCGTTCTAGATGAGCCGGCCACTAGACTAGCGGCGGAATTATGAGTCCAAATATAAAGATAAGATACGCCTCTTGACGTGTCTGCACTAAGTCCACGTGTAGGACGTTAGTAACTCGAGTGGTAACTGAATGTCAACCACACAAGTAGGTCTGTCGAAAGCGCCAAACGTTCTGGGTTGGTTCTGTTTACTAATTTTCTGCTGTTTCTAATGCTGTGACAATTCGAAAACCCATCTGCTTCAAGACACGCGCGCTAATGAAAGGCTAAAAGTCTCAGAGTGCGTACAAATGCGATTTTCCGTGCACTAGAGAGTTTTTCAAGGCATTCGCCCTAATACAAGGTCAAAAGGTTTGTAAGACGATTTCCGTGTTTTGCCGAAGGCATCGGAGCCCACGTTGGGCGTTCCAAACCAAACACATCTCTAACGTTAATACTGCTCGCTTAATCTAGTTTTCCTTTCAGGGCGACCTGGCTTAGATTTATTGTCCGTGTGCCGATTGCTTTAGTAGAAAACCTAGTCGGTTGACCCGGTAGGAACCTATACGACAAGGATCAAGTTGTGTCTTGATCGACTACCCCGACATCTTATTGGCGACTGCGAGGTCGCTTTGCCGTTGGGTTGAAGTTGCCTAAACGTTGCCCCTGGCGTAGAAGACGGGTTTAATAGTTTGCCGTTGGAAATCGACACGAAACTCACCCAGTTTGTTAACCCATTTCGATTTTATGGTTTAAGTCCCAGCGCTGAATTGTAGATACAACCATCTTTAAACAACAAGCAAAGCAACATATTCTGCCGTATACACACGATCGGCGTAAAACCGGCTTTGTTGGCTGCCGGAATGCCGTTTCCATAAGAGGCTGAGCAAAGCGTGAGCTAAGGAATAAAATAAATAATGCTTATATTGACACGCCCTGAAACGCTTGCCATGCAAGCAACTATAGAAATTAAATAAGTATTTGTTTTATTAAATGTACATATACAAAAACGTACGGTTATTCAAAATGACTGGTTCGCACAAGCAGCAAGTCCTCACTGGCATCTTGTTGCTGTGCCTTTGCCCTAGGCAATTTAGACGCATTAACACGTGGCGCACTCACGTACGCTTGGCTCCGATAAGGCTTCAACCCCCCTCCCGAAAAAAACATAAGAACGTTGAGCGCTGGAGCATGGAGTTGCCTGTGCTAGCCATTAGTTACGCTCGAGAATCGTCCTAGTCAAGATAGCAAAGTGTCGATTTGAGACTGGTATCTTGCTCTTTCTCTCTCTCTCTCTCTCTCGGCCCAACTTGGAAAAGTCGTCGGTAAAACCGACCTCCAATAAACGACCCCAGATCGAGGGCGCCGACTTCATGATAGTTAGAGCCACTGGTCCCGCTCAGCCGCGACACGCCACGGTCTAGATTGTAAAGCCAGCAAGCAAACAACGCAAGAAATAAGGTCCGTGAATCGTGAGGGCGAGCAATCTTACATAGTGGCGACTGCGTAAGCATGTCAGGCATCGTGCAGTGAGCCTCTTTCATTGTTGTTGCTTTGCCGTCGTACTGGCTGCTGTGCGAACTAAATAAATCCTTTGTTTTTGGTGACCAGTTAATTGTTCGTTAAACGGGTTAGCAGTTTGCTAAGCTGGTTGGTCGGTCGGTGGGCCACCAAGTGCCAGCGGGGTTCTTTTGTTTGCATCAAAATGGGTGTTTTTGTTCCTGGCTTGCGCACTATTGTCGACCAAAAATTTAAGAAGACAACTTAAGTAAGTATGCCATTGGCTTCTTCTACTAAACTACCGGACCAATAAGTCAACAGCCACCATGCGAGGGTGGAGGCATGGCAAGCTAAGCTCTAGTCTTAGTCCTTCTTTATGAAGTACCATCATGAAGGAATGTCGACCGAATAGTTTGACCAAAACAATGCGAAACGTGTATTTAGTTGTATATCTATTTGAATCGTTAATTCAAATTTGCGAATCTTGCCGAGGTGAAACTACTGGTATCAAAACCTGCACGGTCTCCGCCGATACGTATTTGTAACAAAGCAGAACATCGATACAAAAAAATATTACTAGTATGGTAAAAGCTGCAAACACGCATGTGGTGAGTTAGTGGTATGATCTAAATAAGCGGAAAAGACAGGACTGTAGAAATAAGAAGCAAACATAGAGTACTTCTTTGCTTTCATGACCCAGTGAGTGCTGTCATTGACATTTCGCAATCCCTCTGACTGTAAGGTGCATATATATATATATATATATATATACGCGTGAACGGTAATACAATATTTATCCAGTAGGTTGTATCATCTTTATCCTGCCAATGGTTGCACTAATCTATTATCCGAGCCATTTCCCCCGTTGCAGACCGAAAATGGCTAGAAAAAAATAGCAACCGGTCGATATAAATATAGTCGGCAGGATGTATCAGAACATAAAGAACAAAGTTCGCCTTTCGTCTTGATTCGTCGACAACAGAGAAGACGGTCGGTCAGCTTCTCGTTTTTTTCGTTGTGAGCGATGAGAACAAAGGCCTCAGAGAGCAGCGGCGCGCATCAATCATATCTACGGAGCGACTGTCGACGGTGCACACTTGCAAAGACCGCACCTCCCCGGCCCTGCTGCTTGCCCTTTAGCGCTTTCCCTCCTTAATGAACTTTTCCGTAAAAGCGTAGCATGGCTGGGGCGTCGGGATACAGCTGAAAAACAACGAACTTCACAAGCTGGCTCCCGAATAGTGGTGTGCATTACATGTTCGTTCTCTGCGAGCGGTCGAAGACTGACCGTAAATCGGCGGTTTTTACCTTTTGCTATATCGCACGTTTACAAGCTATGGCCGTTTGTGGTGTGGACAATGCAAGTCAAAGGAGCACTGCTTTTGCTCGCCTCTATTTTGTACGTAGTTGGCATGCCGTAACGAGACTCTGCGTTCTGCTGCCATTTGGACACATATGTATATGGCTGTCTGGATGTCTAGGAATCCATGATACCACTTTGGCGCTCAGAAAAGGCGCTCTCGTGAACATCTCTTTGGAGTCGCATTACTTTACGACAAAACGGTGTACATAGGAGGATACTCGGTGGGTTGGTGAATAGGCCTAGGCTATACTCATGCCAGCCTCCTTATCTGACAAAGAGAAAAACTATTTTTACTCACGACGGCGCTGTCAGCTATTAGGTAGGCGTGGTTTTCGACAATCCTCTTACTATATATGTATATATATATATATATATATATATACACACACCTTGTATACATATATATATATATATATATATATATACACACCTTGTATACGGCATTCTATCAGGCAATTACTTGTACATACATTTGGGGAAGTGTGCAAGCGTGCAAAGGCAAACATGACATACAAATGCATGGTCGACAATGTGCGACAGAAGATGACAATGGAACGCGAGAGCATGAACGGCTACGTCAAACACATGAACAATTGTAGCAGCAGCAAACCACAACGACTGCAATTACAATAACCACAACTATAACCATGGGAATGACAAGGTCAACAAGACGATTAACAAGAAAACGAGAAAGGAACGCCGATAGATTGATGATGCTTCGTTGTTGTTTTAGCTGGTTGTTGTTGTCGTTGGTTGTTGTTGTTGTTGTCGTTGGTTGTTGTTGTTGTCGTTAGTTGTTGTTGTTGTCGTTAGTTGTTGTTGCTGTAGTTGGATGTTGTCGTTGATTGTTGTAGTTGGCTGTTGTTGTTGTTGGTTGTTGTTGTTGACCGAGTCGATGCCTTTGTTATCGCCATACTCTTCTTTGTCCCGTCGGCCTTACCGTAGCCTTTTCCGAACCTGATGTACAACGACGACGACAATGACGACAACGACAACATCATTATCATCATCACCATCACCATCACAGCCATCATCATCATCATCACCGCCGCATAGCTCACAACATGACAACGCCCATGACGTTGAGGCTCGTGCGAGCCGCCATAGCCACGAGGAGACTTTGAGGCGCTGTGATTTGTGTAGAGTTGATTTTACATAGATCAACGGTCAACGGCCAGAGGGCGTATGGGGGTTGCCGGCCGACAATGGCCAAACCCCCGGCCGCCACCGTCGCCTTCTAGATAGGTCAAGATCGCGCCACTTTGTGTTTCGACATACGCCATATGTCGAAGACGATGGTCCGTGCGTGCGTCATGCACTTTGCTAATCATAGGTCGTCATCATAGGAGTCTTAGAGCCCTCTTAGGTTGGGCCCTAAGACTAATAGTAATTCTACGCATAGCACTCACAACTAGGTCCTGGTAAGCGTACTGTAGTTGTGGCGGTCGTTGTCTGGCGGCTGTGGGCGGCGTAAACGTTTGCCAAGACGACCTCCGTCCTGCCTTGACCGCTTCGTCCTGCCGTGGCCGCTTCGTCCTGCCGTGGCCGCTTCGTCCTGCCGTGGCCGCTTCGTCCTGCCTTGGCCGCTTCGTCCTGGTCCTCCGCTGCCGTCGACGTCATAGCGCCTTAAGTGGGCGCACACTAAGTAGACAACAAAGCTTTGCTGATCGCTGCCTCACTCGTTTGCCCTATACCGCGGCTATATAGGCGCTGCTATGCGTATGAGACCTCTGATGCCGTGTTGATTCTGGAGCGCGACAAAAAAAAAACAGCTCGACCTCGCGCGCGCCAAGGGCCGTTTATTCATACCGTCGACTAGTCAGGACCAAGCGCCTTAGGCCATCATTAGTAAGTAGGGATCGACGACCGACACATTTGGCCGAGCCGTTGTGGGGACAGATCTGTTGCATCATTACAATCATCATCATCACCAATTAGAACACGATGCGTAGAACTTTCCGTTTGTTGTACGTCCGCCGCCCCCCACCCCCCCCCCGCGTCTGTGTGACCTTTGATTAGGACGCTAAATTCACACGCAAACGCATCTGACGTACGCCAAATTCTCATCAGATATCTCAGCGATATGAACATCGCTGTTCATATCGCTGACATATCTGCGCACTTATTTTAACAAATAAAATACCCATCTTTCTACACAAGCACAAGGTACATGTGGTAGCAGTATTGCAAGGTGGATAGCTCAGTATTGCAAGGTGCATACACTATGCGCACGTTTGAATACCCTCTCACAACCACGATACAGAAACCGGCTCTAACGCGGTTTAACCCTTGGTAAAATGCAAACAGATAGCAAAAAAAATACAGGTGTATAGATAAAAAGAAAACAAACGCGTCTAATGTCCATTCATTGATTCAGTATTGCTGCTGACATTGTTGAGCTCACAACAACGTCACTAGTAACGTTGCATACTGACAAAACATGTGGAAAGAAATGTCACCTTTAGATTCTTCCATGTGAAAAGTCATTGTGTGCAAATCAACGAGTCTGGCCAACCGCTAAATCTAGAAAAAAAGCGAGCATATTAATTTTAATATATGTACATATATGTGTAAAAGTATCGACAAAGACGGCCAGAGTAGCATATAATAGGATTTTTGGGTAGAAACATATATATATATATATATATATATATTTTTTTTTTTTAAGATTTTTTGTAAGGAAATTGCCCGTGTACAGTTTATTCATGTCATGGCTATTTTTAATCCACTCCGGCATTTACCTTGTCTAAATTGTGAACCATGCAAACCAATTTAAGAGTGGCCGGTCTGGGTCTCGAACCCAGTCCTCCCGAATGCACGGCAAAGGCTTTGCCATTAAGCCATTTTGCTCGGTAAAGATATATATATATATATATATATGTATATATATATATATATATATATATATATATATATATATATATATATATATGAAAGATAATAACTTTCTCTAGAAGACGTCACGTCGCCAGGTTTGGTCTTCGTAATGACCTGCTGCTCAGTGACAGCAGTCGATAGTATCAGCTTAGCCTTCGCCGTTGCTTAGCAAGGTGTTACTGGTGGCAAGACTAATGAAATCTCTATTGTCCGGCTCCCCCCCCCCCCTCCCCCCCAGGCCAAAGGCGTATCGCAACGGCGTGGCAGCGGCCAATCTGCCATGGCCATCAACGGCAGTTCAGCGCACTCAATTAGGCTAGCGTTAGCCTAGTTAGGCGAAGGCACATTTTAGATACAGCTAATGACGCCAAAAATGCTGACACATACTATAGCCCTTAGCTCTGTCGAGTTCAGGCTGAGGCGAGTTCAGCTGCACTGCTAGACGCTTGCATGAGTAGCGTGTTTTTCTATATACAAAAACTGTCATATAGGTAGATAGTTGGTTGATTGGTTGGGTTTTGTGTGCTGTGTGTCTGACGGTTGGTTTCGCGATTGCGTACTGGGCGAGAGTGAATTTTTTCTTTAAATCTCTTTAAACTAACACAGCTTTCTAATATTCTGCGATGCGACCTTTCAGTCGCCGCCTGTGGTCGCCCTCAAATAGATCATGGAACGGATCATTACTATGTGCGAATCTACCGCCAAAATGTCTTACATAGGTGCCGCCAAGATGCATCTCGTTTTGCCGTTACTTTATATGTATGCGAGCGTTTGTAAAATGTACTTTTCGATACATGGCACTATGACGTTAGCTTTCTGGATTTCCCGAAAAACTGTACCCACGTAAATTATATATATATATATATATATATATGCAGGCAGGTTAGTAGTTACTACGACTAATAATCCTACATTTGGACCAAAATTACCTGAATAGTTATAATTATTTGAAGTTATGTAACAATGGAAATTTCAAGCTCAATGAAGAGTTATTGAACTTAAGTAAATTGCCGTCCGGAGAAGACGGCTCCATAAAAAAAAAGATATCTTCATATTCAAAACTCATTAACGACGTTATGGTCCAATGTGTAGGTTTACTAGTCGTAGTAACTACTAACCTGCCTGCATACATACACGCAGAGAAACATGTATATATATATATATATATATAGATATATATCCTACGGTGGATCGGCTGAGAGTGACCGCGACAATGTACAAGCGTCGGGAGGAAACAGCTCTATTACCAAATACTTGCTTCACCCGCATTGCTTTGCAGTAAAATGCTATTGTTGTATGGCACCGGCGTTACACATAGCTTCCCTTCTCTGAGCGCTTGTTGGATTGAATCTCGTTTAGGTTTACGTGCTTCGCTATCGGCCGGATTGGGCCAACGGATATTGGCCATCTAGACGAATAGAGACCACCTTCAGCTCCACCACGCATCGCACAGGAGAACGATCTCCAGATAAAAACCATATCGCGATAGCCACGTGAGAAGCGGTAGGACCTAGCAGAGTGTCTAACCGAGCATAGTGAAACACTTTAGACCAGCCCGCTGGATATGCCTTGTGCAGCTAAAATACAGTGCGCGACCTCTTGCAGATGGGAAGCTATCTAAACATTTTCAAGGTAATTTTCGAACGCTCTATTTATTTAACAAGTTGTTGTCCCTAATTAGCCAGGGTCAATAGTGAACTGTCTGCTCTGCCTCGTTCTTCCCTTGGATATCTTTGGTATTGTCTTTAACTAACTTATTTACATACCCAAACAGGGTGCAGTTTAAATAAATAAATATGTTTAACTAACGATTCCGCCAAGTTCAGAGTAGCAACAAAAGAGACGGAGGCCACCTTTACACGTCTTCTTCTGGTTTGACGTTGAGCACCTTGCTGAAAATTTACTTCAGGGCAGTTTCATTGTAATGTCTGAGTTTCTAAACACTCTGCATAACAAGGAATGCCCGTAGGGTATTGTTTACTATCGGAGTTGCAGGGCGTGGCTGCAATGCAACCGAGAGCTGCCTGCGGGTGCATAGCTTTCGGTCAAGGGTAAGCCTTCCGAAGAGCTTTCCCTTTATCTTGAGGCAACTGTGAAAGATCACATGATCATTTTGTGTAGTGGCGCCCTGTATTGCGGCACTCAATTACATACGTCACAGTTTTTTGTCACCGGAGGCAGGTTGAAATGTGTTGGAGGAGAAAAGAAGCGTAACTATTCTGGTCTAAAGAACAGGTAGCGAACAGAATCACCTTGAGTTGACGATATCTTTAGGAATTATTAGCCTTAGCAGCCGCGGCATGGCAAGGTGTATTCGAGAATTAGCAGACTGAAACAGAATTGAAACTATAAAGAGTAGAAACAGATTGAAACTATAAAGAGTGATCGATGCGAGGAAGAGTCAATTGCTGCCCATTGCCTTTCGTATAGGAAACGTTACCTTCATTTGGAATTGCGGCCAAGCGTTGATTGCCAAGTAGTCATTTGAGTCGTTTTAAAACTCACACATTTCAACCCTACAATTGTAATTAGTAGTAGTAGTAGTAGTAGTACTGCTAGTATATAATTAATACTATTATTGCCAGTAATATTTGTTTTACTTATCGTTCCTGTTGGTAGGACTTATTATTTTTAATTATTATTACAGTGCTCAGAGTCGCGCATAGTGCAATCTGTTTCCCTACTCGATACAGGTCCTAAAAATAATGGATCTATCTGAGTGTATCGTTTTAAACACAGCCGGCATCAAACCAGAAATCTTGCAGGTTGTCTCCGACACGTTTGACACATTCGTACATTCGTCGGTAGGACGGTTGCTCCAGAAAAAGCTATCGATAGAAAATGTAAATGCGTTGTAGTAACCTGAGCGTCTTAACCATATGACTGATTGTCTTGACTTTAAGTCGATATTTTAATTGTTTTATTTATTTTAATTAATATTGTGTATAACCTGGCCCTGCCCAACTAACGGCTGCCATGCAACTTGGCATTCTATCAATTAACTCATCATTCATGAGTTCCGGAAGTGACGCTGGACTCCGACGTTATTTCGTCGTTTCAATTCGTCCTATACATGTTCGAAATGCTTGGGTCGGGTCGGGAGAATATGCTGGCCACTCTACTGAGCTAGTTCCAGTGTCTTCTGTGAGACACCCCCGAACATGCGCCGCGGTAAGCGTAAGGCCTGCCATTGTCGTGCATGAAAATGAGCTTAGTACCAGTGGCTCTTGCGTAAGGCATCCTGAGGGGGTGTCAAAATCTCATCGCCTTATTGGTGAGCAGTTAAACCTCTCGTTTCTATATGAGAACCGTGGACTTGAGGGAACTCCACGAGCTCAATTACCCTGCCGAATGGTATTCCAGCTCAAACATCGTTGAACTACCGCCACAGCTGACACACTTCACAATAGGTAAGGTTGGGCAAACCGCTCTCGTCGTCGCACTTGGTATGCTCTTTCTCGTCTATCGTTAGCTACCGTAGAGAGAGAGACATTGCGGTCTCATTCGAGAAAAGAACGCCGCATGAGTCTGCGGTAATTTTTGGGTGATCTCGTGCAAAGCAGCATCGTAGTTGTCGGCGGGCTGTGAAATGGCCCGTTGTCGACGTACAGCGGGCCTGTGAAGCTCAACATTCACGTGATGCAGTCTAACACGCCTAACAACACACGCACTCTCAACTCAGAGAGCACTTCGGAGCTGTTGGGTTAAGTGGACAGGAGTAAGTCGGCGAAGTCGCAAAATTTTCGAACCACAGCGAGGAGTTGTCCTGAGTGACTGCTTGTAGCTCGAGTCCTGTCTTCACCCCTCCGGTGAATCTGTCATTGAGTTGGTGCCGTGGGTAAACTGTGCAGAGGGTAGATTTATTCATAGTCAGTGGACGAACTACAGGACGTTGACTATAGCCAGACTCAAGGCAACGGTCTGGGCGGCTCTCTCTGGTCTGGCACTTCACAGATTTCGTCGTTGGCTAGTTCACTGGACAAGATTTCTCGCTGGATAACAAGGAATGTTTTTATAGACACTCCGTTGTGCTTGATATGAGACACCTGCGATAGAACGGACGTGATTAAGCCGAGATCGCATATATGAGTCCAGTTCACTTTTTTTTATAGAGTTGGGAATGAGGCACGCTTTTTTTGTCTCGAAGTATGTATTATATATACATTCCACAAATATTATGTGTGTATGTGCCCAAAAATAGTCCCTGTAACAAAATATAAGCCGTATGATCTAATCCCCTAAGGTGCTTTTCTTACTCGTGTTCTCTATGTCGTTATGTCCTTTCAACTATGTCTTTATAGTTGAAGTGTGACCGTCATACCAATGAAACGTACATAATACATTGAACATTTGATAAGCCGACTTACGATACTTCTATTCGTATAAAAACAAATCGTCAGAATCATATGTTTTTGCTGGAGAATACATGCATGAGTCGTTTGCGTACAACGTAGGACTTTGACGTTGAATAAAAGTTTAGCAACATGTTTATGTTATATAGCCAGCGCTTAGGTGAATATGTTGCTGGTCCTTACAGCAAATATTTGTTCGTGAGAAGCCAAATAAGTATATATATATATATGTATATATATAGTCACCTAATTTAAGGAGTCAATAGTACGACAAAACCACTCGAGAGCACGATGACATGGAAACAGATGTCGCTTTTGAAGGAAGTAGACAATGTTTTCTCTATCGGTTCCTGTTCTTTGCTCGCCATGGTTCCCAATAGAGCAGCGTATACTGTTCGAGTAGAGTCGAGACGAATACCTACGGAAAACAATGACTGATTGCAAAAACAACGGCAGCAAAAAGAGCAGCTTGCGATGAGCAGCGAGGCAAGCTTTTATGAAGGAAATGTCGCTTTGATGTTCTTATATCTATGCCTTAAAGCACTAAGGACCTTAAGGGGAGGGGGGATAATATTATTCGTAAGTAGTTAAAAATCTTCCAAGTTTTTTCTAGACAAATTAGGTGGGTGTCGATTACATATATGTTACTCATGGGCTCTTATTGGCTACTGAGTTACACTTAATCGCAATAGAAGCGCTTATGAAGCTAGTTAGTGATGAGGTTGACTTCCCTTCAAAGTAGTTAGAATGAGCTTCCTTGAATTTTAATTCTGGCGCGCTCTTGCCTCGAATGGAAAGAGCGGCTCTGAGCAGATCTGATGGAAAAAAAAGCTTTGATTACTCGAGGAGTCAAAATATTACGATAAATGGCAATTTCGTTCAACCACAACAAAATGAAAGATTTAACAAGCATTTTTTTTTCAAAGACGGGAATGGGACCCAAGTGAAAACTGAGTAAGACTAGGTGGATGGTGACTCTGCGCCATGTTTTGCCACTGTTTCTAATTGGATTAATAAGGGCAAGAGGTCGCGCGAGCACCAAGGACAAACCACGTTCAGAATGCCCAAGAACGGCTACTGATGAGGAAAACGTGGAAACTGTGCGAAACATCTTTGCCGCAGATAGATGAGTGAACACTAAGCAGATAGCAGGTGGCCTTAGGGATCACGTTAGTGGTAGTTTGCATTCTATTTTGGACGAAAACTTGAAGATGGAAAGGCTCAGAGTATAATGGGTGCAGTGTTTGGTCAGTAAACGTGCGCAAAGGTGCGCGTGTTTGCGCTTCTCAACGAAACTTAAGCTAAGGTGTCGAAAAGGCCGTCGGAATTGTTGGCGCAGATTTGTGAGCGTCGATTAAATTAATTCGAGAGTCGATTAATAGGGTTCATCAGCACACTTCCGAGGTACCCGAGATGCATCTCGCCAGTGGTGTAATGTCACTCAGTGAAAGACCTCCGAATAGGGTGCGGACAGCGGCATTGGCCGAAAATATAATAGCTACGGTATTTTGAGATCAACGTGGACTAATTATCATGTCAGAAAACGATCACATGAGAAGATTAGGCAGGCATTGTTGGACCGCCTCCAGCAGGAGCCCACTGAGAAACAACCATCGTTGCAGAAGAGAGTTGTCCTAATTCAGCAGAATAATGCCCCTGCACAAAAGTCGCGGCCAGCGTAGGCAAAACTGGAATTCGAAATCTTTCGAGGATCGCAAGCGACCGTGACACATCGTCGTCGCTTGATTTGACTGAGGCCACTTGAACCACATTTGTGTCCGTACCTTTTCCCCATAGCCCTCCGACGGGTTGTCAGGCAGGTGAAGAGAGTACATTGCAGTAGACCATATTCGCAGTTTTCAAGGTTTTTGCGGACTCTCCGGGCTAGCGGTGTTTGATATTCTCTCGTTGCTAACAAAAGTAACGTCACTTGTACAAAGGAATACAGTGCGCACTATGGCTTAATTGTAGTTCATTAGTGACTATGTCCCTTGGGACTATAGTAACTCCGATTCCGCCACCTGCGGCCTCACTGTTTTAGGTGAGAAGTTGAATAAGTCGAATGCGACATATACACTAAATCAAACGACCACATATGACAGAGAAAGCTTATAAAGCATAAAGTGGGTCTTCGAAATTAAGAAGTAGCATCTTCAGCGTAAGCCTCTAGTGCATCTATGTACGAGTAATATAATTAATTGACTAACATTCCTTTCTTTCCGTGTAAAGCATAGTCAGACGATCTCGCATTTACGTGCAGGTGATAAGAGCGGCAACATGTTAAAGCATTCGTATGAATGTTTTTCAATGTGTTTTTCTTTCAAGTAGAACAAAAAAACTCCAAGGAAAGCGTTCTGTATCTCATATATATCAACAGCAAACCTACTATCTCTTAACATGTAAGTCTCTGCGCAGAAAGCGCATACCGACGTATACGCAATGCGTTTTGACGTTCTGTTTACAACTGACGCCTGTCAGAACGACGACCACATCTTGCATGGTGAAGCTGCGGTGCGGATAACACAGTTCACCTAACATAGAATAGAACAATCGTCCGGCGTCGTGTTTCCTTGCTCGTGGACGACGGTACGCGTTCAAGAAAAATGTCACTGAACGAATACGAACGACATGATATGCAGGTAAAGCAATTGACCACCAAGGAATAGGAAAAACGAGCACGGTTTCTTTGTCTCTTATTCCCTAATGTCCTTTAGACAGGAGTGGGAAATGTTCGTTGTCATTGTCGTTCCAGGGGTTCGCGATTCCACTAGAGGAGGGAAGTGCATTCAACAATGCTGCTACCATTCTTTTCTGAAGTGTTCCATCGAGCTGGAGGACGCCCAAGAGACGCGATGTTCCACGCCCCCCCCCCCCGTTCGTATCTCTTTAATTCGCCCTTTCGCGTTCTTGGTGTCTCTTTTTTGGGCTGCTGAACAGGATGACGCACCGGTAATACCTGCCCTCCTACCAATGTACAACAACAGCCTCTTGTCATCCTCTAGATCCTCTAGAGTTTATTTGGTGAAAGAATGAGAGGACGTGTTGCCACTGCTGATTTTGTTGCTGGCTCCGCACCGGCCCCAGCCATATGCTTGCGCATCTTTTTATGGTGGCCACTTTGTGTGGTTTCGCAATCTTGCCTTTAAAACCGCTATATACTCCATTGCCCTTTATATCTCACTAAGACATTTTATGAAAAGAACCAGAAGGAGATGGAGAAGTATGATGTGGAAAACGAAGCGACAGGTCTCTTCTAAGACATGGTGAGAAGGGCGTCAAGGTCCTTCTCCACTTCTCCACACGTGATATGATTTACTCCGGCTAGCAGAAAGGGCAAGCTACAGCAACAACAACAAAAATAATGAAAATACACAGCAAAACACGCACAAAAAAACACAGCAAAAACAACAACATCTGCTAATATGCCTGCTAGAAATATTTTGGCAGAAGCATAGGTGCCTACAACAAATAGTTTAATATGATAGTGCGATAAAATGTTATACTCGCTCACGTTCTTCTAAGTGAACGCATAGACCTATTATGCGGTTTACGATATGTCTCAGTGACAGTAAAAACTAATAGCCGCATTTAGCATATCTGCGCATAACTCTTATAAACGGCCACTATTTCATTATCGTCTTCGCTAGCCAGATATTGAGCTGTTTAAATAATAATAATAATAATAATAATAACCTGCGCTCAGAGGAACTTCGTCACACTTCTTACGTAAATTATTTTTGTATGAAAGCCAGAAACTGCAAAACTGCTTATCACGTATCGACCTTATTGCCTACTGTACCTCGTAAAACAGTACGTCTATTATTGCGCGCTATACCACCTTCAACGATGTTCAATTGCTACTAAACCATTGCGACTGCCACCCTTTTATCGACAAAAAGAGTTAACGTACGAAGAGCAGGAGAGACATCCCACATTTGCGCCAGCAAGCCCTTATTACGCGTATTTGGATGCGCGCACGGTCATGTGCATCGGCCACCCCTCCCTGACAAATGGGCAATGCCCCCAAAACTCATGAGTCAACACAAATTGCATTAGGCGAAAATTCTCCCGCGGAGATCTGCCGCTCCAATGGGCCTACAGTGGGCCAGCGAGTTACAACACTGTAAAGTGAACTCTCGGCGAACAATCTTGCGTGATGTCGTCGGCGGGGTAGTTAGGTTACCAGGCACTGAACACCAGCCCGGGATCATGGCCATCCCAGCTTCCCGTCACCGCTGGGCCGTCCTCCTGTAGTATTGTCGCTTTATTTTTTTGCCCTTCTTGTTATCCGTTTTTCTCTTCACTTTTCTAGTTGCATGCTATGTGGCTAGTTGCTTTCCGTAACCAGCCATGTGTACACGGTCAAATACTGTTTTTCAACTAGGCAAAAACGTAGGGCCACGTAAGGTCTCCTCAATTCGATCGACTTGTCTGCTGGCATACGCTGCAATTCGAAATGTTCATTGCAGTAAAACTAGATGTAGAAGTGGGGTAGTGTCGCGGGAAGGCTGAAGGCCGCAGTTTTAAAGCCACAAGCAGCGGTCCTGCCCTTCCGAGGGAAGTTCCCGGCCGGAAGCCCCTTAGGATCTCATTGAGTGGAGCTGCTGTCTAGAGGACAAGGACAATCGTTCTCCAGGGTAGGAACTTATCTTAAGTCTATCTTGACTACATCGTATGACAATACCAAATCGTGCCCCAGTCGCCAGGGAGACGCCTGGTAACGCCTTGAGCTGCTCAAAAACGCGGTGACGTGCGAACCGCCGACACGTCTCCTCATTGAGTCTTCCGGTGACAGTATCTAGTGAGACGAATTTTTTCCTTACCGCTTTTTCATTTTTTGGCCTTAGCAGGCTGAATAAGGGACAATGAACGACGCCGACTTGAGGCCGCCAATATATTTTCGCGAAGTGTCGAAACTGTTTTTCGCTATATGCACTAAGCTCATTGCCGACAACGACGACAGCCTTTCCCAGACACTTGTGTTGAGTCTTTGCACAGCAGTAAACTAAATATATATATATATATATATATATATATATATCGAAAAGGGGTTAGCTTTTCTAATGAGTCTCGTTCTGTTTATACGTAAGATTATAAGCTTTTAAGTCACGAGCAACTTTCGCAGCGCTCTGCTCCGTATTCCTCTTCAACCGAGCTTGCACCTTCCTGATATTTTATTAAGGTTTTGGTCCACCGTTGTGCCGCACAGCCACCGAGCGTCTATTCCTTGAATCATCTAATAGTGTGTATCAGTAACTTTTTTTACACTTTAAGATGGTGTTCGTTAACAATGTCTATGACACGCTTGCCCGCCAAGTAGAGCGCTATTACACTATGCTTTTTATTATCATAGCTTTTGGCATAACAAAACCAGCGTAGTTGCCATGAGGCAATCAAACCGAGTGCCGAGAAAAGTCAGCTGATTCGTTTAGCGCGCTCAGCAAAACATTCGTTTATTTAAGCCAGCGCGACACACTTCGAAAAATAGAGAACACGAAGCCTGGCTAACTCGGTATATATATATATATATATATAATTATGGTATGGATATTGTGCACAAATATTGGATAAACATGCAATTGCATATATTCCTTTCTAACCCGTTTAGAGTGGGAATGCATAAGTGAAATATAGTATATATTTTAATGAACTACGACGACCCTTGTTTTGAACGACGCACATAGTTCCAACCCATAGTAACCAAAACAATACTACCTAGCAAACACATTTGTAGCGAAGTTGACTTCAATTGGTTAAAACATCCGTGTTTTAATAATAGAAATATGACTGTGATTAACACGTGCGCCGACGTATTAAATTGAGTCATGGCTTTTCTCTCTAAAAGCAGAGGCGACAAGACATTTCTTCAGACACTCCGTGGCCAGCTTCTAGTCAAGAACTGTCTCGAGCAACGGGGAGAAATTTGCAAAAACACCGCATCACTTTCACGACGTATGTCTGAGCCATACGTTCGACATTCGAAATACATTGACGCATGTCGGCAGACGCAATCAACAAGCTAACTTAACTAGCAATGAGCAAGCTAACTAAGCAAGCTATGAGCAAGAAAGGTCATTCTTAGCTTGAAGCGTTTCTCCTATCCACCTCTCCCTCGTAACCGATCTACTTCCCCCCTCTTGGAAACGTCAGTTGCACGTTGTACCCGGCCGCCCAAACATTTCTGTATCTCGTACAGCAACAACGATATCTACCACGTGCTGTGAGCAAGCTGAGGTTCTCTACCTTGGCTGCTTCTCAAGCATAGCACGCATGCACCACATGTACGACACAAGCCAGGCAAGAAGCCGCGAATGGCGTAGTGATACCACCCCACTCCCCACTGCGCTGGGGCTCTTGTTGCTGTTGGACCTCGAGTGGGCTCATGAAATACCTACGGATCTGCTCCAGAGACGAAGATACGCTGCACTTGATGGTCTCTCTAGAATGGCGGATAACGGATGCGAATAGACGAGGCGAAACAGAACGAAGACATACCTGCCATATTTTGTCTTTCGTTGGCCTTTTTCTCAATTATTCGACAGTCAACTTACTCTATTCGGGTGCGTGTTTGCATTGACATCCTCTCTAACATTCTGCGACGGAACTCCATCAACAGTCCAGCTATTTAGCACTAACCATTGAAAGTTGGCAAACCCTACTGACCTCAATGTGAGTTGTAAAGTCACTTGACACGGTATTCACCGCTTAGTATATGTAAACAGAAACTTTGACGTCCTAGCAGACGTGTGCAGACGCAAGTAACGTAACAAGAATATCGTGGAACGACGCTATCTTTTTTTATTGCGCTCATTTGTCACTTATGAGTGTTTTCGGTGCTGTAACATCATTTAAATTGTACAACACCTGAACATAAATGCAAAATTAAAAACTTGCAGTACAGCAGGCCCGGAATTGGCAGCTACTATGTAGCAATACTACAACAACTACAAATTGCAGTAGTACACGACTTATACTGCATTATTTTGGTAAGAGGGAAACATTTCCTACTGCTCGACGTCGAGGTTGTTATCAACCAATACCCACTACAAAACCTTTCATCCAAAGGCATCATGACTAGACGAGGGGTTGGCACCGTTCCTTGATATTCCACCAACTCCTGCTTTAACTTTTGGGTTGATGGGCACATTGCTTCTGGTCCATACCAAGCGTCCTCTGTTTGACAATGATTGCGGCCAAGTTCTTAAGGGCATTTTAGCGTTGGGTGTCTTTCAAAAGAGCCTGCGCCCGTTGTTCTGCGCGTTCAGAAATATTGCCACACTTTTATACGGGGCGGACTAGGCAAAACCCATGCGGCAGCCAACTACTATAGTATGGGCAAAATACATGAAAGTACTCCTAGATACCGACCGGACAGCAGGTGGTACTCCACCTGTGCACCCTACGAGTCTGCTGAGGTTACCAAAGCTATAACAGATCTCTCTCTATATATCTATATCTCTCTCCCTCTCTAAGTTGCCTGGCGACACGAGTGGATACATAGCTATTACTACTACAAGCTAATGCTAAAATTGCTTAAGAACTGCTACTACAATTATGATACCCCTACTACAGCCACTACTTGTTCTGCTTCTGATACGAACAGCGAACAAGCGTAGCCCTTGTAACTATTCGTGTTCCTATGTAGGTCAGCAAGGCTGCGCCTAAGTGCACACTCATCTACGTTCATCTAACTATTATCCACTCATTACATGCTGCAGCCTAGCGTGTAGCGAAATGTCTGCCAGGCCACAGGCACACAGCGTTGTTCTGCCTCTTATCATTGTTCCTGCTGTTTTTGTCTTAGTTTATCTTGAGACGAAAATTACAAGTTGCAATAAATCGGCGGAGGCGGGGGGGGGGGGGGAGAAAAACGGGAAATTGAATTATCGGACAGTTCCTATTATGTCTACCGCAAGGTCAGCGCCGAACGGTGAGTTGGGAGATGTGGAAAAACAAACCGACTTGAAATG
Source organism: Dermanyssus gallinae (assembly GCA_003439945.1). Lineage (NCBI taxonomy): Eukaryota > Metazoa > Arthropoda > Arachnida > Mesostigmata > Dermanyssidae > Dermanyssus > Dermanyssus gallinae. The sequence continues at coordinate 437,718 of QVRM01004003.1, forward strand.
CGCCTGCTCGCAACGCAGTCTGGAAATAAGTGATTGTTTCTAGTTGCGCGACATGTCACTAGGAGCCGCTGTCTTGCTCATTCTCGTTGCCGAGCAGTTATGTTTTTCGTCCTGCTCCAGGGTGGGCTTCTTTTGCCACATGTGCTGTACGTGCCACAGGTAGTCCTACCGAGCTTCTAAAGTTCCCAATTATACATCAGCCTTGCCAATTAAAACACGCCCTCTCTCTTAAGACCAAAGTTGTCTGACACGGGGCAAATCAATTGCATTATTGCACCACCCATAGTTCTATGGTGACCGCAATAGTCGCTCCCATCAAACTGAGGGTTGTAACTGAAGAATGTAATAGGGTTAGGCTGCTAAGCCCTTAAGAGCAAAAGGGTGCTTCTGGAGGGCTGTTTTCAAAGAGCTGGAAGACAATCCTTGGGGCTGCCTATACTATATGGTATAGGGGCCCGCACTATAAAGAAATGCGAGCCTAACGCCACATGTACGCGTACTTTGCCTAGGGGAACGTGAAAGGAAACAGCCTCCAGCAGGAAAAATGAAGGAAAGCATACGAAAATACGTGAGGCGTCAGAACGTCTCAAGTAGGGAAAAGCGCCGGGCTCTGACGGCAAGCTCGGCAGTTCTATGCAGCCGACCAGCTGATAAAAGAATAAATTGAAGCGGTCGGCGCTTTGACGGCGTGCCTTATCTCTCGAGATATTCTCATTTTGATATTGAAGGGCCCCACCTCCCAACGCCAATTCTGCTTGCTGGTCTCCCTGGCCAAAGGTATCAAGTCCACCGCGGAGGCACGTCTTCGAACCTTTGTGCAGGGGCACGACCTTGTTTTTTTTATATTCAATATAGGTTTCGGACAATCGCTCGAGAATCAGCGCCATTCAGAGGGTTTAATCAAAGGTCAAGCTCTTCGGCAAGTATCCGCCTACAAAACGCGACGATTTCTATCGCGCTATTTTACTCGCCGTCAAAAGAGTTTATCTAACTGAACAACCAGTTTCATTGAACGGCATTTAATGAAACTGCTAGGAGCTGCCCCCCCCCCCCCTAAGTATGTAAGTAGGCTACAAACTTAGGTCCCTGCTATGGAACGTAGCATATGGCGACGTGGTGAGAAGAGTGTGCTCCCATAAGCATATATGTGGAACGGTCTGGATGAGGGTGCTTCTAGCGCTACTCTCCGTAAGGTTATGCAATTCTTCAAAGTCTGACTGGCCCACTCGGAGGAAAGCTAACCTTCCGCACTTCCCAGTGCTGGCGGGTCATTGGGACTTCCTTGCACACGCTATGGCTGGACCTACTTAACGTTCGCAAGTCAATGCAGAAGTCTCCGTCCCAGAAGACTCCTGCATTGACTTGCAACATTGCATGAGTATTTCTTTAAAAATTGTCGTCGTAAGAAGCGACGACAAGTTTTAGAGATACACTTAAGGCTGAGTTCTCCCGCAGGACTTCGCGTAGGCAGCAAGCCACGAGTAGACTCTCACCCCGCCGATTGTTTGAAACCTTTGCGTAGGCAGTTGCCAGTCAGTGGAGAAATGGGGGGACGACTAGATTAGTGCGCTGGAGCCCCTTAATACCGGCCCACACTTGCAGGTGAGGTTTCCGCAGTTGTATCCGTGTGTAAAAACCGCATTTTCTAATCACAAACATTTGCAGCGTTATTATTGCGAGTTTTTCGCCTACAGATACTCAAAAAGAAACAAAGTTTCCCTGCATCGGCACAGATTTAATTTTGTTACACTTATAGACGAGATTACAGACTCCTGTACAAACTACGTCCGTTGCGTCGAATATTGATCATCAGTAGACTTTCTCTTGTATCTCGCTCTATATGTGTCGAGCGCGCAACCCTCAGCGCCAGACACGACAAACACTGTGCGGCACGCCTTATTCGTACTGGTCTCTCACATAATTGTGGGTCCACTTGTATATCTCAACTACCCCTCTTTCGTTCTGCCTGCGCCCTATTTTTCTCTCTCTCTCTCTCTCTCTCTCTCTCTCTCTCTATATATATATATATATATATATATATATATAGATGTGTTTCGTTATGTGCCAAGTTTAGCGCATTTTTACAATGGTAGGCATTTATTAGGCTCAGCACAGGTCGGACGGACTAGCCTCTGTGTCTGACTGACTGGGTATCGTTGCAAAGCAGAACTTAAATATTCATAGGCGATATTCGCGGCGAGCTATATACGTGTCCAGTCAAACATTAATAGTAGCCTGCAACATATGAGTCGTGTTGGTCAATGACCTCTTCGATCTCAGTTCAGATCGCAGCGTTAGCTAATGCAATTGCGGGCACGAGCGACAATTTAGCGTCTCCGTTTGCTCTTTGCTAGTTATAAACAAACGACAAGAGGCATCCTAGCTTACTCTTCGCAATGAACATCGACAACATCATTGAATTGCCTACTATGTATGTAGATATACATGCAAATATTAACATTATTCAATCATTCATCATTAAAAATACAACTCAAGCGACAATTGTCTCCCGAGAAATTGTGCACTAGGACTCTATCTAGTATAGAGTGGGTTGGGACCACTTCGGCAGCGTGCCCCGGACGGACGCCGCGTTCGTGTTGGGACGTCGAGGCCGAGGAGTTGTTTCAAGATTACTTATGTATGTAATAAAAGATCTCATATTTTACTCTCTCTCTCGCTCATTAGTGAGAGAATGCTAATAGAAACGAATTGAACGCAAAATGTTTAACACAATTTGCTATAAAGAGAGCTATATAATAACAGTAGCACATAGCAGTGAAATTACTCTAAGTGTATACTGTAATCACTATTTTTGCATTGTATTTAAGGTTGTTTGAACGTGTCCGTGTAGTTATTGTTAGGTCACTACGGTATCCGCTCAATGGAATCAACTGTATTAACGGCATTCCGCCTAAATACGGCCAATTATAGCAGCTGCCTCAGTTTAAACCATGTTTTATTAATATTATTGGTAGTACTCAAGCAAATGCTAGATATGTTTGAGTAGATATGCTGCAACAATATACCAGCATTAAAATCATTCAAACAATATTAGAATTATGATTTTATTTTTTATTGAGGAATAGTAATGTAAAATATTATTATTATTATTATTATTATTATTATTTTTTTTTTTTATTATTATTATTGCTATCTTTATTACATGTTAAACGATGTTACAGTTGAGAGGTCTGAACGTATTATTGCAAAGTTTTTTAAATAATTAGTTCACTCCATGGCGCCTAAAATTATTATTATTATTATTATTATTATTATTATTATTATTATTATTATTATTATTATTATTATTATTATTATTATCAGTACTTTATTTTAACTGAGGCATGCCGTGGACATACTGAGCAAGTTTGAACGTTGAACAGGGCCGTTTCAGCTGCTGCTGTCTAAGCTAATGAAATTGACCACGCACGTAACGATGACAGAGCCGGCCGCAGCTATACAGCAGAAGCGAAGCCAAGGGGGACATCGCAGCGGCGGAGGGGGACGGTGATCATATTGGACACAAACCCCACTTGGCCAAATTCGGCCGGTCTACGACCTGGCTGTATCACGCACACTCGAGTTTAGCTAAAATTGATTCCGCAACAGCGACAATAAAATGTTCCTTGTATCTTTACGACGGTTAAAATCGGTTTTATTTCGCTTTCTCTCTCTTGTGTGCGCTCTGTCTCTCGAAGACTCGTATGTAAGCGAGCACACTGCGCATAGCTACGCACTGAGGAGTGGTGAGTCTCCCGTTTTTATGCTGTAACCACAGCCTACATGTAGATCGCGTACGTTGGATGTCGGTGGGAGCTGCAGCAATGGCGTCGCTCGTGTGTGTATCTGGTTGCCCCTGACGCGCCGACCCTCGAGAACTTTTTGGAAGCTTAACTATTAATTAGACTAACCCGCGTCTGAGCTGATCACGTACGTATTATATATATATATATATATATATAACATTGTCCATCACGACAGGCATGAACATACAGGTGTATATATATATATGTATATATATATATTGGTTTATAAGGTGGGTTCCAATGAATGGGTGCTAAACGTCTTCGCAACAAAACCGTTTGAAATTTGAGTATGCCGCGTTAGAATAACGTCGTAAGACATCTAGAGATGCGAATACGTGTCCGACGCGGTTGTGAACATGCGAGGGTGTCTGCGCTGCGCATGACGGGCATGGAGCAATTGTGTGTTTGTTCCGTCCAAATGACGCGACAGCAGTTCGTGTGAGGACATCATCATGGCGTTTCCATGGCAAAATTCGACAATTGAGGACCAGCAAGGTGTTATCGGACTTTCAAGAGCGGATCGGACTTTCAAGAGAGAGGTGTTCGACCGACCGACATTCTTCGTTGGATGGTGGCCACACACGGGGGAGACTGTGTGTCCATCAAGTTAGAAAGTGGAGTGCTCGTTTTCGTGAAGGCAGGAAGTGATTGCGTGATGACCCGTGACCAGACCCGGCAAGCAAGGTAATCAAGGAAGGCTCACACAAAGTTATCTAGGTATCCAAGTTTAAGTGGGAACAGCTTGACCATCCGTTCTATAGTCCGGGGATATCGCCCTGCAACCTCGATCAGTTTGGTCGTCCGCCAAAAACATCTCAGAGGGAGGCAGTCTAGCCCGGGCGACGAACTTAAAGACACAGCAGAGAACTGGCTCTTGTCACATCCGAAGAGGAACTCTAGGGAGCTAAAACACTTTTGCTAGTTAAACAGTGGAATTGTGCTCAGGCATCTGGTAATACTTTTTAAATACAGATTTC